>CAVNZL010000141.1:0-380000 GCA_963693355.1 Pontia daplidice | reverse complement strand
ATCAATGCAAACCTGTGTTAGCTCCAGAGGGTTTCCCTAGTGTGGGGACCAGTATCTATATTAAACTTTTTGGTCTAAATATGTATTTATTATTAACTGTCGACGCATGCAAAACACAACTCGCGCTTCAATTGTCTATGAACCCTTTTGCGTACTGTCGGGTTATAAAGAAATGATTATTAAAAACAACACATATATATTTACTGGAGTTTCAATTATCCCTGGCTAAAATAAGGAGATAACTCTACATAATAACTTTGGGACTAACGAAATAAGAAATGAATATATACAATAAGCCTTAATTTAACTTAACATTACATTATAGGACTGTACATTATTTAATGAAAACACGAATCATTCGTTATAATGATTTATTTATTTATTTAATAACAGCCTTAAGCCAAAATATAGTTAAAAACTACCTTAACCTAGACTAACCTAGGCTTCACTAAATGTTTCCAAGCCTGTTACAAATATATCCTGCTCTGGTGCAGATTTAATAAATTTATTAACTTTCGACACCATTCGCGGTATCGCTAGTTCAATTTCTACCGAAGCACCGTTCGCCGAATATAGGATGCCCTCGCGACCTACAGTACTTGTCCGGTACATACAGCCGGAGTAAGTGCTGTTTTATTTAAATTTAAACAAATATAGCCCCTCCGCAGCTTAGCGATTCATACCGAGGAAGGATTCGTAATGAGGGCTAAACTGAAGGTTAATTCACATGGTCGGTATATTCCTTTTTCTAGTTAATTGAACTCACTACAAAACTCATTATTGAAATGAGCAATAGGTCAATAGGAGGCGGTGGCGTGGGATTGATTTTACAACGAATCCAATGTATCGATGCAAATATCGATTAATCGATTAGATCCGGTCGATTGGTTCAAAGCGATGTTTTGACATTTGGCAAACAATGAATTTTGAAACTTTGCATTTCAGTTTTAATTTCAACACTTGTTGATGGGCAGAACGGTGTTTTTGTAATTTATTAGTTAAGATAACATTTAAAATATCCTCTGGGTTAGTTATAAATTACCATACTTGGTTAATTCATTGTAGTTTATTCATTCTGAAATTATTATATTTACATACCTAATCGTATTAAAGCCATTTTTAAATCGGTTACAATATATGTATTATGAATGACTCTTTCTCTGAAATACGTCAGCCAAATTTAGTAATCTTCTTCACTTAAGATAAAATTGACACTCAAGATTTGTCTTTGTCAATTTAGCAAAAGGCTATATTATATTTACAAGTGTATTTTCAGCGTTTTCTGGAATTGTATGTCGATAAAGAGAGCGAAGTCAAACTTTGAACCTCGATACCTTGTATACTACAGACATTTTGCGGAAATAATTCTGATTTTCTTCAACTGCAATCTTATTTATGGACTTTATCCTTCCAACTCAATACTTCTAAGCATCTGCAAGATAATGGGACTTGACAGATAGACGAAAGTCATCCTATAAAGTTTTCCAAAAAGTAGGTAAAATACACAATGCATATGGCAACCCTTACAGTTGGAATATTTAGATCTTCTATAGGCTACAAGAAGAATGTAAATAATTTTAGAATGGCTCATCAGTTTCGTAACTAAGTGGGATGGTCCGTCACGTAGACTGTCCAAGATGGTTCGATTAATGAGACACGTGCTGGTCGTTACGTTGAATTGAATTTAGCAACACACAAACTTGGAACACACATTCCATTTGAGGGCGAAAGATTATTATTTTTTATTGTATATTGCCATCATGCAACTTGCATATGGTATAAAATTATATCTACAAATAAAATTCAATTTATCCTTACAAATTTATATACAAAACTGTCGATTATTTAATCTTTTAAATTCTTTTTTTTCCCCGGATAACTTAGCGTATCGTAAGTAAGTAGGTACGCAAAATAAATATTCACGCAAACACTGTTATATGTCATAGGCTATGACTTAAATCAGCTTGTAGGTCAAGAAAAATAGATAAGTTATTGCACTTTTAATATTTTTTATTAATTTTTATATACAAATGGGCCCAGTGGTAAAATAAAGACAACGTACGACATAATAGTTAGTTATAAAGATTCAAATGTAAACTTTCACTTTTAGTAATTCAAATGACCAAATTAATGGCAGCAATAAAATTTTCATATGTGATATATATTTCCGGAGCGGAAAATTAAAACGCAGCGTGTTACATAATTTATCAAATGTCAAACTGGTTGATATAATATGAATTTTTGCTAATTAAAATAAATTTCAATGTCAAGATACAAATAATTTTTATGCACTTACGTCGTCTCTCTTAATACATACATCTATCCTTCCATATAAAATCATCTTTCGCAAACATTGTAATTAAAGTTAGTACAACATTTTACGTATAAGAAGCATCAAATTTCTTTCTCATATAAAATTCCTTATCAGTCTAGCAGTCTTATCCATGTTTCATTTCGGTTGCCTAATAAAGCTATCAACTTACGACATAATTATACATTAGAGTAATAAAGTTATTTGTTGTATCAATATCCAAATAAGTATTAGCAATGGCTCATAAAACCTTATTGTTCTACCGCAACTCAATCCATCACAGGTATTAGCTCTGATAATGACTACATTGCTTAATGTGTGAAATTGTAAGCGTGCGTTCATAATTATCTTCATTCAAATATGTATCGAAATAATTTAATGTTTGTTTACAAGTAGTGTATAATTTTAAACAAGAGGATAATGACTTGTGTTTTGTGATCTGATCACTGCTGAAATATTAATAAAAGTAACTTGGTATGTATGTATATTCATTAAATAAATAGAACAGCATAAATATTAATATTTTGAAAGATATATGAAAACTACTACAATATACGCCAACGTTAAAACGGAAAGCAAATGTTTAAATCAACTACCATCTCGTAGACGAAACATTAGACTGTAATCTATCTTCTATTTCATAATTCTGTGACAGGAAAATAGACGTTATTATCGCTGTAATAAGTATGCTCATTGTTTGTGTAATTATATTTATGTTGCTAAATAAATTTGAGTGGCCCACTTCGTAAGAATCCCCAGTGAAAGGTATATTTTCGAAATCAATTCAATCTTGTTAGTTGAGACAAATTTGAGACAATATCGGCAATTATAACTCTTGGCTTATTCACGGAATTGAACTTATTATTAACTTTACCCAAGTTTTCAATAGGACCTATCTATCGACGCTTTATATACAGTTAAATACAAAATATCCATGTTTGTTCTATGTTTGGAAATGGTGTAAATATGTTACTAAGATCTACATTGAAAAGTTTTATTTTATAAACGTAGTGGAATCGAACAATGAAGGTACTTCGCAACTATTGTCTACAGAGACCTATGTTTCAGTGACACACAAATTAAAAGATACAGACATTTTTGGTATTTTCTAAATACGTTTCAGAACTCGAATTAAACCAGTTCTTGTACAGTTAATATAAAAGCATTGACATTTAGAAGGGAGATGAAAGTCTACTTAAAGATCACGTATCACTTTCTTGCAAAAGGCTAAATGCCAACATCGTGGAATAAAAACTAAAAATAATTGGTACGGATTCCATAGAGTATTTGGAACCTATTCTATTTTCCAACTAAAATTTTTATTTCTCACGTATGCCAATAATTCAGTAGGTGTTACAAAAATAAATAAAATTATGCGTCGTAGCTATTTTTAAGTGTAAGTTACGAGTGTAAACTATTTTCTTTCAGTCGTATGACATTAATTAAGATGAAACTCTCGTGACGGGCATCTGTCAAAATTATATCGGATAAACGAAAATGGTACAATCCATAAGAATGCTTAAGATATTTTTTAAAATGTCTTCTAGAATATATGAAAAAGTATTATGTTATTCTCTTGTGTATGTGATAACACCGTGTTTCTTTATATTTGAGATGGCGCTCGTCCGGCCAATCGTTGCCAAGCATTACAACTACGGGATCCTCTTGCATGCCATCCACGTGCTATGCGCTACATTCTGCTTCATAAATGTTGTTGGTAATATGATTCTCAGCATATTTACTGATACTAGTGTTCATAGGAGTGTCCGAGTTGGTGATACCTATTGCGATACGTGCAAAATTATCCGTCCAGCGAGAGCTTGGCATTGCAAGCTCTGCAATACGTGTATTCTACGACGCGACCACCACTGTTTCTTTCTCTCAAGATGCATTGGATTATACAACCAACGATACTTCATACTTTATTTGACGTATAATTTCATTTCCTTAATTTACTCAGCGATTTATAACTATTACTTTGTAATTACTAGAATAGAGGAGTATGAATTATTTTTCTCTCTTTTTCGTATCTTAAATCCATTCTTCAGATATATGTCTACGGAACCAGCCAGTATTAAAGATGTTTATGTGTTGTTTCTATGTTTGAATGGCGGACTTATTTTCTGGTCGGGTTTATTATTTGCTTATCATATCAGAAATGCTATGAGAGGGGTGGTAGCGAGGGATTCTAAGTTGGAGCGACGACTAAGTATGACGATTGTAAAACATAATTTGGTGAATATTTTTGGAACACGGTGGTACTTGGCGATTATATGGCCGCTGGCGGATAGCCCACTGCCTCAAGAGTATATATTGAAGAATATTTAACTATTAAGATTTAATTGAAAATAAATGCAATGAGCTAATTATATTGTTTTATTTCATGTAAATTTTATAATTGAATCATAGTTTCGTATGACGAACATACATGTACAGTTATGATATATTGACCTTGAGTTTTATATATTTGAAAAACACTATCTATGGTGGAGATTTTATGAAAAAATGTAAAATCAACTATCAGTTAATCGATACAAGATTCATTAAAAACGGTGCTACCGATCGTATTGGTACAGTAGGTCGGCTGTAGCGTTATAAAAATAAACGCAGGTAGCGTCTAAAATGGCGAACCGTTACGTAACATTGATTATTGACCACAACACCGCTATCGGCTAACAGTGAACGACCTTTATCTACATTATTTTTACAGATAATTGATGCCAATAAATTGTTGGTTTAACAAGCAAATGCTATAAATAGTTCCTATTTCCCGTGAAAAGAATCCTGTTACAATTCTTCTTATGGTGCCGTCTCCTTATGGAGGTTGGCGATCATCATAGTTAATCTGACTTTGGATGCAGCGTTTCTGAATAATGATTTAGTGCATTGCCGAAGATTATTTTACCAATATGTACGTCTGCGGCCAGGCCTCCTTCTACCTACCACGTTGCCTTATATGATAAGTTAAACGATCTCTTATCTTTTTGGAATTAATACATGACCGAGATATTCCAGCTTCCTTTTCTTTACTGTCATAAGTACATAAGTACATACATACTGAATTGCACTCGGAATATAATATACTTACCGTCTTTTTGGTTGATTAAAAATCGTATCCATGGTCACAAAGGTAAGCTAATTATTGCCTATGTAAAATGTGTGCTAAGCCTAATATATATAACACCCTACTAAAACCACCACAGCTAAAACCTATATTGTCCGTACCGGTGATCGAACCTTGATCCTCTGCTCGGTAGTCCGGCATCGTGATAAATTGTAAATGTCTTTAAAACCTATTAAACGCAAAGAAAGCCTCGTAAATAATGGATTAGGAGGCGGTAAACGATAGTTAAACAAAATCAGCTGTTATATAACGTTAATGGGCTCACGTAAACTCGTAATACCTAGGCGCAAGCGCACGCGAAGTTTGCCGTTATATTTCCCGTTACTTGTTTATTTGTATCCTGTCTTTAGACCCACCTGGTTGAGGTACATATTATATATGTTAAATAATAAAAAAATATTAGTTTTAGTTAATTTATACAATGGTGTCGGTGGGTAGTAATTATCAATTTCCGGTTTGTTTGTATGTTTAATGGTTACGTCGAATATTAGATAACATTTTGTGATGTTCGTTAAGCCTTCGATAACACTTACGAAAATATACAACTAAGATTTTGTTTTGTTAATTTCAATAATAATAATTATTTACATATATTTATTTCAGTTTATCTTCTAAATAATAAAAATATATTTTAAGTAAATGGTTTTCGACAAAGAATACATGATTGTCTAATTTGTTTCAGTGACATAGATATTGACAGTTGTTTTCGTAACTTAGAACGAGCTTTTAAAACAACATCACGGAGATGAAGTGCTCCCTTATAAGGGGCGAGTCGTGACGGACAAATGTCGCCGATATGTCGTGAGGTTTAAAGACGATTAACTCGTGTTTGGCTTGGGATTTTCGAGAATTTCGTAATATTTCGCAATTAACATGGATGCATATTTAGATTGCAGCCACCTTGGCCTTAAAACGCATTTAAAATCGCTTCAACAATGCTCTGTGGTTTAATTAATAAAAAAATTTATTATTAAATTATATTCTTAGATTCAGATTATTATTAAATTATATTCTTCTGCCTGTACTGTTCGAGATTTATGTTGGCCTTACGATATTATTGGAATATACAAGGTTTAATTGTAATTCTTTTTTATAAATATGCTAGAAAATAATCTTCTGATACTCATTCAAACATATTATATAATATTGTATTTTATTAACATAACTGTTACTCATTTAAAGGAAAACACTTTATAAACGGATTTAAGTTATGTATTTTTGCAAAATTTAATTATATAATACATTATTTTTAAAATTTACCGAGGTTCGTACTTTGCAGCGTGCGTGGACACGGTAGACTGAAGACAAAGGGGTTGATTGTCAAAATAAGTGTCACAGCTGCAGAGAGGTTGTGTGTTATCTGTATTTATTGCCCCGGAGTTGGTATCGACATCGGGGCAATCAATCGACATCATATTATATGAATAAAATAATCCATTTATACACTACTTGATATCATACAACTTTGCTCTCAGTACAATTGTACATGAACTCTACCACCGAGTTACACAATTTTATGTACTGGTCATCAACGCTTTTAACTGTAATTAACGCTAACACACGCAGGTTTATGTTACATTATAATATATTTTACATAAGAAAAACTTTCTTCAGTAGTTATGTCATATCTATATAGATATTTCACAATCAGGATGTTAGGTATATTAAGTTAACGTGCACGCGACTGAATGTAATACAAAACCTTTGGTAGCGTTTCCGCGTGTGATTTCTAAATGTTCTGTATAGGAAGCCGTTATACGGAAGTTGGCCGATACTTCAACCAATCGTTTGTTTTCCTCGCTATATTTTATAGGATATCGTTACGGCATATATATATATAAGTGCAAGTCTTTCAACAGCTAGCCGGAAGCAAATGGATTCGGTGAGCCCAAGAAAAGGAAAAGTGGTAGGGGTTGGAGGAGGGCTATGCCCAAAAATGAGTATATCACACATGACACAACATATATTTGAAGAAACATATATATAATCACGACAGTTTCAAAATTGTAAAGATATTTAATGTATGCATATCGTTTATATAATTAATTGTGAGAACTAAAGGCTTTTATATATAAGTCTTTGATCATAATATATTGATACATTATTATTGTCTTCTGCCTTAATAGGTAAATTGTGCCCTCACAATCGCACGCGGCTTATATTAGGTGTAAGGATTAACCTATTCTACACAATAAAAATATTATATTCAAATAAATGCTTTCAGAAAAGTATATATTAACATTTAGGAATTATTACTGTTGTAAATGTAGTAATGCATTTCAAATGATTAATATGACACAGTAATTTTCAAATGTAATCACGAGAATTGACGCTAATTCCTTTCACATAGCCACGTGAAGATGACACTCAGAATGTTTTAAACACATATACAAACCGCTACAAAACCAAGTATATTGAGTTACGACCATATAATTACGATCAGTCCGTTGAAGCCCTTCTTCCAAATGAGTAAACATCAGCCAATGTTGCCTCCAGGCCAATAGTCAACGCTCCTTAAGATTAGAAGCGCACGCATTCAAACAATATTTTCACTATCAAAATAAGTAAGATATTTCAAGATACTATAATCACCATCCTAGAAATACATTACGGTGACAGAAATGTAACTGTAATTGAATATTTAGAACTATACAGTGGTAATTTTTTACTTCTTTAAGGTAAAATTTACAAAATATATATAAATTCTACAGAAACTAGTCTATATTTTAGGATATTGCAATGATGATTACAATATTGTAATTAGATTCGAAACGGCTATCAAACTTGCTTTCAAACTTAAGAAAAACTTTATCGTTCATGTCGACAGCGCTAGTTTCTCTGGGTCTGTTACGCGGCAGCCGCAGTTCCAGACTTAGCGGAGGAAGATTGTGGTGCTACCAAGTTTCAGGAAATCTTCTCGTGTCAGGTTTATTACCTGTATGGTATCTGTACCGTATCGTGGTATTAAAAATAAATTTGGGGGTTTAACTGTGGTCTAGGCCTAAGATTTCACTATCAGATTTTTTTTGCTCATTTCTTTATTAAAAGGTAGGTAGGTGATGAGACTTCTGTGCCTGATACAGAACATCTTTTTGGATCTAAGGTAGAGCAATTGAAGAAAAATATATTGGTGCAGTCAGGATTCGCATCATACTCTCAGGATTGACATTCACATGCTGAAACCAACTAAAACCACAATCAACATTTCTCTGCCATTAAAGTACAGTATTATTAGCGTCAAAAGAGGATATATTATAATCCATGAACTCTTATCGAACATAGAATGCGCTACCAATTTAAGCGGTAGATTTTTCCCATAGAACGAATGTTATCTTATAATTTTTATGTACATTCAATCACGAGAGAAAGCTGCATTTCCCATAGCCATAATTAACGGTTACATAAACAATAATTAAATTTAAGTACAGCTTAAAATGCTAATGGAGAGCGTCTCTTGAATAACCAGAATTGATTAATGGTTTTTGTAGTTTGCGTTGTTAAGTTAAGAAATGGGCCAAGTTTATCTTTTTAAGTGTTGGTGTAGAGTTCGTATTATGCAATAGTTAAATGAAAATTGTTACAGTATGTCTTTGTTATTTGTATTATAATTGTTTTAAGATGACTTACGAATGTAATAATTTTCATATTGTGTTCGACACCCAACTACACAATAGTAATGTCATTTCTTGTTCAGTGATGCTGTTTATCAACAAACAACCCAATGTCTAATTTTTTCATACAAATTTGGTAATGGAAAACTATTGCGTGAAATAAAATCACAATTTATACATTTTATGTATAAATTATATACATTAAATTTTATGCAAGACATGATATTTTAAGAAACTTGTCAAACTTGATATCATTTAAATAGGTCATAGAACAAACTGGTGAGGGCTCCCAAATCTCGCTGGACCGGCTTTTTGTCACGTTGTGACTCATTTCCGGTCATACCACGCGCGGAGCATTTATTCGGGTTTAATATTTTTTTCACACTAAAAACAAAAAGATTATTGTAAATTATATCTTGCATCATAGTACTGTTAAGCTCTGTATGTCAACCGTACCTTGATTTTCCAACCAAAACTTGCCTAATTCAATTTCTGTTTTGTAGACGTGTCGCTATTTTAGAATTGAGACATTAAGCAACTGAGTGTCAAACCCATAGATTTTTGAACAATACATGAACAAAAAACGTCACGCTCGCTTATTACTTAGTGGTGTGTAGAAAATGGTCTACTTTATGCTTAGTTGAACAGAAGCACAAACAAACAATTGCAAAGGTTATTATAGCATTGTGGTTCTGTTTCTGACATAATTAGTAATTGATGAAAATTGATGAATTGAAAATTATTCGATACAAACCCCTCGAAGATGTAAATAATATTGTAAACAAAAAAGTCTAATTTACTAAATCCAAAATAGACTAATATTAAAATACTCCCGACAAAATCCAAGCGCTGTTCGAAGCGGAAACTTCCTGAGGATGCTTCGGTGTCGGGGCGAAACGTACGTCGAGTGGTTGTGGATTTTGTCGCGGAGCATTGCTTACATATTTGTCTATTATTAGTTTTGTACCATGGACTTCTGCAAGGTAAAGCCTGAGTCTATATATATTAATAAATTAATTAATTATACCTAATTTACTCTCAATAAAACTCTTAAGAATGTCATATATAAAGCTTGTTAGACAAATAAACATGTCATTCATGTTCAAGTTTCCTGATAATTTTATTTGTAAACAGCAACTATTTGTGACCGAGTGTTATACAATACCAAGCGGTACTGACCTTTAGCAACAAAAACAAGTGACTCAGTGTTTCGTTACAATTATTTAATAGCAGCTATAAACGCCATTGTTTCACGTAACTAGATGAATCATTACTCACAAGTTGAACGGACAAAGTTTTATACGTTTCTATTTAGTGAAATAAATTTTGCTTTCGGACAAACTCTATACACATTTATAATAAGCATATGCATTTTAAAATTAATGTGTTTATAATACTTGCGAGCCCTGCAGAGGTATAAAATTGTAATGGACCAATTTACTAGCAATACTCCGCGAAAAAACCCTCAAACACTCGATGCAGGTTTCGCCCCGACACCAGAGCACCCTCAGGATGTTGCCTCTATGAACAGCGGAGGTAACACTTAAGATCAGGTGAACCTCCATTTGCACATGATTATATAAAAAAGGTACGGTATGATAGATTTAGAATAGACTTACTTAGACCAAACTCATAAAACTGAATTCAATTATTATTTAGTTTTCGCTATAAAAGTATAATATTAATAATATTCAGATGATTATAATATTTTCGATAGCATCAAATCGTAACCACAAATTGTAATTTATATAACTTTAAATGCATGTTTTATTTTATTTTTTATTACCATTCAAGCGATGATCGTGATTTTAGTGCTCATTCATAATTACCAACGAGCGTTTAGTAACCGTCAATCAATTTATAATTAAAACCTGAATTTAAAAAAAAGGATTTTGACAGGTTGTTAATATATTTTTTATATGAACGCGATGTTTTCGGCTAAAATATACTTGTTTTGTTCTAAATTTGAAAGTTGTTTATTGCGTTTAAAGCATCCGGACGAAGACCTTACAGCACAGATTAATTATAACAGTTGGACTAAATGTGTATTTTTTAGTTTGATTCGTGAAGATTTCGAAGAATAAATTGCTGTTGTCATTTTCTTAGTATATTTTATAACAAAAACATCGTCATTCACAGACAATATTTAATTGATAGACCAAAATATCACTGGTAACAAAAATTATCGGTAAAAATATATCTATTAAATAGTATTAATCCGTTATCAATAATTAAATTTGTGTAACTACTTTTATATATAAGCGATTTATCTGTGGCTCCGAACAGTTTCGCAAATGATTAAGAAACCGACATCTCGATAAGTGGGTTTTTCGGATATTTGCAACACTAATTACAATTTTTGTATAAAATTAAATGTAGAAAAACAAACAACTATGAGTTACCCTTATCTATATAATATAATCTAACCTAAATCTAATCTAAATATAACACATTTCTTTTTTCTCATAAAAGAAATGTGTTTTGTGCTATATCAAGTCAAATTTTCCTATACTTTTGCAAATCTAGTTTTGGCCAGATCCTGAACTAGTTCTATGTAGGTCATACATATTTTCATGGACAGAATATAAGATGCCACTGATAAGTCATTGCCACCGTAAGTTCTTGTCAAAAAAAAAGTTAAATGTTTCCTCGTAGTTTTGATATATGACGTAACGCCGCTAACGTTAATCAAACTCTCTCTGGAGCCTTTCTCACTTTTAAGTAAATACTGAAAAACATGCAGCAAATAGATATGTACCGACCATTTTATATATATTTTAATTTAGACATCTAATTTTACAATGTTAAAGATATGTGTTACTGAAAAACACTGAAAAGTTTGATAGAAAGATTTAAATCTCAAAATACACTTATATATGTATAGTTATAATAGCAAAGATTCCTTCGGAAAGGTCAAAGTTCCAGACCGGAAATGGGCCTTACGGTAAATTTCCACCATTCTTGACATTTTTATTCCGAGTAATTGACGTTAACACAGGAAACGAATACAATGGCACGTGTTTTGTCATTCATTTTATTTTATTGTGCGTTGTATAGTTTATAGATGTAATTATAGGTGCTTAATGTGGTAATCATAAATACACATGGTATTTTAACGTAATGTTTTCCATAGATACGAGATATAAAATTTAATTAATATGTTGAAAATTTACGATAACTATTAAGCCGCGGGAAATATTAAATTAAAAAAAATCGTACATTAACTTCACGAGACACTCAGGGGGAGGAAATATAAAATATAAAAAAATTAATTAGGTATCGATAATAAAACTAAAAAATTAAAGAATCGACTGGCAGGCGGAATGAAGTTCGCCGAGTCAGCTACTGTTAGTACAGTAAAGGTTCAGTAATATCACTCATTATAATCTAAACAAGGCAACCTTAAAATAAATGTTCTACAATGCAAGCAACGTTTGCCTCTAACCCTTCCAAAACAAAAGGTAATGACAGAACAGAAAAAAATCGTGGGAAGATCAAGAAGCATTGAACAAACATGCTTTATCTACGGAGGTCGAGTAATCACAGACAAATGGTGTCGTAATTCTAGCCGAAGGTTGTATAGTGGAATTTGTCTGGTGGGTTTCATGTGGTCGGATAGTGTCACAGTTTTAATTGACATACATTATAATAACGATCTATGTTTTTACGACTTTAGAGATATCGTAAACACACAGTTCAAAATTAGATTTACTTATGTGTCTAAATTAGTAAAAATACTTTTAGTCTCTATCAACTGCTTGGAAAATCTCACTGTACTTAATATTTGTAGCATGCACATTGCACACCTTAAATTCAAACGATTTTCGCAACGACAATGACTATAATATCACAATTATAGACAATAAAGGTAGCGTTGAAGAAGCCAAAAACACGATTTTGACAAGGACAAGATGCCTTAATTGAAACATGGCTGTGCAACATTGTAATTAAACGTAAAGATATCGTCACGAACTGAAATGGTATTAGTTAATTATAATTGACTTAGTTAAAAACGTTATCTGTATTGGTTATATACCTACACACAATTTTACGCGAAGAAATAATGATGAATTTCTTACTCTACATTTTTTTAAAGTAAAATTAATTTAAAGTGTTCAAATATTTTAAAGATAACTTATATAAAGTTTATATATAATATTTGTACACTTCTTTTGCTGTGTAAAGTACATACCTTTAATGGGTGCACTAGTTCTGATCATCTACATATTAAGAAAATCTTGGTTTGGACCGGAGATGACCTACCTGAAAATATAAAGAAATACATTTTAACAATTGAAGATAATGTAAACTATAAGTATTTTATAATATACCTTTCATATAGGTTATACACAAGTAAGTGAAGGTTACACTTGGCTTGGGATGTTAGCAACACTGTGACCAATGCACAAAAGGACGCCGACCGGAACTGTAGAAACATTTCGAAATGCTTCCGTAACCACACAGACAATGTCTCTATTGACTATTGTGCAAAGAATCTCTGTTGATATACAATAATATATCTCTCTAGCAGATTTTGTATGTAATTTTTAAAGTTATCAAAGATCAAAGCACGTATTGGAACTTATTTATATTGGATTAAGTTGTACGTATAGGAAATTTATATTTATGTACGATATATTTTTAATATTCACTCTATTCATAAAATTTTTGACACAATCGCTAAATTTCTAATTACATTCATCTTAGTTCTTACATAATCTTCGCAACATCCAACGAACTGCAAAATTGACTCGAAATTACATTTAAATTTTCTCATTACAACTGTAATGGATTTTGCAACAGTTGTTTAAAATTAAATCCGCGACAAAGTATACTATAAGAAGTCGTTTCGTAATTTGTGTGAAAGGGTTTTTATTTATATTTTAGACATCTTCAAAGCTCTAGATGTGAAATATTACCAAAAACATTGCTAATACAATTTCAAGTATAAAATTCTACTAGACCCATTCACTAGCAATAATCCGCGAATAACCCTATAGACACTCAAAGTGCCTTTTAAAGTACTGCCTGATTTTATTAATTATAGAATTTAAGGTAATAATAACCGCGTATTAACATATAATGTATTCAAAAATAAGTATCCATAACGAATAATCTTTTTGCCTATCTTTTGTTTACTCACATCACATAATTTAACAAGAGATTATTACAAAAGATAATGCTTAAATCAAACAGCTTTATGCAAATAATAAATTAAGGATTTAACTGCCCAATGAAATTCTTTAAAATTACACTTTAAAGTACAAATTGTACAAACAAAACGGAACTTAAAGGCGTTATTGCAGTACTTATATACAGGATCTCATTACAGGGTATGTCTTAAAGAAAAACCATGATGAGCACATATTTAAAAAAAATCAAATGCTATGATTAAAGACTTAATATATAATAACACATTAGGCAAATATTTGACTTCACCTCGAGTTTTTATCGCGTTTCATTGTTTAACTAAAGCTTCCTCTTCACGAATTACGAATTGAATATAAAACAATGTATCGTCTTCTCAAACAATTTACATTTATTTATAATTTTAATGGGATAATTCGTGGAGTTGGTGTTTTAAACGTTTGGTGTAATTTGTTGGTTTTTTAAGTTTTAAAAACAAGTGGGACAATAAAACAATAATAATTAATTCTTCGTTAATTTTTCGGTTCCCTTAAAAAAACGGTATAAAAATCTTTCGCTAGAACACTTTTATATTAGAACTAAACCCAAAATGTAAAGTTATTGGCCTGCTTAGAGTTTTCAAGATGAATTATTTTTTTTAAATGGTTTGCTTAGATTTTTTTGCTATTTAGTTAAACAAAAAACAAGATCGACAGAACGAAGGCTAAAATAATTTATCAAATTTTAACGATTGGACTGATATGATAGAGCATGGAGTATGTAACTATGAATGTGTCGTAACACAAACTGTATCTATGAGCATTTTTAAAAATATTATTTATTTTATTTATATAAGCCACGTCTGTTTAGGGGTTGGGTAGTTGTAGGGTAGGCTACTATCTTGTACTACCCTTGCACTTGCCCCCTACTACTATCCTTGATATTGTTTCTTCCACTCTCATTATATTCATTCTATTATTCTATTACATACATTCTCGTCGGTTATAGGCACTTTTGACCTACCGTTTTTCCCGAACATTCTGAATCTGTTTCAATATACTTCGGGCAGGTTTCCCAGCCCTACATTCACCATCCACACTTGAATTATATATCCGCCTTGCCAGTCTATCTGTTTTACATAAATACCTTCTAAGAATCGACAAATTAAATGAATCTTCCTTATATGAGGGTTTATATGAGAAAACGCCATCCTTGTATCAATATTAACAATTGCCAAATGAATCAATAGTTCAAATGTTATACTAAAAAATACTCGCTGTAAATAATACCTACTTACTTTACTCCATTACAATGGAATTGTAGTGATGATAATGCCTTTTGATGAGTTATTCAAGAGTGAAGGTTCTAATGATAGCATTTATATATTACCTCGTAATACATGATATGATAAATGGTAGCTACCTTACGTTGAGGGCAGAGTTCAAGTGACAAGGCGATGCATCGTGTAACATGTAATTTTGTACATCACAACCTGCACGAATCACGTGAAGGTTTTATACGTTCTAACTATTATCTCGCATCAAAATTGTATGTAGCTTATCTTAATATTGTGAAGATATGTAATGGTAAGACACAAATTGTACGAGCAACACTTGACAAGGTTGATGGTTTAGTATCCGAATGTTACTTATAACTAAATAACACATTCATTTAATTGCGTAGTGTCCGACGTACAGATTACATTAAATCAGCAATATACTTAATTAATATTAAAAGTATCAAAGATTGTAGAATGAAACGGAAATAGAATATATATTTTACCGTATCACTTGTAACGGATATACTAATTCTAAAACGGAAACTGCAACGATATTGCATTGCATGTGGCTAAGAAAGTCTAAAGAGAAGGGGATGTAAGGTAATATCTCAGATCCAAGTTGCACTGAATCCATTCTAAGTTCAATAAACTTCGATATTTGATTCAATCGTTCAAATAAAATATATAATTATATATAATTAGAACAAAACAGCCATTGCTTTAGTTCTAAGGATTTTTTCCTCCTAGCACCTAGGTGTTTTTAATATATTGTCATATAATTTTCAAAAATAAAATATGTAGTATTTGTGATGTCGCTACATTAACTTAACTAAACTACATATTCGATTTCAATTACAATAATTTAAAGAAAACAAATAATAATGCTAGTATCATTTAATGTATCGCTAAAATGCATATATTCTGGCTACTTTAATCGAAGCTTCCATATTACTAAGTAAATTATGAAATGATTACGAATGTTTAAAGGGAAAAAATAGTTTAACGAGAAACAACATAGTCTTGTGTCAACATCCACTGACCTCGACTGTTCTTGATTTCAGGTAAAATTTATAAAGTTATTTTTGTAACACATAGTGTGGAGTTTATTTTTACAATGTGTTTAATGACCTTACATGGAAAAAGGTTGTAAACAATGACGTACGCTCAAATCTAAGAATTTACATTAGTGCGACTTCAAAACAAGATATGTAAACATACGTAGTATTTATATACGAAACTCTTATATTATCAACATTAGGACAAAAGATTTCAACGAAACATTATATTTGAAAGAATACAAAAACTATCCCTTAAAAAATATCCATAGCTTAGTATACAAGTCGAATAAATATTACGGAACTAATCACTTATATGTCAACTCCATATAATTACTCCTAACACCAATTCAGAGAGATCTTTACTGAGATACAATTCCTCCTCCATAAAAAAATTTTTACGATTGCTTTTTTGAGTTCCCAAATTTCGCCCTTAAAACTCAAAATCAAAAATGTAACAATTGAGAATCAGGACATCCGCGAGCAAAACATATGAAATACGTATTTGAGTTCACAGGGAAACTTTCACCGCGAAAGTAAAAGCTGGCCGGACCGGTTGAATAAAACAAAACCACATGAAGCTTCTGTTAGCACAAGATCTGAACACGATCCATCTTTTGTTAAAAATAGTGCACCATCTGTTTTACCTCATTCCGTAGTTTATGTACTGAAACTTTTACCCGAACCATTCCTTTTGTACGAATGCATTTATTATCTAGGTAAACGAGGCTCCGTGGAGGTTTAAAAGCCAAAACTACTGTTAGAATTTACTAATTCTCTAAATATACTTTTATAAACCGTATGCATTAACTAATATTTAATCATAACAATTCTTCCAACGTGCCTTGGTACCGCAATGAGCTAACTCCTAAGCAATTAGGACAGCATGTACTGTGCCACGTATTACGAAAATAGTTACATCGTGGAATTACATTTGCTACGTAATACAGGGTTATTAAACTTCAATATTTTTAATGCTACAACTGCTATTAGTTGTTTGAGCATTATGACTGTCTAATGTGAAATGATATTATTATATAATAGAATTTGATAATAGATGATAATAAAATGTTGCGGAAAGAACGTAAAGCTCAAATTTTTTACATTCACGACATCTATTGTATAATATAAATCATTGAGTTTAAAGTTTATAGCTTATCTTGAGCTAACGGACCCTATCTGAAATGTTTAATGTGTCCTTTATTATAAAAAAAATCACTATGCTCAAAAATATCATTTTCACATAATTAACTGTGACAATGAAAGCCCAGTACCATATAAATAAATACATGTCTGTATGGTGCATTACGCCTCCGACTTGTTCGCATTGACATTCCGGGCGGAAACTATTTCCTTGTTGCTTATTGAGACATGGGACACTATTCTTTATTGCAGTATTGTGTGTTGTTCCAGAAATGGGATGAGTCGTATGAAATTGTAAATAAGTAATAAATTAAGTATAAAAATTATTCAACTTTCCGTGAGTGAATAATTGTAATTGAAATGTACTTAAATAGCTTTAATGTTTATTATATTATATATATTTATATTAATGTATAGTCTAGATGTTAAGATATCATTTCTGTTTATATTAAATCTCTCGCCCTGTATTAGACATCAACGCGTGTGCTGCAAAGAATATTAATCAAGAATTATAATTTGGTTTGTTTTAAAGAAAAACATATTTTATTCTAACATTTACGATTACAATAAACATGAATTTTTTATTTGGTTTTCCTTAATTTAATTTTCGTAGTAACTTCGCCCCTTTTAGTAAGTTCAACATATAACATTCCTGGCAGGCATACATATAACATGAGTTAGAAATGTCCGTCAGAAATCTGATTTGCTTCACTAAGAAATAACAAAAGTGGATCTTTCGGTGAGTTCGACCTCGATAATTGCCGGAAACCTATCGTAATATTTACCAACCATCCTAAATGATAAATCACCTTTAGAAAACTAATTTATAAGGAAACTGTTCACCCAAATACCACGAGTTAAAATGGCAAATGTCATTTGCAACGAGTTTGCTATACGAGCAAAGTAATTCTTTAGGAATTGCAAAAATCTGGATCGCCTTTGATCTACTTGCACCGCTTTAATGATTTACATATTTGGAAACTATTATTATTTTTGGATTCCAAATTGGGACCTTGCATTTTTCGCTTGTATATTATTAATTGTTATTCCTGGTTATTAAATCTACATTCATACTATTATAATAATGATTAATTAGATATTGTCTACATTATGATACTTCAATCCACAAGTATCACAATCTTATTGTATCGGATGAGCATAAAGCGTGCTTGATTATGACATAACATACGTACAAATTTTAAAAAACAATTTCATTACGTACGTTAATGAAATTGTTTGCTTGTGACAAAGGTGGCAAGTTAAGAATCTTGTAGATAAAGGCTTATATATATACAATATCACATGTAGCACATATGTACACTTGTAATGAGAATTCAGGACTTGATGGAAAGTTTTAAGTAGAGTAGTGCAGTGAAGGTCAGCACATCTCGCAGCGACCTACTGTCTGTTTTATTGTATCGAGAAAATGCTTTTCTATACATGTATGTATGTATATAGAGAAACCCGGCAAACATTGTTTGATCAAACATGTGATTTCAATTTTCAATTAATAAATAGGCGTTCATTGTAGAGGGGTAAAGATTTAGGGTTGTATGTATTTTTGTATAATGTATCATATAAAAATAAAAAATAAAAATTTTGTCCAATAAAAATAACGGGTGGACCACCATTAACATTAGATTTTAGACCGGTAGAGCCGTTTCGGAGGAGTTCAATTAACTCCGTGGCACGAGATGTAAATAGACGATTAATACCGGACCATACCTGTTTTTTAATTGGTATACTATAATGAACTATTCATAAAAATCGATCAGGCGTCTATGTATATTTGTACGGCGTGCACTCCACATTTCTCATAACACATAAAAGTTTTAATTACAAGACTATTAATTCTTCAAATCTGGGAACACTCCAGTATTTTTGCGTACAAGACACACAAGCACGTCAATTTAGAGAACTATGGAAAACATTTATCAATAAATATAGTAGATAGTAATTTTCGTTTATCATAAAAAAATACATTTAGCAAAGTTTTCAGATTATGCAGCCTTACTTTGTAATCAATTTACCCTTATAACATTTAGATATTTGCTTACATTATAGTAACATTTGCAATATATATAGTTATATTTATTAGTCTCAAAATTATAACTTGTATCTTTCAAAAAAAGACCCTTGAATATGCACCTTTTATTGATTAGATAATCGTGATTTATAACCGTTAAGGTAACTATAAGTTATTGCTTAGGTCATGGTTATAAAATCATTAAAAAATGTAATGGGGAATCAATTACGCATTGCAAATAATAATTAATCGTTTTATTCAACTGTTCCAGTCACGATGCCACGAATTTTCATAAAAACTTTTGACTTTAAAATCTTAGGTCAGATATATATTAAAAGCATCGTGTTATGTTTGCTTAAACATATAATAAAGTAATGATCATTATTTCCAGTATACAATTGTTAATCATGATATATAAAAGTATTATGTAATCGAGAATATAACGATTAATGACGAACGTAAAATCGATGCTATACTATTGTATAACAATCTTGTTTTACAGAAAAATTTTTAAATTACGATTACAATATTTGGTTATAAAAATGAGAAAAGACTTAAAGATTGAGAGAACGACAAATATTATCTGTTTTTTATCGTAGCGATGTGAGGATTTTGGGCGTAAACAAAAACATTATGATGTCAGTTCGACCGATAGCTCTGGGCCGAGGTCATAGCCCTTGCAATTTGAGATTTTGCGCATCGGCAAAAATTATTAAAGTTTCACTTTTAATCTTCACACAAATGTTTTTACTTTTGCTGACACGGATGCAAGAATTTGACGCGGAAACAAAATAACTTATATAATAATGATGAAATTATATAGGTGTTTTATCTTCCTTTTTGTAAGAATATAAGCTATGTACATAGTAGTACTACACTCCTGTTTACATGTAGATTTATTTGCCTGGGCTACAAATTTCTAGGAAAGGATTTTATGGCCTGGTAACGATTTCTAGGAAAGAAAATCACATGAAACAATACTATATGCTAGAACAGGATAGCCTGACGTAGATCGCTAGTCACTTGTCACGCACAGCTCGAGAAAGCAGAGAAAAGTGCACGAAATGCCAAATGCATTTTATCATCAACTATACAATTGAACATATACTTTAATATTTCATTATAAGGTTTATAATGCCTTGGTAATGCAAGTTATGGATCATAAAGAACGATAATGAAAGGTAACAATAAAAAATTAAAGAATTGCGGTATAGTACTTATTGAGCGTAACTCGTATAAAAAAAACATTATTCGAAATATTATTTTCATTTCACTCGTAAAATGTTGTTTTGTGAAAGTGAAATTGTAACTTAGTTATATTGTTTTTTATATGTTTAATGTAATTTACTTATTACGCCCTTTTTTCGGTGGAGTTTGTTTTAATACCGTTAAATGTGACGTTCCAAATCATAAAAAGCCTTTTCAGGATTTTAATTTAAAATATGTCACATAGAAAATATAACTATTTACGTACCAAATATTTTATTTAATATTAAATAGGTATTAAATGATAAGTTTTCTGGCGGTGGCCAGTTCCTACAATGACAAAGTGTTTATAACACATAAAAAAACGATTAATGCTTGCTGTTTGAAGTAAAAGTTAGTATCTCACATGAGTTAAAACTTTCAATAAAGTAAAAGTTTACATCTATAAATGTATAAAACCACAGTAAACACAATAGATTGTTAAGTTAGGAAGGCGTGACATTGGAGGCGCCTTGACCCGACCTCCTGTTTTAATTGTCTGTCTGGAAAAATTCTCATTTCCGCTCTCATTCGCTACGTACATTTACGCAAAATAATCCTGTGTAATAAACAATTTCATTTAAATTGACAAGCAAGTCAAATACGGAACATATAAGATTTACACAAATCAAAGCCTAATTTGAAGAAAAAAAACAAGCAACTCATAAAGGATGAGTCATTAATTAGTAAAGTGCTTCATAATAATTTTATTGTATCAAGATTACAACGTGAGACAAGTGCTAATTTAAATCGTGAATCGTGATCTTGTAAAAACTGTGGCAAAGAGATCCAATAGATTTGTTAAATTATCCTGTCTTATTTAGGAATAAACCTATGCGATGAGCGAAGAAAAAATGTTGATTGTTCATTCCTACTTATGATATTTAAATTATAAGTTTCAATGTTAGAAATATAAATAAAAATATGTAAAAGATTGTATGACATTATTTTCCATAACTAAAATGGAAAATGATACATACTCGTATATAATAGAAGATGTAATTATATGAAAATGATAATACTGAATGTATTTTTTTGTAATAGTAAGAATCTATGATATTAAATACTTTAGAACGGGATCCACTCAAATTCACCGACCGTCAATACCAATTCAACTCTAGCGCATTTGAAATAACAGTTACTTCGCATTGACAATACAAGTTAGATCATATCACCGAGGTTGCTCGACGGAAAGTTTGCATTACCGTACGCTGTTATGTGTCTTATATAATTATAATAATAAGGATGTAAATTGTGTAACGATACGCGTGAAAAAACGGACGACCTAAATGTGTGGAAACCGCGCAAATCGATGCATTTGAATCTTGAAGAATTAATTGAAGGATTATTTGAACTTAACTATGTTTGACTATAATATTATATATGACAACAAGCTGACCGGCAAACTTGTTTTGCCATAAATGTGATTTCTAGAAATATCAGCTTTAAGCGTGCGAGGATTTTTTAATAGAAAACGTTTTAAAATAAAAATTGCTTTATTTAGGTTAATAAATTAATCTTTATATGAACTTGTGGTTTCCATAATTCATCTATTGATTACTAACTCAATCCATCGAAAATATCGACATTTTAGAATCTTTTATTAACAGACAATTGTGACTGTCAATTACTTATAGACAAATAATTTGCAATAAAATAAAATTGCAACTATAATTAACGATCTAAGCTATCCTATCTCTTAACTTGGACCAGACTGCTCACGGTGTGCCAATTTAATTTAAAATCGGTTAAACAGTTTAGGAGTCCATCGCGGACAAAAATTGTGACAGGAGATTTATATATATTCAGATGAAGGACTTGAAGTAGGCTTTGTCACTATGAGAAATGAACAAGCCAAAGCAATATTCATATCTGATTTATCAAGCTAAAGATCGATATATATACACACATATACAATATTTCTGATGTGAGCTGATGGTGTATCGCGCATCTTCAGCTATAAGATTTAGAACAACAGTGTCAGCAGTGTCGTTGGTTGCTCAATGTTGAATGAAATCTGAACACTTGACAAAATAAAAATATTGTTTAATTTTTAAAAACACTTTCATTTTTGTTCCACATGCTAATTACAGAAATCACATATTTTTTTCAGATAAGAGATTTATAATATAACACACGGTCGGTTAGCCCCAAGGTAAGATAGTTATAGCTATATATAAACACATATATATATATATATATATATATATATATATTACGCTCTGTCTCTCTCTCTCTCTCGCTATCTCTATCACACTTGACTCACAAATGTTGACTGTATGGTATACCGGTATGGGGACCATTGCATCTGGGTCGTCAATAGAGAATCTTTTTCTTAAATACCCTCGTGTGTATTTTGTTTACAATTAACGTACGCGGATGTAGATCTTTGATCAGAAAATAAGCGATTGCAGAATCCTTGAAATTATACAAAACTAATCGAGCATTCGCGTTATTGTAAAATATATTCAAATATTTTTTTATATAAGACAATTTAAAGTTTTTTATCGCATTTAATTATATTTTTACGCAGAAAAAGCATATTTAATCTTTACTCAATCATGCCAGCAAGCGTTCAATCAATAGATTGTAAACAAATTTATAATTTCACCTTATGCAATACAAAACTAGTATTCAACACATTCAGCTGACATACTTTAATGTTTCTTTAAATTAGTAACTCAATATACTAATACATATTATACAACCGAAGAATTTCTTTTTCATGCTTGGAACACTCTGTTCTCACTGCTGTACGATATTTTAAACACAATGAAGAAGGCTGACCTGTCATAGTCATCTTGTTATGAACAATAATTGAGACGAAAACGTATAACTAATACATTATGGGAACGGTGAGTATTGTCTTTTCATTTAATATTCCTTTAAGACGCCGCGTTACAAGACATAGCTAAATGTAACCGGAGGCAATTAATCTATATCGTCACCTAATACACAATTATCGATTAACTATGTATGTATGCATACACGAAATAGTAGTGGAGTTTGTATGAAAATAATTGAGATCGAAAAAAAATATGACGAGTAAGTATTCGCTGCTTACGTTATTGTCATTTAACCTGTGGGTAATATTATTAAGAAGTCAATTACAATGGTCATTAGTTAAAAGTAAACCAAAATTAATCTATATCGTCAATGGTAATCGACTGTAATTATTGACTTAACTATTATGATAGCATACACGAAAGAGTAATCGCGAAATATTTTTTTTTCGAAGTATAGATATTGATATGAAATAATAGAGTTGAGAAACTCTTTGCTCTACGTGATATTCCTATCTGTAAACTTTGTATATAGAACTTTCAAAGATTACAAGACCCAATTGCTTGCCACCGACAGAAATCCTTTTAGAGCTATATTTCTTTTAAGATATGCATATTATATTTATCAAATTCCATTAACGGAATATTTTAATATATTAACGGTCAATTGTCAATAACAAAAACCTAATCGTAAACATGTTTTTGTGTCCATTCAAAATTCCGTATATTTTACGCAAAACTGTCACATACTACGCATAAATCTAGACACTGCTTCCTTCATAGATATGACCGTGTATGGTAATCAGATAGAAATATTTGTGCAAGGCTATATAAATTAATATCCGTTGAATATAAATGGGAAATTGCAAATCGATTGTTTAATTCGACTCACACGTCATCAAAATAAAAAAATGGATACAAGTCAGTGATATATAGTCTTGATTTTCAACTATCAATAACATTGGAAAATACTAAACCTACTTTTCATTTGAAAAAATATGGAGTTGTAAACGAGATATACATACATACACGAAGAAAGGTACGATGTGGAATTTTTGAAATTTTTAATAACTGTACTATTAAGGAATAAATTTGATAGGAACAACAACTCACCATTCTAATACAATTTTATGCAAATATTTGTGGCATTCCGATCATTGGACTAGATTAAGAAAACTTGTATAGCACCAAAAGCTAATTGTAATCCCTAATCTGTCAATGTTTTTCATTTGTTGTTTCGTAGACTTAATCGGACAATTTAGACCAATCATTCAAAACATCTGTGTAGTTGATGACGCAATTTTTATTGCAACTAATATTATTTTAATACTATAAATAGTTTTATAGGATATATTACTATATTTATAATACTTGGAAGCATGTACACGTCATTCCTTGTACGATTTGAATCGAACAATTGTTTTTTTGCTTCGTATAATTTGTATGTGAGTTCAGATATATACTTTGGGTATTTAATACTAATTTATGTACCTACCAGCAAAACTGTGTAATTTTTATATAACAAAATAATTACAATCCATAACCAGTTATTTTAATAACTTAAAGTTCTAAACCATTCAAAAAGCTGTCACGTCACTTAAAATTCAAGCAAAGCCTTATTTTTTGCTTTAAATTCCAAACCTCAAACCCCGCGACGCATAGCAATGAGATCTTTACAGTCTCCTAAATAACTTACTACACTAACTTATTTAGCTTTATTTTAACTAGAATTTATGCTACAGCATACATTTACTATCCTATTTTCCTCTACAAATACAAGCTTCTAGTATTATTTAAGAATGTTCTGGTAACTTCCGAATCATAAATGTCCTGAAATATCTGGATTTTTTGTCTGCCCGATGTTAAAGACAAACTAGATTCAAAGAAAATAAAGTTTGATAAATATCCTAAGGCTTCAACACAACGTTTTCAATGGATAATTATATTTATACACAGTATTGTATTGTAATTTAACAATCTGCATTGTGCCTCCCTCGCAAAGATTTAGCCTTGGTATGTTTAATTTTTGTCATTGTTTAACTGTAGGCGACGCTCTTGAACGCACATAAAAAGCTTTCCAATTCCCTCGTTTAAACTTACTACAATACATTGCATATTATATTACATGTATTTGTAGACACCTCCTTTGAAGACAGATTTTTCTTTTCCCCGTAGCCGATATGGGCTAACAATTTGATGAGATCGGCAGCCGTTTAGCCTTCTAGGTTTTATGTTAAGGAATCAAAATTTAAATATTTCGTTACATATTCAACCCAGTTGAAATGTTCCGCTATTTGGGAAAATGTGTTTGTTTGTTTGTAGTCCCATTAAATATTTGTTTATTATGTTTTTTAGTTAAGTTAAATCCTCTAAGCGCGATAGAAATACGTCATCTCTGCAACTTTCAACTGTAACAATTCATGAGTAACTCAGAAACTGAAGTCTTACTAATACGATTCCCGACTAAAAGGAAAATAAAAAAGGGACAAAAACATAGAAAAATAATTTAACTCGCCGTTCCAATAGGCAACAGGACTATAAAATACATATCCTCTGAAACGAAATAATTTGGAATTGACAGCTTCTAATTAAATTAACCATCAGAAGAACAATCATCATAAATATAGGATATTACAAAATAAATCGTAATTGAGGCAAAGTTAATTGCAAAACGAAGTTCATGTAACTTTAGCGGTAATAGCGGTAAAAACTGGATTTACGTGAGACCCAATATTGATTCATATACAAGGGGAATAAGAACTAGTATTGTCTGTTGTGATTTATGTGTATTTACTAGTTACATAACCCGTTGCTCCGTTAGTGGAACGTACCTTTTAATACGTCTTATACAGAATAATTGTGATACTTTTGGCTCGATCTCAACGAATTAGAACCGATTATGGATACAAGTGTAAAGAAAGTTGAAATTTTTTTGTTTTTGGCACGTCAGAATATAAAACTGGGAGAGTTATTAATAAAGTGTGAGATGTGGTGAACCGTAAAACAATATTTCATCGTTTGAACAATTCTTATGAGTTTTTATATCCGCAAATAGAGGTGCCATAGGTTTCCCATTCATTCTCTGCACACCTCTATTCATAGGACGGTGAAAATTATCCCAGGCTTTGTACAACGAGGAAATGCCCATGGTGAAAGCTTTCCGTTTTTAAAAGCTTATAAAAATTAAATAACTCATTAATAGTAAGCTTATTTTTTTTTTAATTTTGCTACAACGAATATGATAATTGGGAATTTCTTGAGAAATGTTTAATTCTATACCACCTCTATATATGCTTATATTATACAACTTATATTTTTTAAAAATAAGAACGGTCCGGTAATCGTCCATACATGATTTATAAAACAATAATAAATGTCCTGTGGTCATACCCAAATACGAGTATGATGCGTCTCTCCATTAAATTTAAAAAAGGATCGCAATGTGAGATAGGTATGTGAGGGTAGGAATAATAAATATACCATTATCAAAGTATTAGGCCTTGCCTAAGAATGATTATCTCTGTTTTTAGGGAGACCTAAAACACGCTGCAAGATATGTCGATCAGCCGTCTCAATACAATTATAATACCGTCACTTATTTCTAGAAATTAAAAAAGTACCCATTCCGAACAAAGACCGTATTTTATTTTCTTCCCCCCCATACTATTGGTAAGTAAAAAAAAAAAATTCTTCCCCTCAATGAAACGGTTCATAGTAAAGCATTCAGAATTTTATTGTTTTGTACTAAACGAAATGAGAATGAGAAACTTATAGAAAGAAAAGAAAAACCTTTGATTGGCGATATCAAATCCAGACTTTATTATCCGAATAAAGTACTAGAAGTTAAAAATATTTAATGATATTTAACTGATCCATTTTTAAGAAGCAGCGTTGATACAAGAGATTATCACAAATTGTAAAAAGAAATTTGGAAAAATAGAAAGCGTCGAAACAGTGGCAAAGGCGATACAAACACATTAGTATTCCGGTTCCGTGCTTCATATTATTTCATTGTTTGATACTGCGAAGCATTATGAAACCCAACGACAATAATCGTAAATGTTTATTTGCGAAAATAATTTTACATCAATACAATAGAGTTTCGTAATGTGATTTTGCAGAAGTTATTTTTATAAGGGCTGCTGAATATGGAGGTATTGAAAAATACCTATATTTTGCTATTACTTTGACTATAATATTTAATTATTGTGATACACATTAATGTAAGATGAATAGTGAATATTAGTAATTACAGTTAGTAAACCATGTTGAAAATTGCTCTAAATGAATCTAGTAATAAAATTTAGTAATAAAGTTGTCCCTAAACAGACACCAATTTTTGAAACAGTTCTAAAGATATTTTCGTTTAACATATTTTAAACTATAAAATTAATAATTAAAAATAGATTTATAGCTACCAATATTTCAATCGGTACAAAAATATTGCAAACATTTCATAGAGGTTTCGCAATTACTTATAAGAGCATAAAGATATGCGAATCGAATGAACATTCAGAACGTTTACAACACCCATCAAATAACAATTAATTCATTGCAAGTACAATTTTTTTTCAATGCCATCATATATTGTATACTTGGTACTGTATAGATGATTAACAACTTATTTAAAAAATAACTAGGTAACGGATTTGTGTAATATACGTTCTATTTTGGTTTGATGTGTGTTGTAAACCTGTAATTTGTGCCTATTTTGCACTTAACAATTATTCTTCGAAAGCTTCCACATGAATAAACTACTTACTAATCGACAACGTAGGCATTCGGAACGCATTTTAAATCTCATTCGCATCAGGTATATGTTTTTATAGCGGCTACAGAAATACATCATATAGAAAAAATGTAACTATCTATCTACCACTATTTATGAGAGACGGCTTGTTCGCAGAGAGAGCCAGACAGAAAGACAGCAAAGTCTTAATAATACAGTTCCCGTTTTTATCTTTTCTGTAAAATACCCTCGAAAACTACACTTTACTGCGTTTAATTTACATAATTTCTACAAGCAAAAAAGATTGGCAGAACAGCAAGGCCCAAAACCATTGAAATATAAATTTGCATGCGCCCTTACGTCGGCAACACAATGGTTCGTTAATGCATTGCAAAATAAAGACGTCTTGACCGTGAACCAATAATCGTGTAGCTCTTTACAAAATGATGTTGAGAGTATTTGACGTAAGTCAACGCCTAAGACAATCTAATCGTGCTTATTATTATTAGCATTATTCATTATATACGAAATTGAACGCCTTTTGCCCCTACCACGTGTGAAATCTGGGATTTCTAGTAATAACGGTGTTAGTTTATTAGAGAAATACAAAGCTATATTAGTTCAATCACAAGATGGGATCGGTTGTCTGGGTAAGAACTTTTCACTTCGCTTAGATATAACAAAATCATTTCAAGTGCCAATCGTCATGTTTGTGGTTTTGTGGTTTTCATTCATCTAATATTTTTCAAGGTTAACAATAACTATGCATTCAAATGAGATCAAAGTTACTCTTGCAAAAATTCAGTGTTTTGAAAGCTTACTGTTAAAAAAAACATTGTTTCCTGTTACATGTAGTGCAAATATGCCCACAATTACTTGTCTCAATGGTTTTTTAGTTACTTAAGAAAAATATATTAACATAAATTATCTCTTAAGGCTTCTTATACTTCCCGAACTGGCCACTTACATAAACAATCCTTAAAAAGTAATTACTACATTTAAAATGAAAATATTTGTTAAAATGCAGTTTGTTTCATCACTTTTACATTTTGGTGCCATTTTAAAACCGTCTCATTTACATGGATTTAACTCAGGTAAAATTGTAAGTATGATGAGGATCAACAGTATGAAAAATACGTTTCTACGGTCTACCGCGGAGTGGCACAAAATTTTTCAAAATTGGTCGAATAAAAACGTAGATTTTCTCAAAGGTATATTTTGAGGGAAAAAAAATCATTTTTGACTTTTTATATTTATGTCATATACATTCCGGTAACTGTAATTGCACCCCACTAGTACATAAATACTTAGCTTATTCCAAGTAGGGAACGGTATGCGATCTCGCAACGTTTGCCTATTAAAGTAAACGCTAGTTCCCTTCACTACGGCGTACGCATCAGAAAGCGACATTCCGCGTACGTAGCTACGGTTGTTATACTTGTCAATCGTTAGTATTTTATGCTGTTAATTATTAAGCCGGAGGTAGAAAAGTACCAGAGCGGCGAAATTTTCATCCACCCAAACCACAGTTTATAACGTAACACGAACAATACTCCAGAAGGGGACGAAACAAAGAATGCATTGTTAAATCGCCGTGGCGTACTGTAATTGTAATGCAAATGTTTTCACACGGGCCTGGCTTCTGTTGCGCAACATTTTCACAAACAAGCCTACGCCTATGCTATCGTGTATCTATGGCATTTTAATTATGTACGCGTGGCCTTCTCAATTTATACATTAAGTAATCAAACATTTAAATTGAATTGACTTAATATTTGAACAGTCAATGGATTATTTAATTTTTTTGCACTATATCAGTTTCAAATCGAAATATGCACACTCAAATAATAGCTGGTTTGGTAGACATGAACGCGACCTGTAGATCGACGAGAGATTTATAAGTGTTACTTTGATCTCTCTCAAGTCAAAGTAAAGTCAGTGTTCTGTGATAAAACTCAAGAATTTGAATAAGAATAATGTGTAACAATTTTTCAGTTAATACCATAATTTGTAAGCTTAATAACTGTTTAACGGAAATTATTGTTAATGTGGTAATCAAACATTTCATCGATAGATATTTATAAACCTTGTATTCGGCTGCGGGCACGTAAATATTTGACCTAGAATCACAAGACAACTAGACCTAAGAGACCTATCTATTTAAATAACCTTTCATTATCCTATGAGGTAACGTGTCACAAGAAATATAAGACACGCGTCCAATTGTGTGCGCAATCAGTTCGACGCGTTTGTTTTTCGTTCTTTTTAAGTTTTTCAAACGAACAGATTCTCTGACGTATGTAAATGTGCCAAAATTTATGATTTTCGATTATCATATAACTGCGTAATACATCGTAAAAGTCAAAGGTTACAATGAATTAGATTGAGTGAACGTATCGATTGTTCGACAATTGTAAAACAATCTTCTGACGGATCAAAATATTATATAGTTATCATCAAATAAATTAAAAATTGGATTGTTTATTTAAAAGACAATTTTGTGTATAAGCCGTAAAGAGGTTAGTGCTACGATCCCGTAGGAATGCTACGAGGATGATTGCTACGAAGAGTCGACGAGCTAACAGGAACAAAATTAATAAACTTTGCATTTTAGGCTTAATATACAACTTCCTTCTATGTATACATATCTCAAATAAAACGGTCGAATTATAATTTCATAAACTATATGCTAAAATTTTTTACTTATCTATGCATATATATTGTATAGCATATTTTAATGTTCATAAAACCTAATTCTCATATATTTATTTAATAAGTTTTAAACACCATTAGTAATGATATACTTAATGTCTATTCAATTATTAAAACTTAATCACCATCAAATCTACTGCTTATTGAACAGCTAACAAACATAAACAAAACATATACAATCTAATAGATTTTTTTGATTAAAAATCCACCAGCGTAATATTGAGATATGGAAAACCGGCGATAATGTTTTAAAAATTTATTTCAATACGTCCAACTTTTGAATAGACTAACCTGGAACGAATCCTTTGACATTCCTTTCATTCTGTTCCTCCTTGCCTCCGTCTAATACTGCATCCCCAAATCCAGTGTTTTCATCACTCAACCCTCCTCGGACGGTTAACAAGAACGCAAACAAACACACAAATATTAATCTTAATAACTCACGCATTTTAGTGAAATCGGCAACTAAATGTAAACGTCAGTAAGTGCCATTTTTCGATCACAGATCGATATCACATACTATTAAAGCTGACAGTCACATTTTTGTTCGTATGCACTTGTATTATGATTGAATGAACATGATCAAGCGTTAAACACAGTCACTATTTTCGAAAACGTATTTCGTTCGAATTTTGAGAGTCAATCGACGCGTGCACTTTACGTTGCTTCAGCGAAGGTACTGGCATGCGATTGGCTGTCATAGACCCCACCGTGCGCGAGCGCAAGGCTTCATGTTTCGTTCAATGGACAATCGCTGAGGTTTCTAATATCCAGATAAGATATCTACACCTGCGGTCACTGTAATTGTACGTTAGGATATTGTACCGTTCTTATTCTAATGGATTGTCATAATTGGAGCTTGCTATGAGTCTGCACTTTTGTTTTCGTTGCAAGTGAATCAAACATATGCTAAAGAACAAAAAAACTGTCTTATAGTTCTATATAAGAAATAAATATATGAAAGGCATGAATAAAAACAAAAAATATTCAAAACGACTCAAACTCGATGACCGTAAACTAGGTCAATATTAAATTTTATATTTCTCATTTTATTACATGCACATTTTAAATTTCATTAATTTTTAATTGGTTGTAAAAGAGAGTATAATTTGATGTTAAGATTCATGCAATAAATATTTAGCGTACATCAACGATTCCATTTTATTTAAAAGTTATTATCTTTTAAGGACATTTTATTCAGTTATCATTATTTGAATACAATAAAAAATTATTAGTTATTGAATCAATCATAAAACTCATGCTACTCTTAATGACTATCTGAGATTTATATATTTTTTCTTCTCTTAATCATTTATATTTAGATTAAATGACTAACATTTATAATATAATTCTCAACCATTATTTGCGATCACCATAGGCTTTGATTACGCAACGATCGATGGCCAGCACACAGACTTTATACCTAAATTACAGACCAAATACCAGTTCCACTATCTTTTGTTCAAATGAAGTAGCTAGGTCAAGTAATTAATAAATAAAAAGAGACATAATTGTGAATATAGGCTATATATCCAAGATAGGTTATATTATATTATTCAGAACTAATTAATTATATCGGGACACGTTACGCAAACGTAAAAAATCGTTTACCTCCAAGTGTAAGCTGAGTGTTTGTGTAACGAGTAATCTAAGCATAGCTTTACATATACACTATATATTAATACTCATATATTTCACACAGAAGTGAAGAAGAATCGAAACCGGGACCTTCAGTTCGGCAGTCCGCCTATAATCGCTTTAGCTTAAATTCTGGTTTAGTTTTAAAACGCTGATATATAATTTGTAGTTGACGTGACTGAGGATAAAATTGCCTATCATGTAATAGGGATTTGTTATTATTAATGTAACATCTTCATTATTTTAACATGAGGGTTGTTGGTTGAAGTGTTCTCCACCCCCATTTCGCGGCTACGACGTTTAAATTATAGGCTATTTTATATATAACATTGACAAATGCAATATGTTTTAATAGAATTTTAAGGAGTAGTAAAAGCATCAAATTTAATAAATAATTTAATTTTATTAGAAAATATTGATGCTTTTTACTTTGATTACATGGCCTCCTTGCTGGACTGTCATATAGAGACAGAGAACGATAACCGGTAACATTTATTTTATTAGTTGTTTGTGATCCGGATTATAATAAAATTATATTTATAAAAAGGAAATTTGTAAGTATATCTTTATCAGTTATGTGAGCACACATAACATAAACTATTAACAACTCAAATTGGGACCAAACGATTGTGTATGAAAGCTGTTTTATTAATATATACTTATATATTACTGTGTATATTACTCTTTTCTGATTTTATAAATTTTCTGTAAAGCTAATATCATTAAGGTGCATTTACAATATCGTTGAGGAAATTCATGTACGTATAAGAACCTTTATAACAGATTCATGATTAAGTAATACTATAAAATTGATAGTCGAATATATATTACAGTAGAGAGTAGAAGTGTTTTAATATGGTGGCAAATTCTTAATTAATTGTATCATTTATCGTTACCATGTTCAAACGATTTATACAATCCATTGAAGACCCGAAAAAGCCATTTCTGGGTCCGAACTATTGGCTTCTGATAAAATTCGGCTTTATACTACCATCGAACAGAGCCGCTAAACTAGGCTTCATACTTCTACACGAATTGGTCACAATATTCGTTCTCACTCAGTATATAGAGCTTTATGTAGTGAGATCCAACTTTGATGCTGTTCTAACGAACCTCAAAATATCTGTACTAAGCATTGTTTGCATTGTTAAATCCAACGCTTTCTTATTATTCCAAAAAAAATGGAAGGAAGTGCTAGATTATGTTACAGAAGCTGATAATTGGGAGAGAAATACGGGAGATTCAGTCAGAGACAAACTCATAAACACGTACACGCGGTACTGTCGCAACTTACTCAATTTTTACTGGACCTTAGTGATCACGACCGAAGTAACTGTTTGTGGGGCACCTTTACTGAAATACGCGTCATCTGCACCGTATAGGGAAGCATTGCGGAATGGAACAGAACCCTTCCCACATATATTTAGTTCGTGGATGCCTTTTGATAAATATAACTCACCTGGATGCTGGATCACCGTTGTCTCTCATATCTTCTTCTGTTCTCTTGGTGCTATCATCATGAGCGCGTTTGATACTTGCGTTCTTTTTGTGCTTATATTCTTCGGAGGGAAACTGGATCTATTGAAGGAGAGATGTAACCAAATCTTTATTGATGACAATGATGAGGAAATACTTAAACGGGTGCAGAAGATACATGAAGATCATGTAACTCTGTTGAAGTGAGTTGGATTACGATTGGAACGGTTCATTTTATTTCATGAATCCATTAATCGAAATATTTTTGCAGATATTCCAGAATGTTCGACTCGCTATTATCTCCGGTGATGTTTTTTTACGTAATAATATGCTCTTTGATGCTGTGTGTTAGCGCATTCGAGTTGACGGTATCAATTTTTAATTTTCTTAAAAAAATATAACAAACTAACAAAGATAGTTACATCTTTAGTCACAAAAGTAGATTTTCAAAATCTAAATTTTCCATTAATTCACTATAGAATAACTTTTCTTACTAACTCGCTATATTTTCGAGGTAGGGCAGTTGCCCGCATTAAACTAACATTTTTAATCTCTTAGGTATTTGGCACCTGTAAATATTCGTTGAAAGAATTCCTTTATATCTAAAAGATAATGTGATACACAGTATAATTCGACCACTTTAAAGTATTTATTCTATAAGATTCCTTTCAGTCCGCCACAAACACTGCACAGCTATTACTGACATCCGAATATCTCATCTTCGGCGTAGCACAACTCTTTATGTTTTGTTGGCATAGCCAAGACGTCGTGATTAAGGTTTGGCACATGTATTTACTTTCAATTATGTAAGTCATTTCTGCTTGAACACAATCAGTTTGGTAAGCGTATATAATAATTTGATACAGAAGGATATAAGATAAATTTACACGTTAAATTTGATCTTTGAGCCGGCAAAAGAAGAATATTCCTATTCTAGTAGATATCAATGTAAAAATTAAATGGGTGGAAAATGTTATGCAGTTGCAATACTGTATCAAATTTTCAAAACTCATGCGTATAATTAGTATTGACGAACATAGGACTATCCCAGTGCCTGTAATTATGGCACGCCTCACAAAAAAATATGGCGCAATAGGGTGGAATGGTAACTTTGGATATTTGGTTTACACAGGTTCTAAAGGTTAAATGAGTATTTCAAAAAATCAATTGCTGCTATACAATCTTTTAGGGTAATCAGTATCTATCCAAACTATTGAAAGGTCATTAAAATTTTGACTATTTAATAAAAATGTAATTTTACAGTAAGTACCGACGGCAAACGAGGACCTAAGAATAAAACGTTAACCACCCATGGTTTTTATATTTACTAATACAATTTTGTTTATTAAATATTTAAAGATAAAACACATGCTGGTTGGTATAACGCAGAATGGTTATTTCAATAACAAACAGAATATTTTTTTCCTTTTTAGAGTTCTGAAGTATGTAGAGGACCATATGAAAGCAAGTGGTGTTCTGCCACTTTAAAGCAAAAGAAATACATACTTATACTTGCTGGTCAATTGCGGATTGTTCCCAAATTTAGAGCTGGACCATTCACTCATTTGACTATTACAACATTTATTGCTGTATGTATTATTGTATGTTCCACCATTAAGCTTAGAGAGAAAAAAATAAATAATAACATCCTTAGGAAGAACTTAAAAAGAAAGAAAAGATTATTCAAGAGTCACATTTGTGAATGGATTCATTATTTTCCAGATCTTGAAAGGCGCATACAGCTACTACACATTGCTGAAGTAGTTATATTAAATTTAAGCAATAAACATAATCCAATTTTCATTTTATTACACAATGCCCCAACAATATATATAATATTAATAGTCAAAGTAATTCATTTAGGAATGTTTATTAAAAAATAATTAACTTGCAATGAGTTCTTCTTTTTCTTGAGACTTCTTCCTGTTCTAAAAAAATCATAGTAGTTGTTTAATATTTGCACTATCTTTATTGGTCTTTGAAGAAAGTTCATATATTTTTTTAGATTCTTGTAAGTTTATGTACCTTCTATGTCCTTATCAGGGTCAATAGCTTTTTATCACCATTATCATCTATTTGGCCTGTTCTGTCATGTCATTACCATGAACATGGCTTCCTTAAAATTGTTGTGTTGTGTTTGTTAAATGTAACTTGATTTTATCTAAAAATGTGTATGCTAAATTATCAAAGCTATAAAAAAATAGATTCAACTGAATCATCACAACATATTATTCTAATCAAAAAGTTATGTTTCATAACATACTTATTTTGTTTAACAAATATCGATTTTTATTTATTTCCTATAACTAATCTAATCAAATATTACTGGCAAGCTACGATAAATGTGATCTTCATTTTATTTTATACATTTGTATAAAATAAAATGCTGTTGGGGTTTCTTCGAGCTAACTGTAAGTTGTAACCAATAATTACGTCTCTAAGAATTCGGAGGGAAAGAAACATAGAGTTTTTTTAATATTTTTACGTAAGTATTTGAACATTGTGGCGCTGTTCCCCATTTATTTTAATACATTGAGAGAACAAATATCAGAAACACGCTGAATGTAGTACGTACACTTTGATAAAATAGTTTACTTGGATGTGACGTCATACAACACAGAGCAAGGACGCAGTTCGAGTTCGCAGATAATACGGATTCCGCCATGACAGAAGCAGCTTTTTTGCAGGGAATTGATGTTTCAATTGTAACACAATATTTTACAGAAAGAAGTAGCAACATGTTAGTAGAAATATGCATCTAGAGTAATCGCATACTAAGTGACCACACTTACAAGTTAAAGTTTCATTGTGCTCATAGAGAAATAATATATACTGGATTGTGGTGAATAGTCTATACAAAGTTCAATGAACTAGGATGAACCGAACTAAAGATTATATTGAATATGCATCATGTTTAAGTTATTTCAATACTTGAAATAGCTTAAACTTGAATTCTATGCATGGGTCATATTTATTGGATTATGCCACAATCAATCAGTTGCCATCAATATTGGTGGTAAGGTAAAAGTAAAAGGTTTTTAAGCAATGTCTATCTCTTAATTACTTTGAAATGTTATAATATATTAGCAGTCTCTTTTATTTGTGTATGATTTTTAACTATTAAGTTTTGTGTATATTTACTGTGGTATTATAACAAATATAGCAATATTAAAAGTTTGTTGTTATATTATGGCAACCCTGGGTTCAAGGCTAAAAAAAACATTGGTAGGCTGTAATAATTTAGAAATGTCAGAAATAAAATAAGTACCAATCTACTGGTTTCTTTCTACTTGACTTCAATTTTCACCGTTATTTGATAATCTATGTGTGCTAAGTGAGAATAATTAATGTATTTGACACAATAACTCTGCTATGGAAAACCCAAATTCTCCTGAACGCACAGCCCCCATACAACATGTACGCATTTCACGAGCTTTTCGTCAATTTAAAAATCCACCACAGCCTCATATGTGTATACAAGATACAATAAAAGATTCTGCTGAAAAGCTATACATCAATGTGCTCGGATGGCAGAAAATTGCAAATCCAAAGCAATATTCTGATCCTATTCCATTGTATGGCGGAATGCAGGTAGGAAAACCAAAATAATGTGCTTAGTATGCATGCATGCTCAATATTTCTTTGTTCTAATTGGAGCCCCCTTTTTAATCCTTACTTTTTATAAACCTGCTGCAGTTAAACATTATTATTTTCGAAAATAAGAAACCACTTACTTAGTATATAGACTAATCAAATAAGAAAATATACATTTGAAATAAACAATATATATAAGACTACCTCCTATTCCCATCTCTTTGGCAGGCTCAGTATCTTATTCAGATGAAGTTTATTTTATTCCTTATGAACATTTAATTTAAATTTTCACTTTGATTAACTAAAAAAATATTTTGCTCATTAAGTATTTGCAATGTTTAAAAATATCAAGTAGAAAGAAAAAAAAGACTTGAAATAAATATTTATGCTCTCATCCATGGTAGGTCCACCAAGCTCTGGGGCCAAATAGTAGCAGACCACCTCTTTTAGTATTTGCTGTTATGGTAAATCCAGAAATTTTAAAGGCTAATGGAAAAAATGCTTCAAATCCAAGTGTAAGTCTAATTTGCATTTTATTAACAAAAAAACTTATCCATTTAAATGTTTTAATAAAACTTGCCATATTTTATACACAACAGGATCGGGATGCATTGGTCAGTCTCCTTTGTGACTTTGTAGAAGCTATGAATCCAGGATTAGTGCTAGCACGAAACCCAGTTATAATGAAAGATAGGGATCTTGCTGGAGAGCTTAAAGATGTGTGGCTTGCTGTTCAGAATAAGAGAGAAAGAGAAAAGGGATTATCTCAGGACGTTATGTACAAGGTTAGTGGTGACTATACATTCTTCTAATAAAAGTATTTACTTGGCTTGTATGAAACTACTTGTATGAGAAACACTTGTACTTGGACTTAAATACTGTAAGTAATATTTGTAAGTAGTATTTACCTTTTGTTTAACCTGATGTTATTTCTTACTACTTGTTTCAAAAACTATTAAACAAGCATATTCAATGACAACCTAGTTGGCACCATGGTCTACATGCATGACTTTCAAACAGAGGGTCCAAGTTTAATTTCCAATACAGTCAACATTTGTGTGCTGATGGGAAAGCAAATATGTGTAAAAATTTTATCCCAATAATATTATTTATAAGTATATATTATAAATTACAGGTTTATGATATAGACGGTATTGGCAATGATGATGTTAATGATGATGAACGGAACAATGGCAAAAATGATAAAGACTGTGATGGTAACTCCCCAAATAAAAGTCAAGGCTATGACAAAAAAAGTGTAAAGTCTTCAAAACAAATACTTATGAATGCTGGTCAAAAGTCAGAATTTGATTCTGGAATGAATAACTGCCAACTAAATCAAAATAGTCCTAGCAAAGACAACAGGTGTGCAAACACGGATGCTGATACAACATACTGTACTTCTAAATATGGACAAATAGTTTCCAGCAGAGAAAACCACAATCAAATTAATGAAATACAACAAAAAATAACTTCAAATGATACTAAACCTTCTAGCTCATTTAGAAAAGATTGCAATTCAGTAAACAGTAAGACATCACAAAGTTGGGATGAATTCTCAAAACGAAGCATGTCATCTATGAAAGCAGAAGATAGGAAAAAAGTTAAATCAAAAGAAAACACATGGACCAATGGAAAAACACAGTATGATTTCTTCCCAATTTTCAACAATAAAAGTGATGATAGTGAGGACTCTGAGAGTATAAAAGATAGAAGTAAAGAAGATAATTCTAATGTAATTATAGATCCAATGCAAAAATTAGTTCTACATTCGACTGATAATAACATTTGTGATAATAAATCAAGGGCTCGCTCATTTAGTACATAAAGCTTTTTACAACTTTTTTATGGCAGTTGGTATTTAAATAATTGCTTGTATGTTGACAATTTATATGTTTAGATATAATGGTTTTGAATCTGAATTTTATTACAGAAAATCAAATCATTGAAATCTCTTATTGGCACAAAAATTGCAGTGTGGTCATGCTCTTGAGACTTGGTGTGTGTACATATTATTGTGTTTAGAAGTTTATTTGCATGCTTGTATAAAAAGGGTTGTGTATAAATATATTGTGTGTTTGACTGAGCATTTGGGCCCAATGATGTTGCTATTGATAAATTTATACATTGCTATATTTTCATTGTTGCCAACTTAAAATATTAATTGTTGTTATGGCACAGTGCCGAGTTTTTATTATCACCTTTCTACTCAACAACTTAAATTAAATTACTTTTCATCAAAGCCATAGTATAATACAATGAATTGGTACCCCAGTACAAAACGGATTTTATCTCTGTAATTGCCTAAATCTGAGGTGATAATATGAACAAAGCTTTATAGTAATTATTCTTGCTCATATTAATTCTAAATTTGTATGTATTTTGTGAATAACACATTGATCCAAGTGTTCATTTTTATGTACTCAATCTATTATAAAATCTTAATTTATAGATCTCTTGGTAAGACAAGAAAATGTCTAACAGTATAACTAAGCTATCACTTGTACAAACCCATTGGCCGTAAAAATATTTACAACACAATTATACTAATATATAATAATTTTTAAAATGGTGTTTAATCGAACTGTAGTAATATATACGTAAATATGTAAAACTATAGTATAGTTCTAATAAGAAATTCCGTATGTTAGTCCCCATCACTGCCAAAGGATGCGATGCTTAACCTTGCATTTATTGTCATCAATACTGTCTTTTATACTTCTTGTAAATGTAGGTGGTGTAGAGTAGCTAGGTTCAACGAATAACTGACGTGCTATTAGTATTAGCCTGTGAAATTAGAACATTTTTACTGATAATTTTTTCTTATATAATATTTTATATGGGGTTACATATTAAACTATTTTAACTGGAAGTAATTCACTGCACTGGAATCACATCTGGATTATGCTTTTAATGTTTAAATATATCTAATGGTTGTGAGTGACCCAGTGATTATACATTTATTGTTTTTTTACAAAGTTACATTAGTTTAATTGGCTTTATACTCAAAAGAAGGATTTTGTCTAATCCGTTTAACTTAACCTATATTTTTATTAATTTGTATGTTTACAACATTGGAACATTTGGTTTTTTGGATCTGTGTCAGTATTAAATAAAGAATGGGTCTCAAGCCTAAGACTTGAATATTCGTAACTGAATTGCATTAAATACATGCTATGTAATAATTTTATTACTGTATTGTAAAATAAAAGTTTTTGCTTTATATTCATTGCATTTATATAAAACTGTATATTTTTTGAGAAAAATGTAATTAATTTTTAGATTTTATTTTATAGTTTTAATGTTTTAAGTATATTATCTGTATTAGCCATAGCAGTATCGAATTATGATTATTGTTCCTTATATTGATGTGTATCAATGGTTTGAGAATGTATTATTATTTTATAATTAGCTTTGCTAGATTTAGGAAGGATATTATACCAATTGTTATTATTTTTATTTTGAGAATGTTTTGGTTGCATCACTCAGAAACTTAATTTTATAACAAAGTAATGTGGTTATAAAAACCTTTCTTATATTTAGTTTCTTATGGTATCTGAAGTTTGGTGTTAAATCAGCTAGCCGGCATAGCAGCTTATAAATTGTTTAAGGTTCCCACATTGAGCCAGGCTATTCATTTTGACTAAACATACCAATGTTATATGCTGTTTTTTTTTATATGAATTTATACTTCTCCCTAGTCTTCCTTTAATTAACATTTGGTATAATATATTTGCAATATGTTATGCAATAAACTTAATATTTTACAATTCTATAGAACTTGACAGTGGTTACTTAGTGTTGTAGAGTTAATTTGAAGTTTGACTATGTTTCTTAACGTACATAATGAGTATGAACAAATATCGGATCTCTTGTTTACAGTATTTAAATTACATGTCATTTTACAAGACTGGTTTTGCTTTTTATTTAATTTGTGATGTTCAGATTTGGTTTGTTGAAGAATTACTAACGTGTTTTTAAAGTTATAATATAAAATCACTCAAGAAATTTAAGTAATTTCTGGTGTTGGAAGAAAAAACTTTTTTACCAAAATAATATACTTAATAATTATAATTTCCACAGAATAACATACTTTTTCAAAACAGTACATCATTCTATGGTCAGGAAACGTTGAGTGTTTCATATAGTCTGAAAAAACAGTCTTGATATTTTTTCTTAGCTTGTTTTTAGTTATTTGAAAATTTAGTCTAAAAACAAATACATATAAGGAAACCGAAATCTTTTTATACATCCAAATTAACACTTAATATTTCCACTCCACCTCGAACAGGAATAATAAAGATACATTTCAACTTAAAAAATATTTATTCATAATAATGAAATCTGATTCAAGAAATTCGATGCCTTTAAATGATGCATCGCTGTCACTGTTATCGTCACAGAGATGAATGGGGATGGTTCCTATTCTGATATTCTATCGTTAATTTTTAACATTCGTGACATGATTTTTAAGTGCATTTTTTTCTGCAATCACAATCACTGCCAAAATATTATTAAAATGTATATTTCGATAGCTGGCACGCCTAGATTCTTTTTTGTTAAAAAGTTCGATATCAATTCTATAGCATTGAGATAGAACGTTTTTCACTTACGTAAAGGGTGGTTTTCTTAAGTTAGAGCCTTTGTAAAGTTTAAAGGAGATGTCATTTGTGGTGAGCCACTTCTGAATTTCAACTGCCAATTTGAGTTACGGCGTATTATCCATTAGGACAAATTTCGTCCAGGCTGCCGCTTGCCAATAGCTCTGAGTCTGTCTTTGTAATTCTCTCTAGATAATAAAATTGTGTCTCAGAGCAATTATTTAATACTTTTCAAATAGAAGGGACCTTTCATAAGTATTGGTTTTAAACTCAAATGTTTAACAATATTTGCCTCAATATTTCTCCAGTGAATGTATTTTCGCATTTTCTTAACGAAGTTCTTACTATCGGAACGCAGTATAATTAAATTATATAATTACGAATCGCCAATATGTATCATCTATATTTAACTGGGCAGGCTTTTCACCCTCATTGAGTTTTTTAACTAAGTCATTTATAATATTATATTTGAGACCTTCGTCATCAGATAGACCGTAAAAAGAAATTTTTGTAAAACATAATTTATCCTATGTGCGTACATTCTACAACTAGGCTAATGTTGAATACATTATTTAAAATGTAGGACGAGTATGAAAATGATTCAGGCGTGCTTCATTTGAAATTATCACAATTCTTTTTCTCGATGCAGTGATTTACATCAGCCTTTCTATATTAATATTTGCTAAAATTATAACACCGTATAAAGAAGAAATACTAAATATATACATTAAAAAATCCACATCGCTTATCAGGCCTTATAAAATATACACTACGGTATGTGTACAAACTACACGGCTCACTCTTTGTAAATAAATGAGTAAATACCCTTTCAAGATTTTTTAAATTACTTAAAAAATAAATATTCGTGTCAGAAACATTTCAAATTTATTCATAAGTATATTTTTTTTGTGAGAAAAGGAAATATGTATGAAACGTCAATTGTCATAGTTCATTTATGTCATTACTAAAAGTAAACCGAAGAATATATCAATACCCGAACCATAGTTGTATTGTATTTAAACATATTTTTTTCTTTAACCTATTTTTTTTCAATTTATGTAATTATTAAAAAAATTATTGCTTAAAATGTGAAGAAGTCCTCATTTATTCAAGAAATATTTAAAATAGGATTGAAGAAGTAGTGCAATATTAATTAAGGACACGATGTCTTCTCGTGGATTTCACCATAGTTATAACAGAAAACCTAGGGGTCGGGGGCCGTTTAGAAGCTATAGAGGGTCCCGGCGACCGTATGGTCGCAGTTTTGCTGATAACAGCCACAGTTTTAGTAGTAATACAAGAACTTGGAAGAGGGATGCAACGCCGGTTAAAGTTCTGACTGAAAAAGACATAGGCGTTACTGAATATATAAGCGAACACGAGGGTTTCAATGGCATCATCAAATCGAGGTGGGAAGTATTATTTACACTTAAAGTATTGAAAATTATAATTTGTCCACCATCAAACAATGATTGTTTTTAATATTCATTCTCTACCTAGATTTTATTGAATAACATTTTCAATTGGTCTTTACTCATCAGATTAAACTGTTGTTTTGTTCAACATTTCACTTTCATTACCATATTTTATGTTGTGTATGTTTATCACCTTAGACTTATTTATAGATTTTCAGATTTTCAAGTATCGGAAATAAATGAAAAAGGAGAAATAGCAAAATTGACAGATACATCTGTTCCAACTCCACCTGATGATGTAGAAGTGGTTGAGGATGAAGATCTGTTTCTTAACAAGTATAATCTGGAAATTCTGCCCATGGAGACTTGGGATAAAATCAATGAACTAACCCTTAGCAATGGACCAAATTATGAAACTGTGAAAGTAAGTGGTTTCTCGGAATCATCATACTATTAGTCTTAGCAAATATTTTTTCTTGATTTTGTGTGGAGGGTGAAAAATCTATGCATTTTCCTATATGGTACTAAGATTTTATTTGTTTATATATAGTTTTTTTCCAGGTGGATGTAACAGGTAAGTCTAAAGAGGAACGCACACAAATACATGATGCTGTGAAAAAAGCATTTGGAGACAGCATAGTGGGCAGCACTGTTACTCAAGAAGACAAGAAGTACTGTGCTTTTGAAAAATATAGGAAAGGAGGTTTGTTTCAGTAATTGTAATTTACATTTGTATTTTCTGAGTGGTTTTAATTTTATATACTTACATCTTGAGTTTTTCTTATTTCAATATGGTAAGCTTAATTTGCAGACCCCACACTTTTTGCCAAGACTAGTACCAAGATGCACAAGTTTATATTATAATTAATTGTTTTAAATAGTAATAGTAATAATAATATCATTATTAATTAATTTCTTTCTTCTTAAAATTAATTTCTTCTTTATTCAATTCCATAAATACAAACAAATATGAACGACATGCCAGAGTAACAGTAATAATAAAAAATTAGAAAAAACATGTCTGTATAATATGGGGTAAAAGGGTAAAAGCCTCCTCCAAAGAATTTCAGATCTTTTTCTGTTGTCAACCACCTTTCGCCTGCTGTCTTAATATAATATTGTTGACCCAACTCGTACCAGGTCTGATTCTCGATCTTGTACCTCAGGCCCTGGCCATTTTAATTGCTTTCAGAGATGATTATTCTTTGATTATACTAAATATGACTGAAGTGAATTTACAAATTCAGCTGTCTAAATCTCAAAAGCAATAAAGACCAAAATAAATTCATCAATCAATTTTAGTAATTGTATTAATCCTTGTTTTCAGTTCGCATTGACAACCGCGTGAAGTGGTTGTGGCCGGGAGAATATGTACATTTCATAGTTTACAAAGAGAACTGTGATACAATGGAGGCTGCCTCTCGCATCACAAAGAACCTGAGATTGAAGTATGCCTACAAATATTTATATTACTACACATTTTAATTTTGCTTGAATCTCTAAACCAAAGTATGATGGGCCTGGTGTTAATGGAACGGCCATTCCTCTTGAAGCTTGTGAGTGACTTATGCGAGCCGATGGCCTTTCAGCTCGAGCGTGAAGACGGGCGTGGTGGGCTACGCGGGCACCAAGGACCGGCGGGCCAAGACCTCGCAGTGGTTCAGCCTCCGGAAGGTGGACCCTCGCAAGGTGCAGGCCGCCTGCCGCTCGCTGCACGACATCACCGTGGGCAACTTCCGCTTCAGCGACGTGCATCTGCGGCTGGGCATGCTCCGCGGCAACAGGCGAGCTCGAACTCCATCTTGGTTCATATATCTGCACCAAAAGATTCATTTTGCTGAGGAATTGTAATAAGATGCGTTTGTAGACTTTCTTTTTTTATTATTTTAATTGTTTAACAATTTTCATTATCCCCGCAGATTCCGCATTTGCCTCCGAAACGTGACGGCGTCGGATGAACACATAGACAAGTGCTGCGCTCTGTTGAGGGACAACGGCTTCATCAACTACTACGGCCTGCAGAGGTTCGGATCCCGCATCAGCGTGCCCACTTGGCAGATTGGCTTGCATCTGTTGAAGAACGACTTGGAAGCGGTAACCAACTTCAATAACAAAGCTTAACATCAAGAGTTTTTAACAACCATGATATAATACATGGTTGTTAAAAATGTCCCATACGATACAAATTAATCGCGTTTTAATATAATTATATGGAATTTTATTTAAATAACAATAATCTTTATTTGCATCAAACAGTGTACATATATAGGTGCATAACCATTGTTGAACCATTTAATTTGTCCATTCATTTAACTGTAAGTTTATTTAATTTTATTATAATAGATAAATTTACTGAAATAAATGATGTTTGTCCGTAGGCTATCAAGTGCATCCTGAAGCCCCGGGCCGGGCCGCTGGAAGAGGCCCTGCTGCAGTACGAGACGTGGGGCCCCGAAGCCGCTTTGGCCAAGTTGCCTCGGCGCCTGGATCACGCCGTAGCCGAGAGTCGCCTCATCTGCGAGCTGGCCCATCACCCCAAGGACTTCGCCAAGGCACTCGACAAGGTCTAGACAAGGATAGCTTTTTCATTTTTGTGTCTATAACGAAGAAAAAATTATTTTGAGACGATATAAAAATAAAATAAAACATATAAATATTTTGAGTATTCAAGAGACGAACGCTATTAGAAGAGCCGGTGTCGGGGCTAAACGTACGTCGAGTGGTTGTGGGTTTTTTCGTGGAGTATTGCTTGTGTATTGGTATATTAGGGTTTTGTGCTGTGGACTTCCGCAAAGTAACGCCTGAGTCCATTAATTAATTAATAATGAGGTAGATTCGTGATCCAGGCATTAACTATTCTACTCGTAAAGAGTTATTTAGTCATCCGTAACGCAACGATAAAACGTGTTTTAATTCTTACAAAATATTTAAAGAAATTTATGTTAGAATATTTGTTTTGTTCCGTTAAGGATAGATGGCGCTATATTAAAATCGCATCTGAATTTCAGGTGCCGCGTAACACCCGCCTACTGTATGTGCACTCGTACCAATCCCTGATCTGGAACAAAGTGGTTTCGAGGAGATTGCAGACTCTTGGGGCAATGCCCCACGTTGGGGATCTCGTGTCTGAAGATAGTGTACACGAAGGCGAGTTATTTTTTTGGTTTTACGTGGCAAAACAAACGAAATGTTTTTGCTCGTTATAGTGTTCTTATTAGTAATATAATAAAATGTCTCATGTCGTCTCAACCGGCAGTCTGTTGTTAGAACAATAGGACGTGCGCTTGCCGGAACCCCTATATTTAAGAGATTCCATAGGGTGCAATATCACTACACTCATATAATAGACTATCAAATATATTTTGGGAATATTATTGGGTCTTTACTCATATACTGAAATATCGATACTGTATAAATTACAGAGCCATTAGAAATCGAAGATGAAGCTGTAGAAGATGAGGCCGATGAAAAACCAACTAAACAACAAAATGTACCGAAAAAAATGGCTAACGTGAGGGTTCTAACGAAGGAAGACATAGACAGTGGAAAATATAGTATTTTCGATATAGTTGTACCGCTTCCGGGTCATAGTGTAGTCTATCCGCCCAATATGAAGGACTATTATGAAGAGTTACTCAAGGCTGACGGCCTTAATTTAGATATGAAGCAGAGTAATAAGTGAGTATAGCTTGAATAATCTCACCTCTCGCCAAGCAATTTGGGCTTTCCTTAAGTTCGACTCATTTCTTTGAGCATTTTTTATGGTTTTCATTTGGCCATCCAGTCCCAATTGATAATTTCCTGTATCGTAAAGTTATATAAAAACAAATGTAACATATATTTTACAGCAATAGTTTACAGTACAGTAACGAATTGAAATTTCACTTGTAGTGCAGATTTTATTAATTTGTTTGAACATGTAGTCTAGTAATGTAACGTTGTAAATTGTAAAAAGCGCCATCTACCGTATAGGTGCAAATATCTATATTTGTATAAAACGCCATCTATGCGTCGAGTTACAAATGTCAAACATTGTAAAAAGCGCCATCTATGCATCGAGTTACACAACTATGCGATTGTAAAAATGCGTCGTGTTTGCAGGTCGTACAGCGTGTGCGGCGGTTACCGCAGCGCGGTGGTGTTGGCGGGAGAGCTGAAGTGGCGCAGCGTCCGCTACTCGGAGCCTCTCGCGGACCTCTTGCTCTCCGACCTCGACCTCTTGCAGGGCCGCGCGGCGCCCGCGGACGACCCGGGTTGGTCACCTGACCTTTAATACTTCGGATAGCATACTCTCACGTGACACTCTCATATACGTACTCACTTTCAGATGGCAAATACAAGGCGCTTCTGATAGACATGACGTTGCCTACGAGCTGCTACGCCACCATGGCCCTTCGAGAGCTACTACGCGTCGACACCTCTTCCGAAACGCAGGCGCAGCAAAATGACTATCACAAAAGTGATAGTCAAGACGGTACTGTCAAAACTGACGACGCTAGTGTCGGGAATGAAGCTAGTGCAGAAAAGAGGAAGAATCCCCAAAGCGAGGATGAAGATACTAAAAAGGCAAAGTTATTGTAAATAAAACACTGCAATGATGAGTACGTTTTATTTATTAACCTATCCTAAACGTTTAACATCTATTTTTAAATGATTCAAATGACAATTTAATTCAATTTTTCTTGTAATTTAATTACTTTTTTACTTACATTTCTTTTTTAGTTAAGCCTATGACAATTTATTTACGCGAAAACCAATTCACGCACATTAAATTCACCTTCCTCAAGTACTTTGTGAGTACTATATATTATATATTTCGACAAAAATTAATAATCTAAATCACCTTTGATATTATGTGTTTCACTATGATCAATTAACTTACTAATACAACTTAATGTGAATAGACGGTATTTTTCTATTCAATTGTTTAAAATGAATTTTAAAGCTTATTTTAAATAAAACAAATGCTTATAAACAAAATCCGCCCTTGTGTATTCGCCATAATATATGGTCTACTGTTTCGTTATTGCAATCTCAGTCTATACGGGTTAACGATTATAAATAACAGTCGAATTCTTGAGTGACGAAGTAAATGGCCAAATCCGTGTTCCCGCTTGTTGATCAATGGGTTGATTTACTTGTCTATGGCAGGATATATGAGACCTTAGCTCTCCCGGCGTCGGGAAAGAGCGTGGACACATTCCGCATTTGTGGGGTTTGATCTGGAATAGAATCAGTCAATTTAATTCCATTATTTTAATCCTTGGGTTCGATAGCATGTATTTTGAAAGTTTATTAATTATTCCAAAACGAATTCTGTACGCTTTGCCTGCACAATTTGTGTAGGCGTATATAATTTCATCAAGATTTCTATGCACATTGGACTAGAGAAAACTGGCTGCCAGAATAATTATGGCTGCCCATTGTATATACCTTTGTATGTGTCATCCGATGATAATAGAGGTTGGAACTTGCGGTGAAACATTTCCCGCATTCCGGACATTTATGTGGCTTTTCACCTAAAGAACAATACTTTTTAAAATGGCAGTAAAATCAAACGGAAAATGTCGATAAGGTTTTGAAAGTCTGTTAATTTATGTCTAAGTAGCTGAAAATTCTATTAGTTTTTTGGTACTACGCTTCGTTTTTTGTAGTAACTGTAACCCAAAATATATTAAGTCACTTTTCGAATAATAAGCGAATAAGTTTGTGTTGTATGAACTCATTATATCTCAAAAATTTATTTCTTTTGACCCAAACAAAATTATTTCTTTGGTGTTGAAAAAATTAAACGCTATGCGACTAGAATATAAGAAACCAAATAAAAACCAAACTTAATAAATAAAAAATATCATATGGTTGGCGCCTTTTTCATACCTGTATGTATCCTACGGTGTGTGTTCAGTGAACTAGATGTACTGAAGCCTTTGCCACAAATATTGCACACGTGAGGTTTTTCACCTGGAAAATACGTTTTAAATTAGCTTTAATGAAATGTTATTTATAAATAAATATGCTGAAACACATATTAATCTGTTTGCGATCCCAATCATTGAAAAAAGCTCCAAAATGTTTCAAAAAGAAAGTCACGTATTAATTTTATTAGGTACGATTTCATAGTATCAGAAATTAGACAACTTAAATTTTAGTACGATATTCCTAATATTATCCAGATATATTATTTACGAAAACGACATTTCGAACCGTTTGTTTCCTCTAATACCTGTATGGGTCCTCATATGCCGCTTCAGGAGTGAGGGCCGATCAAATGTCTTCAAACATACTTCACATGGCAATACACTTTTACTAACTTTTATGCACGATTTTTCAACTGTATGTGTTCGCTCATAAAGTTTCAAGAGATGCTCATTGAGGCCACGAAGGAACCTGTAATCCACAATTTGTACACAAGATTTCTTTTTTGATAGATCTAGAGGTTCTGTTTGGTTCATTATACAATTTGCAACATTGATCGTTATTCGGACATGAGTTGTGTCCCCAAACACATAAAGATTGATTGGTTTAGTTTTGAAAATGTACAGAAGATTTTCATGCGAATTTCCCGAATTAACTGCGTTGGGTTATTATGGAGTAAGCCTTAAATAGGTCGGTTTTGTGGGTACTTGGTGTTGAGTTGGGGCAGCTATTGTGGTGACAACAATAACGCTTATACAGTACGGACACTAATCGACGTGATTTGACTATTTTTTGAATAACACGGAGTTAGAAAATATGGTTACTTTTGGAAGTGGGATTAACTATGAAATAGATCTATCTTTTTAGTATTAATACATAGGTATAAATACAGTATTTTAAAACTGAACAACAAACTTTATTTAATATACTATTAATACCTAAATATTTAATTAAACTAAAGTAGAACTAGAGTACAACACTTAAACCGATTTCCACCGAAAATTATTAACAAAACTTAATTGAATTTGATTATAAATACGTGTTTTTATACTACTTAAAAATACAGTTTTGTTGGTTGGTTCTGTTTTGCACGAGCACTCGGTCATATCCCATTTTTATAGTTGAATGTAATATATCGAAGAAAACGTAATCGGTTAGAGAGGTGACGCGGCAGTGAATGTTTGAATTGGAGCTTTGTACGCGAACCGAAAGACCGCTATTTGTTCGCGAGACATTATACTGATCATATTTATGGTGACCAGGTTTTACAATCGGGTAAATGATACTTCCAACTTCTAACTACCAGGAGCCTTTAATGAACTTAGTCTGGTACTTATTTATTTATAAAATAACATCAAATTAAAAGAAAACTACGTTTCCATATTGAGAAATTTGTCATCGATCATGAAGTTTGCACACACATTGTTAATAAACATAAGTCTTTGATATCTCAAACCCTATATGCGTAAAATTACGTCTCAGCTTCGATACATTAGCAAGTAGTACATGAAGTATTATTATTATAAATAATTTACCCATTATAATTTAAATGTTTCTTTTGCGTTGACCTCCGCATTTATTTACTCATTTTATTATACGCATATATTTCGAATTTTTATTTAGTTATAACTAATGTCACATGTAAATAACCTATTTTTGTTTCTGAAATGCAAAATGAAAAATGAAATGTAATGTTTAGTTAATACCTGTTTGTTATCCTTTCAAATAAATATCATATCCTGGTGTTAATGTTACTTCTCCTACCTATGACTATAGACACAACGCAGTGTTGCGAATGTTACATATAAATAACTGCAGGAGATTTTAATTTTCCGTCAAATAATAAAGTGGATTATCGTATATAACAGTTTTTAACGTGATCATTTAATGTCTTTGGGTTAGTTTTTTTAACTAATGCCGAACCAGCCTTTCGCCTTCAGCAAAAATATTTGGCTATGAATATATTATGTAAGTCCTAATTTTCCAAAAAGTATGGTGATCGGGGCACCTATATCGCTTTTCGTACACAATACGAAGACGAATTTCCGATTACCTTGTGGTGTATTCGGTTTTGTCAGGCGTTTGCTTTATGAAACCTGTCAGATCGAGGGTGTAAATATTTCAACATTAACAGCATTAAACATTCATTTACAGTTATCGAACATACTAAGATTGAGGTTCAATTTCATCATATCATCATCATCACCTACTTTCGTCCACTCTGGACATAGGCTCTCCCAAGGAACGCCACAACACTCGGTCCTCGGCCGATAGGTTCAATTTATAAACACTAAAATCATTTTATAAATAGTTGTAAACCATGACACAATTTACAGAATGTAAATTTCAATATGGTGACTACATCTTGAAATTAATTAACGCAATTATATACACATGAAATAGACATTTTAACGAATACCAGGCCTTTATTAGTTATTATTTCAATCTATATAATTTCTACGGTAAGTAAGTAAATATGGAAAATGGATTCAATAAAGGTAAATGGATTGAGGGTGGAAAAGGGTTGGGGGTCTTTATTCAAATTTTTTGGAAGATCTCCTAGGGTCCAGTCCACCTGATGCTTTTAAATTACTCGTACTTGGTTACGTCACAACTTATCACAACAACGTCCTGTAATTTGATTGATGCGAAATCTTTTTGAAGAACGATGTTCACCCCGTATATATGTTTTATAAATTAGGAGGCTCATCTGATTATTGTAAGTGATACTAGCACCAATGGACACTCACAATGCCAGAGGCCTATAGTTGTAAGACCTAGTACGTTGCCGGACTTTAAGACGAGAGGCTCTTTTTTGTAAGTCGTATTGGCTCAGAGATACCCCTATTATATCTAGATCATTTCAGCAGTGCTTTCTGAAGCTCTTAGCAAAGGACTTGAGGACATCAATGCGAATAACTCTTCCGAACATTCTCTATGATAAATCCTATTGAATCATATACAATAATAATTTATTAGTTATTAAACCTTGATATTGTATGAGTGTGACAATTTTTGTTGGAGGTACAACAGTAGGTCAGTAATTTGACAGCATTCCCATTGTATCTGAAGGTCATTTTAAAATTAAGATATTAGCATACAAACCGAAATTTCGATATATTAATTTATTTATTTATTTCATAACAGCCTAATGCCAAAACATACTTAAAAACTAACTTAACCTAAACTTACAAATAAAAACTCCTTGCAGGCTTCACTCATTCTTAACAAGCCTGTGACAATATATTTGTGCAGATTTAATAAATTTATTAACTTTCGACACCATTCGCGTTATTGCTAATTTCTGGCGAAGCACCGTTCGCGAATCTCATTCTGTCAATAAAATATTAAATATTATTATAGATATAAATGCAAATATACTACAATGTTCGAGTGGATTGCTACACAAATTACGATACATTCGTTAACGAAGTTTCATTGAAATGAGTGATAATCATCTACCTATACTAATAACAATAATTTATAATGACTAGTGGCTGTCGAGTACCCGTCGGTATCAAACCCTATTTTTGGTTTTAACCTACTTGTGAATAATCTAACCGAATAGCTGTAGAACTTTTTTAATCGTTCAGCAAAAGTGTTATCTCATAAAAATTATAAAAATGCCAATTAAATTACATCGCTATCAAATTAGATGAGTTATTATAAATACCTGAAATATTGAACCTCCATAGATATCGGGTGAAAAGACGTTATACTAATTGGGCCTTTAAAATTATTTTCCTGGTTAGTATCTAATAAGAAGCAGTTAGATAAAAATGCACATAATTTAAGCATCAAATCGAACAAAGCACTCAAAGGTGCATGAAGGTGGATGTATTTTAAATTCTGTCTTATTCTAAATTCAAATGCTGGCAAATCGGATTTCGCCTCGCGTTGTTAAGGCTGGCTTGTTTAACTTTGCAATTCTCTTTATTTATTTCTTTGGACGGAAATAAAAGTTTAGCGGGAAAATGTAAATTACGCGTCGCTTTTAAAAGTTGCGAATTTTTAACTTTGCTGAGGGAATATCTTGAGGCCTTAAATGTGGGATAACAATGTGGGTAAAATACATCTTCATTTATAAAATTGGAATTTATTCTCCCATCATCAAACCCTGTTTTCTTGCATGTCTTTATGCCTCACTCGAAGGGAAAATATCGTGAAGATGCCTGTGATAAAATGTTAATGAGGCCTACACCTATTGACTGTCGTTGCTAATGATGTAGGTTATACTCTCCAATGCATAATCTCACATTAGTCCAGAGATAGAAAATCCTGCATTCTATTGAAGGAATAGCAAATTCGCCTCTAGTGAATCACAAAGGAGTATAGTGTATGAATGAAAAAAAAAAAATAGAAAGATACACATAGTTTTGAAGCATAAAAAGATGAAAGGAAATCTTTGTGAACATCGTGCGAAATTACGCGTAGTATCGATCGTGGCTGCTGCATAAATGCATTAGCCTGAAGATAGACGCCTCGCCCGATGCTCGCTCAAGGTAAAGGTGAAAGCGGAAAGGCAAATTCAAAATTCACATCAAAGCGGTCCGAATTATCGAGATATAACCAACATCTTTGCACCTTCTATCGCATTTATCAGGTAGAGTATTCATAGGACTTGTTCAGATTGAAGTGTATTCGATGATTCCATTATCGGACTTCGAGGCAGAGTATGAAATACCGACCGTATCACATCACTGAGCGTTATGTGAAATCAACTGTCAGTATTTAAGAACGAACACGAAAAAAAAGAACGATGAAAAGAAAAGAATTGTGAGTATTATGAAGTCACGTATCCGGTGAACCTGTTATACATTATTTGAAAAAATAGCTTCGACATTACTTCCCAATATTTATAGGTGGAAAAAAACCTACTAATATTATTGTCAATTGCCGTTTAAACGTGAATCACATATTATATAACAACGAAAAAGTAAAAGTTTCTTATATAAAAAATATTTTTTAGAATTATTTTGTACTGCGTCTAGGTAATACCTAATTCAACAATATTAAAAAGTTAATTTAAGTTGAAGTAGCCATCCACAGCTTGCATGTTGCACGTTAATTTTTTTTCGTTCTTATTTTAATGACTTAATTATGTAATATCGCGTAAAATCAGGCATATGTTAATGAAATAATAAAATGCTGTGTAATAGAACAAAACACGTTCATTATTTTGTAAATAATTATAATCGCGTTTTAATCTTGGGACCGCATTTTATTGTAACCGTGACATTAGCGGAAATAAGATAATATTAAAATGTAAAAATAATATTGCGATCCATTAGCATATAATATGTTAGCTTTAAAGATTGTATTCTCTAAAAACACATCGTCACTTCAAGAGAACACGAGCTGGGAATATAAAAATACAATTATATACAGTTTATTTTTATATATACATTTAAAAGATAACAAAACTTACGTATCAACAATAGTTAACAAAAGATAGAAAGAAGGTTGGGTATCAAGTATACCATAGAGTGCTCAGCATTAAAAACAAAACGGTCCATTCTATGACTCAGACTAAACACCCAGCCGTAAATTTATTCTTAATAAAGCGCTGAAAGGCCAGCCGGATGTATTTTTTGATATCTCCCACTTTGAACGCGAACCGAGGGTTCTATCCTGTATCTTTGTATTCTTTGGGGACGATAGTTGATCCACAACGCTTTGGGATCAATTTGCTGACGATATTGCCTCATCGCTTATTTATTTTTTGCTTTTTACCGGCGTTCCGTGGTTATTACGGTTGTAGTATCGAGTTATATAAATGGTTTTTCATTTCCATCATATATTTTTTATTTAGTTTGTTGAAAATAATTGGAGATTTCCAATAGAAAACAACGTTATTTATGATCAAATAAATTTGGTAATTCTTTATATTGAGGCTTCAATGGGAGACCAGATCAAGGTAATTCCTTAACGAGGTATCTCCCATAGCCCATCAGTTGAGATTGCGGTAAACGTTTGCTCTAGTTACCAAATTATGTCACCAATATAATGTTTTAATAGGTAATTTTATTCACAACTAGTTATTTAAATGAACAAAAGCTCACTGAAACACGTACTTATAATAATTGCCGAGCTTAAATTAAAGTTTATTCAAAGCCATAATTTCTATAGAAGCAGTATAGCAGAATACAAACAAAGACTTTGACTCCTTTTTGAGGAGATTGACTAATTTAGTCCAGCTTACTTTTATTTGTACTTAATTAGAATTAAGTTTCGCATAATTACGTCTGTTGAAGTCATTGAAGCTTAGAAGACACGCAAGATAAGTTGCTATCTGTAACTTTATGCTGGTTCCAAGTAATAAAGCTTTCGCATAAAAAGCTCTGAGATAAGGTGGGCGTGGTCGGGTGTGGGCGAGGCTGAGTGGGCGTGACTTGCGAAGTATGTCAAGTGCCTCCATACTGACTTGTTTCGTTCGTGGATATTGTTTGTATAGTACAAGAATCTTTCTTTTTATTCTAGTTGGTCACGGACAGGAAATTTTATATCCCCTTTGCCTATTGATATGTATGCCTTCTATTTGATGAGAGAGAAAGATTAACAAATAATATAGGGAATGTTTGCTTTTGATATTCTATAATTTTCATTTTATAATCTTGCAAAAGAGAAAACCTATGTAAATACAAACTGCTTAATACTTATCTTATATAGTAACTTAATTATAATACAGCTACTGAACTATCGTTTAGATGTAATTGGAAAGCATACATATAGTTATTACAATATTTTGGTTTTGTATTATATTTGTAACGTCAAAGAAACTAAAGAAGAAGTAATTATAATAATACAGATAGACAATTTTAACGTTGAATGTTCTTTTTATAAATAACACGTAAAAGAAACATAATTGTATGTGCAATTATTTCGTAAATGCAATAAAGAATCGGTTCGTAATTCTTTCGATTTCATCATGTTTATTTAAATGAGCTTTGTATAACAGCGTGCACCGCTTAATATTATGTACCCAGAACATTCTTATTATCTTTGCAGGGGACTGGTTCCATCTACATACGAGAAACCGGGCATTACCGAAGCGACTAAGTGACAGTTATAAATTATTTACTAAAACAGATGAACACTGAACACATTCCATTTAAATTTTGGCATTAATTCCCTTATAGTCAATGTGATTTGTAAGTTTTAAATAAATAGTATATTCTACGGAACTTTCATGTTTTCCCTCGATTTATTATATGTTTTGACATGTTCATGCTGCTCATACAACAGATGATATATAAAAATATAATAATAATCTTTATTTCAGACAAAAATGCTTATATCATATATATAAAAAACTACAACTAAAAATTACATTTTATATTCATTGGTCAGATCATTTTTTATTCTGCGCTTTATGTGCTGCCGTTTCTTTGAGATATCTTTTTATTTCCTCTCTAAGACTGGAAAAAAGAAAGGAAGAACTAGATAAAGCAGATCACCTATTACTTTTTAAGACTATATTTAATCCCACGATTGTAATTGTTTTTTGTAATAATTTTATGTCACCAACTGACAATGGAGACGCGCGCACGTCAGCGCCGCGGTACATTTTTCCAATTTGAGCGCGGAGGACGTGTCGAGAAAAATCCTCTTTTGATTTATTTTTTAATTCACCGTCTCATTTCAATTTATGACGAGCTTGTAAACGTATTTGTAGACGTCGCAACTTGTCTCTATGTTAATGTATTATTTTGATCAGTTTCGTCACCGAAGTATTTACATTTTAATCAAAATGTTCACAAGTTTTGAGAAGACATTTTTTAATGAATGTTTCTTCAACATAAAAAGCGACGCCTGTAATATTAATTATAGTTAATAGCTATTATATGTAACTATAATTTTCATGTTACGCTAATCTTACAATTCTGTTTATCCAACCATAGATATAACTACGTATTTGTTTAAAATAACAGTTAGAAGGAGTTTAGGGCTATTTAGCGAGGGACGCGGACGGTCGCAAGATGGCGTCAGTAAAAAGCGTAAAGTAACAGATGATCCTCATTTGAATATCTGTCAGGGACACTGGGGTGTGGATGCTGGGGATCGCGACACACGGAGGTAAATTTACATCAAGACGAATCAATGACAATACTATACTATTGCTTAATTAGCTTGGATTTTTAAATCTAAACTGTGTTAAGTAAGTATTGTACCGTATTGTTCGCTCCAATTGTGTAAAGCTTGTCATAAAAAGAGAGGGATGCTTCTTTAAAACGATGCAAAAACACTGTCTATGTATACTTTTATTTTCTACGAAATTAGCTTAGTTATGTAGCAAAAGCATATGAAAAAAGTTAAATAAAATCACACTAGACACTAAAACCTTTATCTATTAAGGTACAATACAGTATAAAAGCCGTAAAGACCACCGCGCTTAACATTTTCTTCTCTCATTAATTGAAATTATAAAATTAAGATAGACCAATTTACTAGCAATACGAGGATGTTGCCTCTATGTATCCTTCATATCCTGATTTACGACAAATTTACGAGATTTTTTTATGTAATTCATTTACGTAAAAATTGACAACAAATCAAAAGAATACTATTTTATGATCCTATCCTATTGTTTAGTGATTTTGTGATAGATTTAACATCCACAGTTTATATAAACTGAAACATGAATTTTATTAATTAATTATACGTCTAGATAATAACTCTGGTTCAAGCTTTAAGCTTAGATTCAATGTGATTCAAATTCAAACTCACCCAGTGTGAGCATTGTAGTAAAAAATAACAGACTCAATAAAGGGATGAAAAGCGTTGTCGTGGCTCTTAGTGAAGATATTAGTGCTCCAAGAGGCTTTTGAGGGCCTCTCACAAGTGTCTCCTTAAAAAAAGAATTTCTTGAGCTTTCAATTGAAATTCAAGTAAATACAATATTGAAAAATGTATATTGTTGTAGTTGATTTAATGGAGCTTTGAAATAAAAGAAAGATAATCCAGCCGTGCTTTCGAAATATCACAAAGTTATCATAATAATTAACATTATGTGAAATATCTATTTTAAAATATATACCTATTCTATTCTACATATTTTAGAAAAATTGATGGACAGCCAAAATATATTCAGAGTTATTTTTGTGTTTAAATCGTATCTGTACTCAACCGTACTTAAATTAAACATTGCTCCAATAAGCGAGTTTAGAAAAATTAATTTCTCGTTTGATGAGGATAACTTTAATACTTATCTATACTAATATATAAAATTGGAGTGTCTGTTTTTAATATTGAAATAACCGGTTTTTACTACATGCATATGAATATTTATACGATACATACACCAAAATGACATTTTTTTAAATTGGAACCCCTGGCCCCTTTTTTGGGGGAAATTTTTTTTTTGGTTGGGGGTTTTTAAAGGGAACCCCCTGGCCTTTTTTTTTTTGGTTCCCCCCCCCCCCCCGGGGGGCCCCCCCCCCCCCCCCCCCCCCCCCCCCCCCCCCCCCCCCCCCCCCCCGGGGGGGTTGGGGGGGGGGGGGGTTTTTTGGGGGGGTTTTTTTTTTTTTTTCCCCCCGAAAGGAAAAAAAAAAAAAAAAAAAAAAAAAAAAAAAAAAAACCCCCCCCCCCCCCCCCCAAAAGCCCCCCCCCCCGGGGGTTTTTTTTTTTTTTTTTTTTGGGGGGGGGACCCCTTTTTTTTTAAAAAATTTTTTTTTTTTTTTTTTTTTCCCCCCCCTTGGGGGGGGGGGGGGGGGGGGGGACGTAATATATGTCAGTATTTGTTTATCAGTTACGTTCTAACATTAGCTATAAATAGCCAACCGTGGGTGAAATGTCTCTCGATATTACAAATTACTATACTAAAACAGCCATTCAATGTTAAAACATTAACGAAAAGCAATTACCGACCTCCCGCAACTCGAAGGTAGTGATCTGAGAATGGTATTGGTGTAAGCCAATCAGAAATCATCAAGCCCATGGAGTTCCTGAGAACATTGATTCGACGCATGAAATAGACAAGAGTGTGATTATTACGAGTATGGTATTTGGAATCTATTCTATAGCTTTTTTTTTCTATTCAGGTTATTCTATAATATAATTGTCAGGTATACAACTGGAGTAGCTTTATTAAGAGAAGTAGAGGTGTTTTTGTGTTGACATTGGCGTGACTTGACTTGCATTGTATTCTATGAATCAGATCGTACCAGTACAACCAATGCCGATGATGCAGATCTATTATCTAAAGCTACCAGAATATCAAGTGTTGTCATATGAACAAGCATTGTTTATTACTGTACCAATATAGGTATTAAGCAATCCTTATTAAAGTAAATGTCAAAAATATATATTTTGACTTTCTATTGCATTCTTACAAAAAATTAAATTTATATGAATAAGACTAAGAGCGTCGGTGCTGTTACCATTACACCGTGCCTTCACACACCATCTTGAGGACTATTGACTCAGTCATGCAATCAAATCTTATTCGCTCGTATAATGGTTGACCGTGAAATATATACTATAACATTTGTAAAATAAATTTTAACTTTATTACAGGTATTTAATCTTACATAGAATTGTGACTTGTCGTAAAAGCAATTCCGTTTGCTGAAATGGGAGTCGGATTCCGCCATTTTGTTTTTGCTCGGTTTTAATAATCTGGCAAGCATCCCAACCAGCCACCCTGGGAAAATTATATAACAGCTGGAAAAGAGAACTGGACCGGTGGGCGCGGTTTGGGCGTGGCTAAGAACCGCCTACGCTTGGTGGGTGGCGGTGTTTTGAGAAATTCTATATGAAAAAACTCATTACCGATTTGAAGTAGCTAATACTTTGAGTGAAACTGAGATTGGAATTTGTATTTTTACGAATATCTTTTAATGTATATTTAAAACTATTTTATAAGATTCATTTAAAATTCAATGTTTTATTAGAACTTTTGTAATAAAAGTTTATATCTTAGTATTAATTTTGGACGATAAATATAACTGCTTCTGAAATACATCAAATACTATGGAATGAAAACACTATTTATTTGTATACATTGTAGTACTTTTCAATGTTTTTATTGTTATCTAGTTATTCGTTTCAATTATACTAGGGGTATAATTCTCTGAAATTGCTCAAGAGGAGCAAGGAGGAGCAAAAAGTGGGTTTAGAAATTAACAAAAATAATGATATATATATTTGAATGACAAAACACTAGATTACGTTGACGCATTTACCTATTTAGGAGAGCAAATATCTTTCGCACCTCAAAGTTAGTTGTATTACTGAAGTGCAACGAAGAACAAACCCAGTGAAAAACATAATACAAACGAGGTATGGAAAGTGCTTCTTTCCATTGATGAACCAACATTAAAATAATGCAGAGGACCCGTCACATTAAGATTAGGTTTATAAGACATAATTTATTTATTTTTATTTTAGATAGTTTTGCCACAAGTCCTGCTCTAAAACTAAAATGAAAACAGGCAGGACATGTGGGAAGTCTGATGACCGCTGGATTCAACATATCACAATGTGTCAAGGTCATCAAGAGGAAGCAAGGAAGACCACTTGCAAAATGGGAGGACGACAGCATTGGCAAGCAAGGAATGGTTCAAAATTGCCACAAACAGAGAAGGAGGAAAAAGGATAAAATAATAAATATTTATCCATGATCCTTGTCTCCTACAAGGTAAGTGAATGATTCCATGGATAATGTTAGTACTTAATTCTTATGGCATAGCTCCAAATATACCCATATTTACTCGTAATAATCACACTCTTGTCTATTTCATGCAACAAAAGAAAGATAAGAATATAATAATAAATATTTATCCATGATCCTTGTCTCCTACAAGGATCATGGATAAATATTTATAAAAATGTAATCTAATTAAATTTTCTCGACGTTGTATAATTGACATTAAATATATCTTATTTAACTGGGGATATGATATTAGATATTTATCATGTACCTAACTGTTCTTTGTCATGTTCATTTGAAAGTTTTTTAATTTTATTAATCTATGCTAGGCGTATTATTAGTTTCTTATTAGGGTTACGTTTGACGTCGGTGCCATGTAAAGGAATGCCGAATGTAAATAAACGATAGACAAAAAAAGTATTGATTTGTTTCAATTATTGAGTTTATTTCGAATTTAAGTCTCTTCGTGACAAAATCGATATCGAATGAGGATATGATAAATATATATGTCATCTGAGATGTAAAATAAACCTAATAGGTACGTCATAGGCAGGGCGAATTTTGACTTGGAATGAACATACTTTAAGGTTTTCTTTAGAGAGCTACGGTTTTGATATAAATGTAATTTCGGCAACTGAATATTAGAGAATTAAGGAGATGTAAAATAATTGACATAGGTACGTTATTATTGCTATGGACTCTATGCGTGGACAAACACTATCAAAAATCATCATTATATTCATATATCTTTTATTAGATAATTGTCTATAACGTTAGAATTAAACGTTGTGCAATTATTTATTTACACACATATTAAATATAACTAATTCTTCTTTGGTTTTATAAGGGAGTTGTTAAAACTCCATAACAAATTTAAAAATTTCGTGACGATTTCGTATTCGACGACATTTCGAAAATTAAAAATATAGCTATGATTTTCATGAAAGTTTCTCAAAAGTATATTATAAATATTTATAAATGAGCTTTAAGGTAAAAAAAACTATATTTTACAAGAATGTAAGTTCAAATTATGTAAGTAGTTCTCAGGGGACCTTATCTCTTGAACTAATATTAATACCATCGTACGGTGAACATTAATCACCATTAATGTTCAGAGTTCAACTCGATTCATTAATAAAGCGAATAAATTTTCAGTTATAACTTATAAGCGAATATTCAGCTCTGCTCAGATGAGCAATTATGAAACTTCCTTTACTTGTTACTATCACTTCATTTATATGCTTATGCCAAGCATAAAAATTAAACCGTCGTGTGCAGTGGTAAGAATAACAATTACAAAAACAGAGAAATTCATTATTTGAAAGCATTTTTAAATTAATGGTTTTAAAAACACGAATTGAAGACAATTTTATTTAAAATCAAACAAAAGAAGCAAGATTTATAAGTCTAATTGTGTGTTTTATAATTGTAGAATTATAATTTATCATTACGACTTAATTTTTGAGAAAATAAAGCTCTGAGATAATTATAAGTAAAAGAATAGTTAGCGGTATAATTAAAAATATAAATTTTATATTTCTGATATTTTGTATATGAACTTTTACCTAAAACTTTATTTGTCGACAGAATCACTTAAAAAAAAACAACATTTGGACAATTTTATATAGAAAATGAACTGAATAAAATTGCCGGGTGAGTTGCCGGCGGTAACCGCGGTCGTGTACAAAGAGGAAAACACAAAAGAAGGAAATTCGAGGGAAAAAGAGCGCATCCTTGTTTATTGTTTTAGATACAGACATATTTTATTTACTAAGTGGCTGTTTTGAATAAAAATGCGGTTTGCCAACGTTAAAATGTAAAATGCCTGGTTCGGGAGATTTAATAGGGGAAGTTGTATCTTTGTAACGTTTTGTTGTATTTATTATTATTTAAATTACGCAAATTGACCTATTTTGTGCCTTTCATTAAAATTGGGGCATGTTCAATTTATTTAAAATATACTATGAGTAGTTACAGTCAGAAATAGTAGTAAAGAGTTTACTGCTTATAATAGCCTACGTAATATATTAAAATGAGGTTTTTAATAGAAGCACCTATATAACATAACAGCCTCTGAGAGAAATATTCTGTTTAGTAATTTTTTGTATTGTAAAGTTTTTTCACTGCTTTGGGTGAAAGGTTATTTGGATCAAACTAATTAATTTCAGCGCCTCATAATATTTTTTAGCAAATCCGCTTTGAACCGTCTGCAGGGATATAAAAGTAATATGTGGATATTTTTATATTACAAATCTGGAGGATGATAATTTAAAATGATAATATTAGGTCCTTACATATGAAATTGGCGTTTTTGTATGGGAGGAACATAAAGACGATTTTTTCATATTAAAATATATTTTATTAATTAAAGTATTTACCATTGCTATCTTACACTTTGATTTTTAGTAGTTCATTGTTCCTTTAACAAAAAAAAACTCATTCGGACGGGAATCAATGAAATTTGTTCTAAAAATTAAAAGTTGTAAGCATGATCAAAAAAAAGACAAACCCGACTGAGTTTCTTGCTTGTTCTTCTCAGACTCGGGCGCGTTAGTGAACAAGCCTATAAATTTAGTTTTAAGTGACGTGCAAAGGTGATCATGTAAAGATCCTATTTGAATAAATAAATTTGACTTTGACTTTGACTTTGACTTTAAAAGCTTTTTGGAATGCCTCATCGAAATTTAATTTTTTTCTTTGCAAGAAGTTATCAAAATTTGAAAAAAAAAGGTAATCTGTTGGAGCAAGGTCCGGAGAGTACGGTGGATATCTTAGACATTCTAATTGAAGCTCCTCTAATTTGGTAGCCATCTGTTGGGCCGTGTGTGGTCTAGCGTTGTCTTGAAGCAGCAGTGGCGTAGAGCGATTGACAAGCACGTTTTTAACAGCGAGCTTTTCCATCATGGTTTGCAGTTGCTGACAATAGACATCAGCCGTAATCGTCTGGCCAGATTTAAGAAAGCTATATTGTACGATACCGGCACTAGTCCACCAAACGCTTACAAGTAACTTTTTTTGAGTTAATTTTCGCTTGGGGCAAGACTTTGCTTGTTCACCAGGGTTCAGCCATTGCGATGAGCGTTTACGATTACTTTTACAGGTTGTACTTTTCCTTACTTGTAATGATCCGATTTAAAAATCCTTCATTATCGTGCCGGTTGAGCAATGTAACGCAGCGCCTTAGTCGGTTTGCTTCACTCATTTCATGAGGTACCCACCTTTCAAGCTTTTTAACCTTACCAATTTGCTTCAAGTGGATTTAAACGGTTTTGTCACTAACACCGCAGCCTGCAGCTAACTCTGATGTGGTTTGCGATGGATCTGCTTCCACAATAGCCTTCAATTCATCATTATCGACCTTGGTCTCCGGCCATCCACCGGGCTTGTTCTGAGTCGAAATTCGAGAAAGCGTTGAAACCAAACGCACCGTGTTTTCTTTTGCGACACCACCCCAAAACACATTATTAATCCTTCGAGCCGTTTCTGCAGCACTGGTGCCACGGTGGAACTCGTACTCGTAAATAATGCAATATTTTAAGTTTTCCATTTTGTGAAATGAGTGACGCAACAAAAAAGCAAAAGAGAAAAAAACAAATGAATTAAGGTTTTCAAAACACAAATACATGAGTAAATAGCTGTTTAAATTTGAATTTGGAATTCCTAACCAAAGAGGATATAAAAGTGCAAGTAGACAAAACGCCAATTTCATATGTAAGGACCTAATAGTATTTAAAATTATATTATTATTTATGTTAGGTCTACGACGAAAACATTGTATGTAAAGCTAGATTAATAAGTAAGATATTTGTTAATTATCTCATGACACTTACTTCACTTAAATTTGCTTCTTTTATTAAGATTTTTTTCATGTGTCATGACTGAAGCATTACATTACGGACAGAATTTCACCATAAAAACCTGTGTGTCGGTAAAATGTTCGTTCAAAATAAATACCGTCGCAATAAGTATTGTATTTGTCGGCGAGATGCCAGTATTATTATATAATACACACTTGGTTTATTTCCAGACTATTTCTACCACAGAATTGCCTGAACCTTTTATATATCAATGATTGAAATAATTGTACAATAAATTATAAAGTCTACTTAAATAATCAAGATTAATATTATAATAATTTTACATAGCGCCAAATTATTAACCAAATTCAATAGTCAAACGCCGCTTTACTAAGATCGTCATTAGATAGCGCAAATAAACACGTGTTATAATATAAAAGAAGCGTTGAAATATTATTTAATTTTAATTGATTTGAAAGTGTCTGATAATATAATTCCACATCATTTCGACTTAAATATGTCTAATATAAAAAACTACCAACGAATGCTTTGTGTGAGGTGAAGAATACTACGAACGAGAATCTAACTTCGAAGTTACACGTTGCACACATTTAACTAACTACTATATTAGAGGTATTATTGATTGTTGAAGTGAAAACTGTTTGGTCGTTTTTATATTTTTATTTTTAATAATATTAGAACGTTGTTTTTCTTTTGTCCCCGCTTCTCGCCATGCTATAAAATATAAGGAGAAAAAATATAATATTAAAATAATGTTGTTATTAAATTCCTTGCGTGCTGTTATAAATTAAATTGATTCAATTATTGAATTATGATTCAAATTCAATTTCCATTGCGCAGCTCGAATTCCCTAATTACGTGTTTTTAAAAATCTCAAAATAATTAGTAAGTAGTTAATTGGGGCCCCATGGGTACATCTTAATGCTGTGTAGCATTTCCGAAGATATATTATCTTATACAACCTTATATTTTTTTAAGTTCAAAATAAGGTACTTTATAAATTTTTGTACCCAAATATCGTGCGAGTTAGTGCCAGGTACGATAGGACTCACTTGAAAAAAGATGTATCCAAATTTTTGGCAAAATATTTTTCATTTTAAACTATAAATAATCTTCTTATAAATTAAATAGTCTACAATTGTCTACGTCTAAATTGGTGGTTATTCATATATGATAAACTCGCAAACTATATTTGTAGTTGTCGTTAGTCATATGAAAATGAATAATGTTAGAAAAATCCATATTAACTTGAAAAATAATGCTATACATACTATAATATATGCTCTGCTTAGTTATATGAAATCTACTAGGTATTAAAACAAAGTTGAAATTAAATATCATATTCATCATTTTGCCGAATTACCCTTTGTCCCTTTATAAGCGCCCGCGCACCGAATATTATTCGCATTCGGTGTCGTTCGTCACGGGGCGTAAGTACTTCTAATTATATTGTTTAGAAATTGGTTTTAATCATTATTCTTTAATATTTTTATATTATCCTATACAACTTTATAACTTAAATAAGCTGCAAAAATATATTTGACAGTTTTTCTTAATCAAAGGATTTTTAAAATTTTCTTATACGTCATGTTTTTCTTTCAGTGTTCGCCAGAGTACCTGTTGGAAGTTGACATCAGACCTGCGCCCGATTGGTGAATGAAATTTGTATTTACTTAAATTTATAGTCTAAGAAATTAATCACACATGTGTTAAAATATCATGTTTATTTTTTGGTGTTGTTATTTTCAATATAATGTTTGTAGAAAATAAAATTTAAAAAAACTTTTGCACTTTGTCAAAATTCAGAATTCGTTTTACAGGCATTGGTGAAATGCCCTCGGCTGTAGGCCGGCGACCCGAAGCCCGCGAGTGTCCGCCATTTTGACGGTGCACGCTCGCGTCACTGGCGACACGCGACTATGGTGCATCTCGCTCGAGAGGGATGCTTCATAGTGATTCAGAACAACTTCATTTCAATAAAAAGTATGTATTGTCTTTCACATGTGGAAGTAAAAACTTCTTCGTATTCATAATATATTCAATTTGAAATGTGTAAACTTATTTGTTTCAGATTATAACTTCAACCGATCCAATTTCATGTCTGATTATTTTATATAGGTAGATAGATAAGGAGTGTATTCTAATTAATCTCATTAGATTTAAGTGGTTTTCTATTGCAATACTAATATTAGCTTAAGAAAATATAGTTTATAGTGGTGTGTGCAGTTTGTTTTTTTATTCCTGAAACCTGAAAAATATTTAGAGATTTAATCTTTGTGTTTTTAAATATGACAGCTGAAGTCCATATCTTGTACAGGGGTATAAATGTAAATGTGGCTGTGAAATTAAGGTCAAGTACAATAGAAACAGCACAACAGATGTACGTGTGTCCTTCATAAGGATTCTTAAGTACGGCGACAGGTAAATCTGTATACTTCGCCAACTAGAGAATTCTAAAGATGTATGAAATCTGTCTGTATTCATACTTGCTTACTAATAAAATCGTTTGAGCGAATATACTGATAACTTTTCTGTTTACCATTTACTTTTGCTAAGACTTAACTCGTATCAACTTCAATCTTAACATCCCACACATTTTGGGACACCCATGGAGTTTGGGATTTAATACCAAAAATCATATTTCGAAAGGTACAGATTATCTTAAAGTTCGAAGTTCTGTTACTGTTTTCAATAGTAGCTACTATAAAACGGTGTTAGTTAAATAAATTTTTACTAGACCGAATTTTAATTTGGTTCCTCAAGACAATCATTTTTGATGTTAAATATATAATTGCTGTTAACGTGAGTACATAACGTCATAAGCGCATATTGTACGATATTGGAATCATGAAATAAACTATAAAAATTATAGATCGCATTCGTGATCTACTGATAAGTGCTCGGCGCTCGTTACCATAGCGTTGTTCAAACAGACGCCTGGTTTAGTATACAGGCTGATATTTCTTTCTGAGTAAAAGCCTTAGGGGCTGAAATAATACAAAATCCATTTTTAATTAGTGAGGATATGGATATGATACCTTTATGCCATTATCATGATAACTTATTAAGTCAGGCATATACAACGTTACGATAAGACACTAAACATAGTTAAACATAAGTAATATTGATAAACGAAAATAATGTGTTCAAAGGATTTGGCTTTATGAAGCGTTGACTAATCCAATCCTGTTTATTACCATGCTATCTATAACGGTATGAGTATATTATGTAAATAAATGGTAGGAATAGGCACGCTCTGATTTTTTAAGTTTGCGTTTTTAATCTTATAAATATTCATAAATAATTACGAAGTATAGACTATAGACGGGGGTCTGTTAAAATAGAAAATTGTTGTCATAGAAGTGATATATGCTTCTATACAGATTAAGTAATTGTTAAACTTAGTGAGTGTTTGAAGCAAGTATAAACATATGATCTGAAAATACGGCCACTGGAAATATTTCAATGATGTTGTTAAATATAAACAATAAAATTAAAAATGAAAGCATATTTTAACACGCTGTCTAACAAACCCGACCGTGGGAGTCGGTAGCGGCGTGTGCGCACTGACGCCGTAGGCAGCGCCGGCGCAGCCATTACGTGTCCGAGATCATAGATTCTATTTGATCTGCTAACTACCGACTTTCTGATGAGAACCGAACATCACCACTCGTTAAAGCAACGGTTTAAGTAGAATATTTTTGAATCATTTTATCTCCAAAGAGATTGTTGAAATGAAATGCAGCTTTATTAGAATTTAAATAATAATAATAATTTTACACAGTAGTCGGTTGGCTCCAAGCTTAGCTTGTATTATGGATTCTTAGACAATTTACATAGATAATTTTTCTAAAAAAATGTATTTTATAATTTATAAGAATATACATTTTATATATCTTATATATACATTTATACACTTATACTCAATCCCGGCATACTAAATAATCGTTTGCAAAGTCAAACCTGGGACCCTCTGACCGGTCCATCGGGTCCCAAATACTACATGTGCAATAAAATGATTATTATGATAATATTTAAGTATGCAATTCGAGCCTATTAGCTAGTAGTAAGAAATCATGGTAATTTAGGAAACGGAAATATTCTTATACAATTATATACATTTTCCAGTTACACGATATTCAAGTTACTAATGAATAAATTTATCTATAATTATCGGTGTGGAGGGTGTTAGGTTTGGCAAGAAAAACAATTGAAGCGAAACTTAAAACATCAAATTATTTCTCAGTCGTGAAATTCGAATCTGAATTTACTTTATTTAAATTGAGTTTTTACTTGTACCTCTATGTGTTATAGTATTTAATACGTTACGTTTTAATATTCTTTAATAATATCTGAATATTATATTGTCAGGATTAAATTAAGATCCATAAACTTCAGTCTTAAGTTCGATAATTTAAAAACATAAATTTTGGCAATAAATCACTTTCATTAATTCAATTAATAAATACGAATTATAAAAAAAATTTCAAACTTAAATACAAAGTTTTTGGTTAACTATAGTGAATTAAGTTTGAAAATTATATTAGTAAATTGAGAAGTTTCTTTTTCGGTGTGTCCAATATATAGAAGTATCCAAAAAGAAGGTTTGGAATGTGATAACTATATATGTTTTATATTGCTGTCCATATGAAATATAATTAGTTAAAAAGCAAAAAAACTATTTTATACAATTGAATTTAAAACTGTGAATTTTATCTATTATCTTAATAGAATCTGATAATGTGCATGCAAAAATCAATAAATAAAATAATATGTTAAGGATGATTAACTTAGGTAGCAAATGATACGATCTATCCATCTTCTAGAACAAAAATAAGCTTCACGTACGTAGCCACCAAAAACACCTACCATTTTATTTACTAGGCAGATTGGATGTCAGTGTCACCAGCATTTGTTTAAACAAAGCAAATTGCACCTTAACGGTGACGAGCAAAGCTCTCTTTTGTGTAACGATCGTGTACTCAAATAAGCCAGCGCAACGACGCAGAAAATAACGTGTCAACGAGTGCAAATGTCTGACAGGATAGTGGGGTTTGATTCCCGCTTCGCTAAATTTTCAAAATATTCCACAAGTCAATTCTCATGTTAGGGATGCCTGTTGACTAGTCACAAACAGAGTAATAGATGAAAATGATTTGGGGTGGTATTTTTATAGGAAGCAAAGCATTTATTTTTCTATAGTGTTAGCCTAGTTATAAATAACGCATTTTTAAATTAGTTTATGATCTCATGGGAATATGACAATTATATTACTCTATAAAATATTATGTATAGTATGTAAAGGGAATATATAATGACATAAATACTTAAATGTAACTAATTTGCCTTTGGACAAAGTTAAAACCTGACTACAACCACTTATTAAAGTGTGTATCTGAATCAGCGAACTTCCATAGTCTTATCATAATAAAACCATAAGCGTTATCTTACATCTTTAAAATAGCCACAAACAACGTAAAGTAAATGCTAAGTTATGCAGGCTGAGCGCGCCACAATCGGAATGAAAAACACGCCACCTAGCGGCAATACTCACACATCACGGCGACAACTGTTGCAAGATGGCTCCCTCCGACATCATCTCGCGAGGCCAGCGGCTTTCCCAAGCACTATACTCCATTTGCGTACTGCACTTCCAACGATCCACACTGATTTCTAAACGCATAACATTTCAATACTCATACACCACAAAACAACTCCAAAGTATCACAACTTCTATTACCACCATACTCTTTCAGATGTATACATCGATTGTAAAATCAATCGATTGCATAATTATTAATTTAATTAGTAATTAGCAAGACGGAGCTTTGCCTTCAACGACGGCAGACCGTCGAATGAAAACCTCTAGCATGTTGTTACTGAATTTTATACTCCGAGGCACCAGAGCCTCCAAGTTTGCCTCCTTCAAATTCGTTATGCATACAGCACCAAGGGCTGTTGAATAGCGTTCGCGTTTATTTATGAACAGGCAAACTTCTGGTGGGGCACAGGCGGTATAGGCCCCCTGATCCCGCCACAAGCCGACCCACAATGCATGCGATCACTGAAAAAGGCCTTTTTATACATTTATTCAACTCTGTACCTCATCTGCAAGTATTATCGGGCTAATTAACAAGTTAATACGGCCGGCGACGCGTCTGCGCAACGCCCGTCAAACATTTGAATACCTTTTTGCATTTGTCGCGAAATCGAGTTTGCGGATTCGAGTTTTCGTAAGCTATTTACATAGCGAAGATGCTTTAAAGTTCGCAAGAGCATGTACCGGTGAGGCGCTCGCGATTGCGACTTTGCAATGGTAAGGAGCTTTCAGATATTCCGCCTCGCCCGACTCCCCTATCACAAAGTATAATGATATCGTCGCCGGCGTTATTATGGGAGTCGTCATAAATATTTCATAGAGTAGGGCAATAATGACCGAGTGACCGAACCACCCGCCGAGGCCAGGCCGTCATCGGATAGGTTTATCTTGATCCACGGCGATCGGCTTCACTTACCTGATCAATAAAAAAGCCAATACTACCCTATTGGCCGCGACGTGATTGCAATATGACTCAAATGGCGATAACCGCTCCATAACCTTCGTTCAAATGCTGGTCTTACATAAGACGCGTGCAAATGTTAAGCAACATTATTATCACTTCCATTTACTGATTTTTTTTATTTGTGAGACGATATAACGAAACCTTACATTTGATTTTCATTATGTTTTACCAGTTTTAGATAAGAATGTTATTGTTAGGTCCGTTTGTATCTATAGTCTCCGTATATATAATGTAAACAGGAAATATATCCGCTCATGTTATTTTGAGGACCTGTTTAAAATAAATCTCATGTAATGAGATTTGAAAGTCCCCGAGAAGTTGTCCCCCCATTGCCCCCTGCCGAAGGTGCTAATTACCTTGACTGGACATAGACGGCGTCCTTTGATCACGTTGCTTTGATCGGCTCCTACAGAAAATACACAAGAGCGTAGCGGACATTCTAAGAGAGTAGGACATCTAACACAAAAAGTTTCTAACTGAACAGTTTTTCTTATTTTAAATTTTAATAATTGTCTGTCAGAAGTCGCTGGCAGAAGCCAAATTCTATCTATAACTATAATTCTAAATAGTTTAATTTAAGTTTAAATATAAATAGTGTTATGTATTATAAAAGATTTAATAGGTTTTTTATTACATCGAGAAGTAAGCAGTGATTCACTAACTCTTTTACCCTTATCTACATTTTGTCTGTTATCAAATACCAAGGTCCGATCTGGCCGTATGTCACACTAGACGGTCCGATCTCCTTTGACGAACAAAACTTGTTACAGTCCATATTAAAATTCAAAAACGACACAAACTCAGTCTCGAATCCGGAAAACATTATTCAGAGGATTTGAATAATGATTTTGTTTCACCTTAATGTATGCGTAAGAGCGTTACAAACTCCACGTGATTTTTGGTACTTAAATGGTTTTGTTACTAAATTTCCTGAATTTGGTCGAAGCCTTTGAGAGGCCTGCTTATTTATACGAAATTTAAATGAAGGCGTCGCGAGTTGGTCATTGTGAGCTGTGTGGTTGTAAATATACAAACCAAATTTCCGCCCGCCCAAATATAGTACCAACAAGTACAGGGGTATAAAGTGTAGGGTATAAAGCGCCCGTATTACCTTATCTGGCAACACATTAGTGAAACTTGGTTATTCACTTCCAAAACGTTAACGTTATAATCATTAAGTTTATATGAATTCTTTTGAGACTTAAAATTTAGCTTAGTACAGTCATAAAAATGTAAATGTAGCAAAAACAAGCGAGTAATGTATTCCGGGGTGAATTAAACGGGTGTTTGTCTTGCCAGACATTTTTACTTTGTTTTTAGATAAATTGAATTGCCAAGGAGAATTGATTTTGTCTCAATCGCAAACGCGTGTGTTTGTGTAATTTGCTTCACGTAGCGTTCTTCTTAATTATATGTCAATGTGTTGCGAGACAACATTCAAAGTTAAAGATTCTTTTATTAAAATTAATTATTGAAAAGTAAAACGCGTTTTATATGGACATTTAACAAACCCTCTCTTATATGACGCCAGGATATATGAAGTACGAACGCTGTGCAATTGTTATTGAAAATCGATATTATTTTTTTTTTGTTTTACGCGATTTTCACTGTAATGGGTTCTTAGCTTAAATTGGCATTCATGATGTATGGTTTGTAATAATTACACGCACTCAACAAAACCGTAAAACGTTTATTTATTTTTATCAATATTCCATGCCTAGGTCATTATATTTAATTTATTTATGTACTATAAAAATGTAGCGAGCTCACAGATTATTTATCATGGATGATGGATGGCCGAGGAAAATACTGTCGGTAAATCAAGTGGAAACCTCCCTGCCTTCCCTTGGCCCTTGCAGGTGCTTCTCGCCTTATGAGATTTTAATTACAATCTTCAGTTTGGGAACTCAGATAAAAGTGTTTGTTTTGGCAGACTTATGTCTGAAAGTATTGTTACACATTATTAGTGTTTTAATAAATATAACTTGTTTATATTATATATATGTAAATGAAGTTTTTTTTTTTTCTTTCTTTTTTAATTTGCCCAGTGACATGATCTATATCTGTGACACGTCGATATGATTTAAAAATTAAAAAGTAAGGTAGTGTAAATTAAAATACCTATTAAATAATAAGTGATTAAAGCTAAATGTTGTTTCTCTTTTCAGGTAAAAATCGTTTTTTACTTGTGTATATTTAAACAAATTTGTTTTCTAAATGTTAACTCGATGTCAAGAGCCATTTCGCTGTTTGTCTTTTTTTTTAAAAAAATGAAATTTATAAAATTTAAAATTGTTTCGAAATGTTAATCGATGTCACGAGATTTGAAAAATAAAAAAAACTAGAAGAGCAAAGAAGAATCTTAAAGTTGAATAATGCGAGTGGAGTTATGGGCCCAAAATATGCTTCATTTGGCGTGTTGAAACTTCTCTAAGTGAATGCGGAAATCGTATTCATATTTTTTACGCCTCAACTGTTCGGTAGCACAATTTGAATAAAGTGCTTCGACGTTTTTCTTTATGAATATCTTTATTTTGTTTACGTGCTGTGAAATTGTTGGACTATACAAATACGCAAAGTGAAAAATAGAATGAGAAAAATTTCATTTTATATATTATTATGCCAATTACAAAGATCATTTTAATGGCTAAACAGTAATCCTAGTTTTTCAACTGTTAGAAAAGAAACAAATTCAAACTAACTATTACTTTATTACTTATTTCGCTTTCAAAATTACTAACTCGCCTTTTCCCAAACTTAATTTAGTTCGCAGTCGCCACAGAGAACTTAGCTCAAAATTAATATTTCTTTCATTAAAATCTTGTAATATTTCCCTTGCTGCATGCATAAGTAATTCTATGAATAAGGAGCGCAAAAATTTCACCTCAACGCGATCGGAGATTGTTTCAATTTGATTTTCGTTTGTTTTTATCTAATTGTTTAGGCAAACTCTGTTTCGTTATATTCAAGTTTGCCATTTTAATTCAATAAGCCGTGTTTTGTTCATTTTAGTATTTGAAGGGTTTAAAATTTATACATATAGACTCTGTATACATAATATATACCTACCTATCATTTAAGCATGATTTATATGGATCTTTTCTGAAACTCGATAAAGAACAGCTCAAGAGATTGTGGAAAAACAAAAAAATACGACAACTAAGCCAGCTTTCAAATAATTACGTATTTCAAAGTATTACCAAATAAAATAGTAAGATGAAATAAAAATATATAACCAATAATCGACATCGATCTGACTTTGACATGTACATACAAGAATGGAATTAAAAGAAATAATAGATGTAAGAACTTACAAACCAGATTGTAGTCTTTAGTACAGATTTGAGTCATTGTAATGCATAGCTGGTCACACATTTGATCCCCAATTCGTCCCCTATCAGCGCATCATCAAACCAGTGTTATCCTAATCTCAAGGCATTTATCTTAACACAACATGTCCGCTTGCTTTAGTTTATACAGTTAAGACCATACATACCTATTAAAACGCCTTTGAATATCACAAATCTGCAATAATTAAATGCGCAGTAAAAGTAACGAGAAGAACTCTAGGCTAATGGAAATTTACTACTTAACTTAATTACGTTTACGGTTGTGTTGCCGGACTTTAAGAGAATGGTACGCTCCTCTTTTGAAGGCTTCCAAGAGGTATCGGCTATAATACGTCCGTCGGCGGACGGATTATACGTATAAGCGGGGCTTTTAATTACAACCATGAGCTAACAATCAAGGCAGTCTAAGCCTTGTATAGGACATTGGTGCGGAGTGTATTGGACTCGAATTCTGCTGTCTGGTTTCTTTTTCAAAATTAAGGTACGTACCTCACGTAGCTTATATTTGAGAAAGTACAAAAAAGCTGAAAAACCGTACCTTTATAGGCTAGGTTTTTATGTCAACCCATATCTATACCCTAGTTCCTTCCTTCTGGGGTTATTGGGATATCATGATCCTTACCGGCGAAGACACGTAGCAGCGTTAAAGTTAGAGGCGGAACTGATTGCAGTCTTACTTCAAGCAACACTTCGATTATATGCTCCTGACAAATACTTCTGTACAAGGAGGCATCCATTGTTAGCAGAAGTTCGCTTTCAAACTAGCCTTTATCACCAAAACCCAGAAAATATACAGATTAGATTACGTAAGTTGACAGATAACCTAACTTAAATTTAGATAAAACCGTTATCAGAATCGGCGTTAATATCCCATGCATAAAATAAATGAACAATGCATGCATTATATTGAAAAACGTTATTTATTTGAATACAAATATTAATAATAAAAATTGAACGTTTTGGAAATAATACTATTCTTCATTCGCGCATATAAAATTCACCTTTTAAAAGCACGTATATGTTTATGTTTTTTTTTTTTTTTTTTTTTTTTTTTTTTTTAATGCCCCCGCCTAGTTGGCCTACCTCCCTGCGACTTCCGCCCAGGGCCGTGAGTGCTACTTCTTCCCCCCAACTTTTGCTATCGGGGTCCTGGTTTATTCTTTATTTCAATCTTTTGTTTTTCACAATTTTGATCTTATTTATGAATTTAATAATTTTGTATTTACTCTAATTCTAATTACTATGTTCGGCAAGGTGCACATTTTGTTTGCCATGATTAAAGTTTTTACAATTTTTTAGATATCTTACGTTATATCGCGATTTACAATATTTTTACTAATGATACTTTCTATGCTAATTTCTAATATCTTGCTAAATGTTTCGATTACATCTGAATTTTTCATTATTATTTTATATTAATATATTTTTAAAAGTTACTATTTTGATTTATTATAATATTTTACTTTTTAATTTATTTTAATATTCTAGAAATTTAAAGTTTGTAAGTTGCTATTTTTTAACTTGAACATTGTCACACGCTGCTACAGTTCTCACTTTTCACAGGACGCGTACACTTCATCCCATGATTACCATGCGATGAAAGTGTTTAGCGCCACTTGGTTTCCTGTCTGGGTAACTGTCGTATCTTGGTTTGCTCTTGATATGGTTCCTTTTATTGATTACAATACCGATTCCAATCTTGAGCTTCCCTAGTCGGTTCCCTCTCTTTTTCTGTCAGCAGTATGCGACCGGGCTCCGAGCTAGAGTGTCCCATTTTTTCCGAACCGGGCACTCTGGGTCGAAGGCGTTATGTTCTACTGCTGTTAGTTTTTCTTTAACACAGTTTGTGATCTTGCCTTTTCTCGGTTGTATGCCGGGATTCTGCTTTTTTATGGTCCCCCATAGAGCATGGATTTTGTTGATTGCTCGCAATGTTCCGCCCATGTTTATGTTAGGTTTAGCTTAGCACACAATTTATTGCAGCAAGTTTTAATAGTATTCATATTTATAGATATTTCGCGAGGCCCTGTGTTGGCAGTGTGACTGAGGGCTCTTAGCATAAGGTATGTGCATAAATTGTGTCGAGAGGGACATGACAGGTCGGCCAACGTTTGACGAGTCCTCGACTCACGAAACAGGGCTCTTTTGAATGAATTTCTCTCGACTGTGACGAATGAACGCGTTTTTAAACCAGCTGAAAGCCTTATCAGATTCAAGCGACATGGGTTGGGGCTTAGCGAAAGCTATGAAAGATGCTATACAGGATTTGTTCATATGTAGAAGAATAGTAGTAAAAGTAGTAACATTCTCAATCCTTAGTCTCTAAGTTTGAACGTCAGCATGAATTAATTTTTATTTCTATAATTAAATATTTTATTTTATTTCTTGCTTTTATTGTTCTTCACGTCTTCCAAAAAGCTTCGTCAAACATAGTCTATTCGGAAAGTTCTTGGATAAATATATTATAGGTACCACGTTTGTACCTATTAAAATTTCAGCCTTAATTGTTAAGACGAAGGTATACGTCAACAAAGTAATGTTATTGAAAAATTTTCAATTACATATTTCCATCGAAGTCAAGAATACTGAATAAAAGACTCAAAAACATGTATTTGTAAAGCAAATCAATCCGTTTCCGATACTTTTTGACTTCATAAATAATAAGTGTTAAAAATGCATCACCGAGTGGAAGATTTTGTGAAAAACCAGGTGAGGTTTTATTAAAATGTTTCATGTAAATTTGAGTCGTTCTGCAGACAATATTTCAGACGAAATTTGGTATTCATGGAGGTTATTTTAAGGGGTTAGCATTGGACTAAAGGATTTGTGCGAATATTTTCTCTTTTAACGAATTAATACGTTGGAGAATACAAATATAAACTATATAATTCGCTTTTTGTAATTCTCTGGCTGAGAATTTTAAAGTAGTTCAAATTGTTATGGCAATGTAATGAACAATGAATTTTCCTTTAACTAAATAATTTGTTTTGAAAAAAGTACGTAAAGAAAAATCCTAAAGAAAGCTTTGAAAACTATATTATTACCAGCGCAGCACCCCAGATTCGCACGGAAGGATTTATGATAATAATTACTTATTTAGCTTTTTAAATACAAAAATTATAACTGCATAAATTTCCTACTTTTGTATTCTTTAGATCTTGTTGAGAGTAGCGCCACAATCGCTACTCTCCCTGCATTTTCAAGATGAAAATAGAAAAAAAAATTGACAAATTGCATTTTTCGTAAAAAGTGAAAAATAAAAAATCGTTATTGTGTGGTTCATCCCAATAGATAGACATATATTATCGTGAGCTAGTAGATTAGTATTTTGTAGTAATCGCTAAAAAAACATTATTTATAATTTCACCTTACCCCAAACCTTCACCTTACCTACAAAACTTCTGAGGTTCTCAGTGTTTCATACTATATAATGTATGTATTATACATACATATAAACCTTTTTAAATACTCATCTATAAAAAGGCCGCATCAAAAAACTCTTGCGTGGTTTTAAATATTCAAGCAAACTTACATACAGACACCGGGAAGCGACATTTGTCGATTAGTGATTTAAAATTATAATTATATTAAATATATGCCTATAGAGGTATTTCTTAACCAACTCAAAGGGACCGCCTAGGAGCGTTTCGTTATCTAAAAAGCCGGCATTGTGTGTGTCCACTGGCGACGGTATCACTTAAAATCAAGTAAGACGACAATTAAATATATGTACTTCATATACTGACAGAAATAAGAAGGAGGTTTTAATAAAATACCGCAATAAAACCAGAGGGTCGCGGTTGGAACAGGGCGGTATCAGACCACGCTTGGCATTTTTGTTTCGAAAGAGAAGTCAACGTGATAAAACAAATGGTTCTTAAGGATAATACGCACATAAAAGATAGATGATTCCACGTAATTTTGAATTGTGGACTAACATTTTACTGAAAATGCCTTGTAAAGCGACTGTTGATTGACGATTACATGTTATTAAAGAATTCCAAATAAAGTTTGCTATATGTTACGTCCTATAATTTTAATGAATACAATTATGATTACTAAATAAGGAAAATAAACTTTTGACACTACATTTTTTCTGGATTCATCTCTGTCGTTTATAATCTGGGCCACAGTTTGTTTTGATTGTATTAATTAAAAGCTGGTTCCCTCAAAGTTTTGCTAAGATTAACACCTCTTCTTTCTTTCATTAAGTTCCTCCATATTCATGTCGTGGCCTCGGAATTCACCCTTTAATTCTACAAAACATTAAAAATTTGAATTTATTAAACAAATCTTGAGGCTTAGTTCGATTCCATTTTCAGATAAACTCTTTATGAATAACAATATGTTAGAACGAAATTAAAGGGAGAGTGATATTTAATAATATTTTTTTAATAATAATATAAATATATATAAAAGTATATAAAGTCAGTATATAAAGTATCTTAGTACTGGTGGTAACCACACTTTGTATATTTACAAAGTATGTACTATGTATATACAATGTCACTAAATCAAATTTCATTAAGATTCAATACTCGAGAAACCCTTGTTTGTTGAAGACACTTCCTTCCCAATATCATAAACAGGAATTTAATTATTGTACAGTATTTCCAAAATAAATAATTTATCATGGAAAAAAATAAAGCAAGGGTAAGTTGAATATAATGAACAACCTCACGAGGAATAAGATAATTTCGTATTGATTTTAGATAAATTAAGGATTTACATGAAATGACAGATGAAAGTATTTTTAAGCGCAAAAGACCGTTTTCAGTATAATTCCGGCTACTTTTGATAACTCTTGTAACAATAATACTTACTCTAGGATGGATACTGTTAGTACATAGCACCTTTGTATCCTTGGTTCCTTCGATCCTTTGACAAATTTGTGTTAAAATATATATTTGTTTAAAAAATTCAAACGCACAGAAAATGCGTTTACCCCATAAGTAATTTCGCACAAGTAGGTACTTTATAACGCCTATATTCTCACTTACGCCCTCATCTCGAAAAGATGAAGAAATAAGCAATAAACCCTTATTACGCATGTTCAATTTAATTGAATACGTGGTATGGTAATGCTGCCCACACTGAATACCAAATGTACCTGATTATTTGAGGTTGTTTTTCTTAGAATACGGTGAACACTGAGCGTGTTTATTTGGGCTTGATACCTACTGATACCAGGAATAATACCATAGTGATGGCGGCTGTTGCAAAATTAGAAAAATATATTATAAATTTAATTTGCTTGTGCAAGTTAAAAGATTCTAGTGAATTGAACGCTTATATATATTATAATAATGTTAGAATATATAGTAATTATTTAAGCTATTAGCTAAGTTAAATCAGCATAATAATGATAAACCATAACTTAATATTTAAAAAATTATCGATAATTTAGTTAAAAGTTATTTATATTTAAATAAGTTTTTTTTCTAGTTTAATAGCTATATAATTTAAATTACTGTATTAAAATGTACATGTATAAAAAAGTTTCATAATGATATTAATATTATATACATATAAAACTAAATGCAGTGGTTTCTAATGCTAGAAAATTTATATGCATAAAAAATGTCTACAGTATATAATAATTATAAAGTGTATAATTTCTTTAAATGTCTATAATTTAATTACAGTAAAAAAGAAGTTCGCTCATCTAATGACAATACGCCGGTGAATGACGAAATTGAATTAAATCAGAGCAAGCAAAATTCGATCAATTTACATTCGTGTCCATTTAGTAAAAGTGTAATCTTCTATCTTGGCCTGCAACTCAGTGGAGGTAAATAAAAAGGTTCATACAATATCACTCAATGCGTGGTATATTTTTCAAAGCTTTCTCGGCGTCCTGTTTTTATCCTACTTGACTTCTAATGTGCTGAATTCATACATGAACAATCGCGGATCTCAAGTGTTCTTATGGGGTGAGGGAGGGGAGTGGGGGTAGGGGGGGGGTTGTCGTATTTTCTTTCTTTTACAACTGCGAGGGAGGTGTCCGCGGGTAGGCATCAGGGCTGTGGATTTAGCTTATTGTCAAGAAATTACACTTGCTTATTCGGTTGTTTAAGGATTCATACTGCCACTACTTTTGGTCAGGAAAGGGGCATAGGATATTGTGCCGTGATAAGGGCCGGCAACGCACTCATCAATGGGTGTTTATGGGCTGTTCCCGCTTAGACCACCCGCAAGCCCGTTTGCCCCACTATTTTATAAAAAAAAAAATGTAACAGTCACTGGTCGAATGCTTCTTTGCTGGGAAACGAATTTTGATCTGCTATGTGGGTTATCTCCTATGGTTTCAAAGTGATTTCTATTCGTTTCATTATAACCTATCACTTATCTGGTCATAAAAGTGTATTAAAAGTAAAACAGTAAATTGTATCGATCCGAATGTGGTAGCTTTAGTATTAACTGAGTTGTAACTAAATAGTTCTCTTATAACAATTTGATATTATAAATTAAAAACAAAAAAATAATAATAAAATTATTGATACTTACTAACTAGTCAGTTGCCAGTTCTTTATTTCATTACGTTCAAATCTTCGTAGTAAATATATGCACATATACATATAGGGAACTGACAACCCTATCCTATTTACCAAGTCGCAAGCGTATTTACTCACGAGCCACCAACTAGGCATGTATTAAGTACATCGTTGTCCTATTTCTTAGCTATCTCCCATTGTCTATGTACACAACTACCGCCTCTAGCCAGAGATTTATTTCCAAAACCGTGAAACACTGACAATAAATATTATAGTTTCTGAAATTTTATCCAATACGATTATGATTTGAAACAAAACTTTTGACTTAATATTGACTTTCATTAACGTAACTATCACTCATTTAAAGAAAAACACTTTGTTAACGGATTAACTTATGTATTTTTTAAAATTTAAGTATATTACATTATTTTAAATTTTTCCGACGTTTCACGTGCTTTAGAGCGTGCGGGGTCGCGGTAGACTGAAGACAAAAAGTGTTAATTGTTAAAATAAGTGTCACAGCTGCAGAGAGGTTATGTGTTATCTGTATTTATTGCCCCGGAGTTGTTATCGTCTAAAACCAGAAGATTACAAAACAATGTTTTTCCATTCCAATCCCATTCCATTTTCCCGGATTGTTTTTTACGAGATTTTAGTTTAGATTTAATTTTTTCCGACGTTTCGCGTACTTTACAGCGTAGACAGAAGACAAACGGTGTTAATTGTCAAAATAAGTGTCACAGCTGTAGAGAGTTATCAAAGTGTTTTTCTTTAAAACTTTTGACTTGTTAACTGATATTTAAGACAGTCTTTTGCATTCACGCACTTGATGAAGGTTTAACAAAGAAATAGGCGCCAGTGTGTCGACATGTAATCAAATAATTCCTACACTGTTCACGTAAACATGAAAACAAAAACATCTTCAGGTTATTGCGTCTATAAAAACGTTCGCGTCCGATAAAGTTAATTAATATCGGGACAAGTATGTGACCACTTGTGAGCAATTACAGTAATGGAGGGGGAATGGGAGGATCTGATTTTCTCAGGTCACCGTATCTCAATGAGCAACTGCGACCTCTATTCGAATGTTTTGTTTGTATAGAAACAAATTGAAGGCTTTGTCGGTAACTATAAAAACTTTTGTTATGTATTAGTTGCATTTTATAATACTATATATAATTTTAATATACATGTTGAGGTCTAGTTCGCAAATTATAAACCCATTATACTATTGTATACAACAAACAACAGGTTTTTAATAGTATTTTAGAAGAGAAACGTTGATTTCGCAGTCAGTGTAGAAATTCCAAAGGCATGAATAATCATGGAAAAACCACGGTCTTTCATTAGACACTGTCGCTGCTGTTTGCCTTACTCTTACTGGAATTGAACCTTTGATTTCTTCAAATATATCTTGGAATAGATTATCAAATTAACTCTTTTAGATTAAAAGTTAAGGCTTGTGAATACATGCTATTGTCTTTTAAGCAAGTATCATATATTTAACATCCATGGCAACTTTGTGATTATATTTCAATGTATGCACGTACAACAATAGTAATAAATACGTGACTCTGATTTTTCAGGGATCGTATTGTGTTCGTAGATTTTACCATGTGCTATGAGCACTTGATTCCAGAATTTTAATAATTTATTCAATTAGTTTTGGTTGCTTACCAGTTATTCATTAGATTAGTACACGCGTATTCATCAGAGAAAATGTAGCCATTAATCATTTATGGCACATATTTTTAATTATGTACAGTTGTATAAAAATACGGTTCTTATAACTACCTCAATGTGGTTCTTTGAGTGGAATCAAAACATTTTTATTTGATTAAACTTTTAATATTTCGACGTTTTTTCCTAAATTAGATACTATTCCAATAAACCGATGAAAAATTAAAATAAATACAGAACTTTTACAAATTTTAAAGCGTACTACATTCAGTAAGACTCGTGAAACTTTTCATGAAAATTATACGCCCCACCTTCATTATTTATACAATGAAATACAGCAGAAGATATTTATTAAATGGCAAAACTATAATATCCTGTCTGTGAGTCCTTAATGGTCCGGAATGGGAGAGGGCGACAAAAAGCGTGAAAGCTTCCTTCATTAACATATATACACTAATTTTAACGAGAGCTTTGAAACTGTCAACTCTTAAGACGAAAAATGGTGTGATAATATTGCTTAATAAAGAGCATTTTACTACTGAGTTTGCAATTTCATAAGATTGACATTCGTCAGTAAATGTTTGCGATTATTACGTCTATCTTTGTTTTGAATGAATTAATTCTGAATCGAATTAGTTTTTTATTCATACACCAAGAGTAACTTAAGACTTATACAATATATCGGGCAACATATATTTACCTTTTGCGCTGAAAGTTATTTATCACAAATATATTAAAGCATACTTATTGTACTATATAGTTTGTCTCGTAACTGACCTGTTAATTGTTTGTTGAAGGAAACAGTCTCAGTACATATATGGTGAAGGCTCAAAAAGCAGCTAAACCAGGTTAAATTTTATTTGGTAACAGCTTATCCAAAAATTATACAGCATCTGCTTCAGTAAAAAGCATTTCGTGTCCCGGACGGCCTCTCGAAAAGTCGTGATAAATCGACTGTCGCGCCATCTCTTGTCTGTTACTTATAGTCGTTTTATGTACAATCTGGCCCATTCCCTTAATCTTTGTCTTTCTTTGTCACGCTATAATAAGCTTTATCGTGAAGAAATAGAGCTGCGGGATTTACTAACGTCCTTCTATTAACTTGGCGAAGAAAAGTTGGCAGGAATATTGTAGCAGTTTTGAAGTAATGGCGGAGGTTATGTCGCTTTTATGATAAATTGGTGATTTAATTAGGTGTGGGGCGACGAGTAGTTTGTGGATCTGTAGTTTATTTCTGAATTATGCTTTATGATACTATGGCCTACTTATTTTTAGATCATTATCCGAGTGGAACTTCAAACTGCTACTTACAAAATGTGGTAACAATGACATGATAGATCCTAATTATGTTAAATACGAAATTACGACTTAAATATAACTTAAACTTTGGATGTAATACATGAATAATAAATAAGCGTAATTGTAATATATATTTCTTCCCAAATCTAAGGGTGTTTCACCGTTACTTATCTAGCCGTTATCAATCTTGTCTTATTACCATTTCGTAGTTCGAGCGCACGGAACTAGGTGGCGCTGTACTCATTAATTATGCATACTGATGACCCGACATAATGAAGGCGCTATTTTCGCCGATTTTCCTCCTGAAATTTTGGTCCAAATGTACGTATTATTCTTTGTAGATCATTTCTATGAAACCCCAGATTTTGGTGATTCTTTTCATGATTCACTAGAAACTTAGGTTTGATTTTGTTGCGACATGCTAGTCATTAACGATATTTTATTATACTGACACGCAGAAGTGTAATTTAAATAAAAAAAAATAACAGTAAAAAAAATAATTAATTATAATTACATGTTGCGGGTGTCATAGGCGGCAGTAAGATCACTTTTCTAAGTGTTCGTTTGCCTCATTATTTCATAAAAAATAATTGTTAACTTTTTCATGACTACCTACTCTCTTAATAATAATGGAACAAAGAATGTTGCATGTGTATTCGCATTCCATACAACACAAAGCACCGTGCATTTACTAACCATTAATCAAGTGACTAGCTAACTCCTAAATAGTCAATCCATTATATTCAATAAGCAAACAGACGATCCAGGATGAATTACCCGATCCAATCCATCTTGTTCGCCGCATTTATATGCACCCTGGACACTGGCCAGGGTAAAAATAAAAGGAAATTTATAGATTCAGAGAGACCGTTATATTTTATTGTTATTGCCAGCCTTTTATTTTATCAATGCTATCTTTTCTTGTGGTTATTGATAAAAACACTCAGGGGACGGAATTTGAGGGGGCTTCTGTGGATATTTCTTATATTATTAGATCTTTCAAATTAAATTAAAATGAAGCCTTATGCTACAAAACATCTTAAGGATTGCGACAATGGCCTTTCCTCATTTGTACCACTTTGACCAGCCATTTCCGCGTAATTTATTACGTTGTTTGCTTTTTATCCGATTGTGCATTGGGAATATATATCGTGTTTTAAATAAAATAAAGAAATTTAATATACCCTTGAATTATGATACGTGATGATTCAAAAGGTTTAATCACTCTGTTTAGATAAAACATTTTAAAAGTAAATATATAAGACTCGAAATAAACTGAGAAAATGTAATTACGATTTACATACGCCTCCCAAACACCTAATCCCATTTCTTATCTACCGCTAATTGCGTTCAATTTGCATCCTGATAAATATTGTATTTTTACCGGATGGTACAAAAGCGAAAGCGGTTTCAGTAAATTCACCTTTACAAACGAATCATATCTGCTAATCGAAGCTTCGTATTAAATATTGTGACTATAATTCTTATTAGTAAACAAACATTAATCGTGGTTATTGCGATCTTATAAACAAGTAATGAACCAGTGATAAAGTAGTAATTAGTATTATTGAAATATTCAAATAACAGCACACACGATAGTATGATTAATTGCTCTACTAAAAAAAATTTAATATAACAGTTGTGAAGCCAAAATATATCCCCAAAGTAGCGAAAATGTAAAGGCAAGTTGATGTTGGCTGCGGCTTTACTCAAATGCATATTCATGATTTTTGAACCCGGGATTCCGTCTTGAATTTACCCAAAAGGAAATTAAGGAGATTTAGCAAAAAAGCCTCCTTGTGGAATCAAAGACTATGCTAATTGCGCGGCTTACGTTAATTACTAGCGACCTCTTGTGGGGAGCGGATGAACTGATAATGTTTGACGAACCCGAATTTATTTAAACAACATTGTTTTAAATTTAACCATCTTTGTATTTTCTTATATATTTGTAATTTCTTATTAATGCATAGTACTTACACACAACGTGAGGTATAGTAAAACCACTAGCCAATGGCGTAAAATATGAATAATATGTAATTGAATATATATCTATATGAAACAATTTAATAAATAAAAATTGAATTCCGCAAGTTAAATAACTGAAAACTTTGTTACTTAAACTTGTTATATTGACATGGCGATAGCAGGCTTTTCAATTTGAATATATTACAATATTATTTTAAAACTTTTCGTTTGTTCGCTGTTTTTTAATTTTCCATTTATTAATTTCTTGACGCTTGATAATACACTCCATGTCCGTAGCTTAATTGAAAAGTTTGAGTGTCCGATTTTATTCTACCCTCATTTAAATAACGGGAATAAATCCCCCCTCCGCCCCCTCGCTGACATCAAAAGTGAATAAATGGGAGTGGATTTTAATTAAACAGTCTGATTATTTTGGTCTGCAAATACACACACGGCACTGCACCTGCATAAATTACCGAATGGAGAGAGATCTCTGTTAAGAATAACCACTTAACTTTGAAATTAATAATTTGTACGCGGCTCGTAGGTAGATGTTGGCCGATTTGTATTTACAAACGTACCTAATCAACTGAGAAAAACTAATAATAATAAATTGCAAAACGTTAAAGATAGGAAATAATATCTATTGTATTCCAACTGCAAGTTTTTAACATACAAAAGGATTTATAAATAATATATTTAATGTTTGCGTGTTTAGTAAAATAGTAAAAGGACTGCGTTTGCAGTCTCCGCATCGGGTTGTGTCAACAAGCTGCTAAATTGGAATGATTGGAAATTGTTCTTTGAAAGAACGTTGATGATTATTTTCAGTTGTAGCTGGTTAAAGTCTTTTTTGACTTAGTGAAACCCGGTTAAAAGCCCAGTTGGCATTCGGTACTATGTTCTCACGTAAACATAGGAATGTAACGGAATAAGTCATTAATATTCGACCAGCGTTTAGTGGACGTCTCAAAATTCGCTGCTACTTGGACATAGGTTGTAATGGACAGTTTTATTTAGATATTTAGCTGTTGGTTCGGTGATAGCTCACTTTACATAAATTAAGTTGAGACAGAAGATAATAAAAGTCAGCTACAAAGATCACTCTTACAGTATAAATTTAACAAAAGTGGATTAGTTGATTTTTTTACATTTCAGTATCGAATAGATTTAATTAAATACTGCTTAATGAGACTCATTATCATATACGTTACTATCAATACTGTATTAACCAAGCCAAGTTAACCAAGTATGCATAGGTATACATAACACATTTAATTATTACTTTCATTACTTAAATAGAAGGTTGAATTTACATTTAATAGACACAATGATTATATGTTTATTCAATCTTTGTTATAATTGAACAGCGATCAAACAGATGTATGATGGTAATCGATTGTTAGGCGATATCTCTAATTATTTTTTTACCGAGTCTTCGGTAACCGTACGCAGGTCGCTTGCATAAATTTACATTTATTTCATAACCACTGAACAGAGGAATAAAATTAGACGCACATGGGCTTTTTAAAACCGTTGTTTTATATTTTTTTTCTTATTACAAACGGTCGTGGTTCCCATGCTTTTGGGCAAAACGATAATGTAACAGACTTTTTCGTATACCTAATCTAATATATTTTCAATATTTATTTAACTTTTAACTTCCTAACTTGCAGTTAACTTTTTAATAATATATCACAGTTTTCCATTTATCAATTGTCGTTATACTTAAAATATAATATATAAAATAATTGTATATTTATCCAGTCTAACAAGTCCCTTTAAGAGTTATAGCTTAGTGTGGCTATTCGTCACTAGATGGCGCAATATGTCAATTTCAACCTTTCAATAATTCATAAAGATTAAATATGCTTTATCACTATAAATATTTCATTTTAGTAATTGAATGCTTTAATATTAATCATTAAGATAAATGTCAAAGGTAGTGCTTACCTAGTGGTCAAAGGCCACTCTCGATCCTGAGGTAGTGATTTTAATTACGGTTATCATCAGAGGACTGTTCTATCCATTGTGATCAAGGTCTCTTAATGTTTCCAGAGTAGGACTGATCACCTACATTCGTTCATAATTTAATTGTTACCTGGTCTTCGAGTAGAAACATTGACATTGGAGATTATGTCGCTTTAGTTAACATCGTCTCGACTGCACTAATGCAAGCAAATGTATTCTTCCACGATGAATGAATAATTAATTTTGAGAAATACTTCACGATCGAATCATATTTGGAGGCTTTATGTTACTGAATTAGATTAACTCACGACAGTGTTGCATGAAAGGATATTATAAGAAAAGGAGCAACATTGAAAGGATTTAAAGAAAATTCGGTAATAAAACGCTTGCCTTATACCATGACACAGTCAATGATGATTAGCCTTAAATCTATCTGCCAAACCGACAATGTTACTATTTTACTAAGAATAGAACCCGGGATTGTCGGCTCCAGCATTTTTGAGGTGATTAGTCGTATTACATAAATAATGTACATAAAATGAATTCTCAACAGTAACAAACATTTTAGCAAGTCCTACCAGTCCAATTACTAAATTAACCAAATTTTTCGTATTATACGACAAATTATATTTACTATTACATTGCGCAACTTAATTCACTTACCTTACACACTTTCGATTCGGTTATGAATACAAAAAACTGTGAATATTTTTCTCAATAACACCGTAAAATGAACCGACCGCAGTTAAATTCATGACCCGAGAACCAATAAACCTACAAAGTTAACGGAATCAATAAAACTATCAGTTGACACAAAAATTTAAATGTTCCATGTTAGAGGCCTATCGTAATGCGGCGAGTTGAACGTACTTAAATCGGAAATAAATTACGATTTAACTGTTTAAATTAAATTACCTTGTTAAATGATCTTGGATTAATAGTAATATATCTATAATTATCGATATTTTACTTGGCAGCATGGCAACGCGAGCAAAGGTCAACTGCAAAGCAATTATCGTAGAATTTCTCACGCCATTTCATATAATAAATTATAATGTAATATATATCATTAATTACTCATTATAACTTCACAATTTAATGATTTTGCACGGAAATATTTGATATGTGATCTTAATTTTAATTAACTCAAATGCCCCTGATCATTTTCAATATAATGTTTTTTACAACAATTCAATATTCGTTGTTTTTTTTCATTTAGGACTTGTCTTGTATTTGTGAGTTCTTACAATTATTATTACCCCTTCTTGATGGAAATAGCTAGTGAGAAAACCAAATGAGAATGTTCGTTTAATCCAAGTTTATCCGAGAACTGGTTTAGGTATCTATCTAATTGTCACACATTGATTGCGTTCTAATTTATCTACTCACAACAACTTGTAAACCAGTTAGTGTTATCAGAATCTTAATCTAATCGTTAAATCTTCTTGATAAGGCCATTGGAGTCTTGTGAAATGTCAAAAGATTGCTTATTCTTACCCAAAGACGGACACAGTTTGTAAAACTAAGAATTTAAAGAACGTTAAAGCTTATTTTAAAGGAAAAAATGTACTATTTAGTTTTATCATTTATATTTAAAATACATTTAATATTTAGTAATATTATGTTTTCTTTGATTTCCGTCAAACAGTCTCATTTAAAAGGCTATATAAAACGCATTATTCAAAATATATTTGGAGACTACACAGCTGAAGTTCAAAAGAAAAGGGACGAAACCAATAGCTATATGTAGGAAAAGCCTCACATATGAGCGTTAAAGGCTTCAAAATATGAAGTTAGAAAAATGTGCCGTTGCGGGCGTCATATGGGAGTATCGTTGGCTCATGAATATGTATGCGCCGCGACCCGCTGCGGGTAACGAACGACAAATGAACAAACCTTGTATGCTAGTGTTACTGATAGTTCTGTTTACGCCTGGATGTTGATTGAACGAGATTTCTAGTTCCTTGCTATGGCTTCGTCACCTGGCCACGAAATCCAAGCGTCGGACATGGGTTAAGTGTCTCTTATGCAATGGTTAGTCATTTTCGCTTTATTATTATATATTTTCTCCTCTATATACACTATAGAGGACACTATTCTTTTCTGTCACACTTGTGTGTAACTAAACACTTAGTTGCGATTGTGGTGTTTTTTACTATTGAAAAATAATCCCTATTAGATAGTTATTATTTTTTTTTTATGGAGGAAAGGCGGGTCACCTAGATTAGTGCTGACCGCCGCCCATGGACACCTGCAACGCCAGGAGGCTTACAGTCGCGTTGCCGGCCTTTTAGGGATAAATATAAGATATATTTAGTTATAGACTCAATTGATGTTCAATTTCTATATGGTCTGATAAACTTAAACTTTATTAATTTTAAATTGAAATATTTATTTTCCGACGTATTTTATTATGGCGGATAATATCTATACTCCATCATAATAGCAGTAATTGGTTAATAACATATTTTTCACAAACTACACCCACCCGTAGCATGTAAAATGTTATCGTTAAATACTACTGGCAAACGGTTATTATATGAAATCATTTTACGCTAATTTAACTCTTTAGCCATGGAAATAATAAGGATAATTGCCTAAACAGTTTTCTATGTCATTATGAGCCTAAATTTCAACATTTTTGCTGATGACTGTTGACGTTTAGCCTGAATTATTTTCGTTGTTGACATTTCTTATCACCCACCGTATATTTTGCGTTGCATTTTTTGTTAAATACTTTTTTATGTAGCCTAGTGTGACAAGTGATACAGAAGTTAAGACTTGTTTATGCATGATATATGAAGGCGGTTATTTTTTCTTTATTCAATCAGTGTGGGTCTAAGGAAACGTGGTGACGTCTTAAATTTAGACTCAGCATGTTGTAATTGTCTTTGTTTTGTTGTCTGCTCTATAATTTAAGTCTAAGCAACGCTAAGTAGGTTTAACAATACGGTTAGAGATTATATTCGCTTAGAAACAGGAGTAGGTATACTTAGACTATGAGAAACTCTAGGTACACATAAGCCGTTATTTCTCAACCAGGCTGTAATCTTGACTCTATGAGGTCAACAGTTAAAAAGGGCGATATGACCGCAGCCGTCAGAGGGTAATTAGTGGCGGAAGGAAGTCCCCCGATCGAGAGATACATACATTAGCATATGATTTGCATATGCGATGTCGACTGCACTGTTTGCCCCAGTTATGCGACACCGGATTCATAATGCTCGTATTGAGTAAACAAGCGATAGAATTCGTTTTGTTGCCGTCTGGAGAGGAATCAGAGTGCATTGTTTTACATTGTAACATTTATAAACCATACGTACATGCAGCTTTTGTAGTATATATAGTATGGCTAGTGCAACAAGCCATTCTTGTCCAGAAATTGATTACATGATACTAAATATTGCTAGTTTACCAATAGAATTAATGTAATGTTAGTTATAAGGGTTTAATATATATTTTAATGTTAATTTATTGTGCGAATCTTTTGATTGCCTAATACTAACGATGGAAACGATAAATTCTTTCTTTTATTACGCAAATCCACTTACGTATTTGGTTTACTTCAGTATCACTTGAGGGCGTCCGAAGTGATCCATCACGCGTTCGTTCGTTGTTTGAGCTTACCTCGAATCCCTCATATTCGCGAAGACAGCGGTTCACTTCGCGTTGAAATTTTACTCTTTCTCGAAGCCCTACACAGACCGAAGCCGAGCGAAGGTTGCTTGGCAAGGTATCTTCTTCCAGTTTCCACATGATTTGTATATTTTTTAAAGCTTCCTAATTCTTGGTCAATTGTTTTTAAGATTAGTAAATTGTTTAGACTGCGGTATATGATATAACGGTTGGCACTACAGCAAGGTTTGTAAAGTATTTCGTAATAAAACAAATAAATGTACATGGAAAAACTAATTCTAGTTTTCTAATTTAGAAAATGGCTAAATGAACCAATTAGGGTCATTATTTTTGCACCCGTTAGAATTTGGTGGGTTATAAATAGGGTTGGAAAAAACAAAGCTAAATAAATATCGCGGTTAGCAACTAGACATACATAAGAACCCTTATTGTAGACCGGATATGCGGTCAGCTGGAGGTCCAATGGCGGGTCCCCTCAGGAAGTGGCAGCCCAACCTGGTGTAGGAGGTTCGTGATATATAAGCAGTGTTATTTGATTTAGATTAAACAGTATAAAAGCGGTGTCTTTAATTACTTTAGCACGCACTTATTTGATATTTTGTTTTAAAAATAAATTTTGAGGCTAAAATGATTGCGTTAGGATATATTATTTTCTACTTTTATTGAATGTAAAACTATGGCAGTTCACTATGGATCGAACTCACTACCGAATATCGCCCAAATCCTGTGTCGAATGTACCAACCGTTACAACATTCAGTCAGCTGTACAAAGAATTGATTGTTTCAATTCAATTCTTATGAAAAGCTAAGAAAGAAACAGCAAAAGGTAACTATAGTATATGATAATGAGAATATTACCTAATTTAATCAACTTTTCTTCTTTAAGCACACGTAATAATAAAACGGCGTAGCTGTTATAACAATTGAGATAGGACGTTATCTAGCGAATGTTATTTCACATAGTGCTGCCCAAATACGACATTATTCAGACACGTAGGGACGGGACATTAGGCTTATTAATGTAGCCATAATATGTGCAACGCTTGGCTGAAACTCGCAAAGAATTGTAAGTGTTTGACTAACTAATTTAGAGGATTCAAATATAGAATTATTTAGAAAATGTATCTGAACATATGATTTATGACTAGCTTATCTTACATCTTATAAAATAGATTGTAATTCGGCACTTAGCGATCAACATTAACTAAAATCAATACGGAAATTTTACGGTGATTCATTGAAAGCATGTTGTACATATATTTTACTTAATGTTTAACAAAAGGAGATTAGATATGTATATATAGTCTGTGCATCACTAGCTACGAGCATGATTTACACAGACAGCTGTGTAAGTGGTACTGTTTCATTAGTTATCTCTGATGGTCAACGTTTAATTATTGCTTTCAGTGATAGCTCATTCGTAATCATTCTCATTTTATCAATACTAAAGTTAAGGAGAGATCTTAGAAACACGCTGTTGTTTGTGTTCGGTGAAAATAAAATATCGAAATAATATAGGTAGAGCTGGCGCGGTCGGTTCGGTGAATACAATTAAAGCGATCCGCACAATCCCCGGCAAATTATGAATTCCATGGGAAAGGCGACAGGTGTCCTCAGTAATCTCCACCAATCATACACATAGTTGCATCCATGTACAATACGGCTTTCGGGATATTCGCCAATTTTCATTTATTCACACTGTGCCAGCAATCAACTAAAAATGTTCACAATTAATTTCCGACTTAGTCTTTCAATCTTTCGATCTCAGATACGCACCGACTATCTGTCAATTACAATCATTTTCAGTCAATTGTGTACAAGTTTTGATGTCAATATTTCAATTATTATACCAAGCCAAATGAAAATAGCATGTTTTTGATATAGGTAAAATATTTATTATTGCAACCATGAGTTAAAAGTGATAAATCTTATTATTATTATGTATTATTAATGATTTGTCGCGTTGCTGATTTAGTACAATATAACTAGACAAGACCGTCACTTGTCTAGCTTTTATTTATTATAATTTTCTTTTATTTACAAGATATTTTTTTCATCATCACAATAAAGTATTAACTACTTAATGTTTTCTTATAAATTTAACATTAGACATAAATTTCACACCGAGTACTTGGTGAACTGCGCCGGCGCCGAGCAACTCGATTTACGTTCATTTCACGCACGGCGTTCCCGACAAATTGTCCAGCGTACAATTCATATATATACGTTTATTAGTTTTATAGCTTTACAGCCTTTTGTTTAAACAACTTTAGGACTGACACCGTCTCGATATATCATTCAATGTTTAGCACTTCCAGTTGATTTGCCTTATATTTTATTAAATTTATAACTCGTATCATCTAGCGTCGCTGCTGAAGCTTTTGTATATTGCGTTTAAAATAGTGCTTTTATAATTTTTTTTGGGAATTAATCACCTCTCTTCGCCTATAAGTAATGAGTTGAAATAGACGATTGGACGTTGAGTAATTTCGCCTTTATAAAATCAATTGAACGTAGAAATTTCCCTTGAACTACTTTTGAAGACAGCCATCTTCAAGGGCCAGTACATGTATAGAAAGTGACAATTATTTACATAAAGCGCTGGTGTGTGTGTGTGAGGCAGGTAGGCGGTTATTTTAGTTCATTTCACGCACCGCGCACACAAATCGATGAGAACAATGGGGGCAGACATGTCGAGAGACATTACCGACCACTTATACGAAATTACGTGAAGCTATACACCTATTGCAATACATATCGCCAGCGAGCTGAGCCCGCCGCGATTTTATGCTCAGAACCATATGCCTGATTATGGCCTAACTTCTATTAATTGGCGAACTAACTTATATTTCGATAGAGGCAATTTTAGACTCGTTGTTAGTAAACCGAAAAAATGGGAAGAAAGCTTTTATTCATAAGTTTGAATAAAAATGGTTCGAGAGCCGGTTCTATTTGAGGAATACTAGTATCTTATAAACGTGAGTTCGGTTAATTTGCGAAAAGTTTCTATTAAAAAGTAGGCTTTAGTTTAAATTATCTAAGCAAGGTTAACTGCTGTGTAGAAAGCATGTCGTATGTTAATGTAGACAAAAGTTTTTTTGGTTATAATATTTAAATAGACAATTAATTAACACTAACGAGTGTATAAGAGAAAAAAGTTTAACATAATATATGCAAGTAAAGTGTGAAATCACAACGAAAATCGCTAAAAACCAGTGATAATGTGTCGCATGTATAATTTATGTAGGAATTAATGAAGCAAGGTCGCCTGAATACATTTCCCGCGCTTTCGTGTTCAGCACACTCATTACGTCACAATAATTTATGTTAACTAAATAAACTCATTAAAATATTTTATTGCACTTTGTTTAGTTAAGCGACGGAGATGGTGTTCCGCTATTGCGTAATAGATGGCGCTGAGTAGCGCAATTCTATGTTTCGAGTGTAACTTCAATGGGCTGTGGTGAATAATGGCTTTTAAATTTATTTCTTATAACTTATCGTAATAAACGGGGACATATGATCAATTGTTGTTAAGGTCTAATACTAATACATTTTAATTAATATTGAATATATAATTTATTTCTTACCTATGATATAACTATTTGTTGCTAAAGAACACTCATAGCTTTGACATATAATAAAAATTAATATCACGATATGCTAAGATATAGTAATCAAAGTCATAATTATTGTTAAAATCGCTTTAATTTGTTTGACAAATTCTTTTACTTAAAAGTCAATAATACAAAACGAAGTATCAAAGTTAGTACAAAACGGAAAATCAGTACCTAAACAAAATTATCACGTTACGTAACGCACACAGCTGTCTGCGTCGGTGTGAGTGATTTTCCTTGCGTCCGTGTGCGTGTATATCTGTCTCTCTCGATCTTTTAGCACTCATTTGTCTACGTTATGTCATAATCTAATTGTTTCTTTGTAGACACATTTGTTTTAAGTTTTCAATTAATACTCATAAGTCGAATTGATGATCTTCTAATTATGAGCTTAGAGAAAGTTTTATAATTACGATTAAGTTTAACATGACACTTAATAATCGTTATAGAACATCAAGTTAGAAGGCATTGGGAAACATTAAACATTTTAGTTTTGATAAAAGAAATATGATATTTTTTACATCTCACAAAGAACGGCAATTACAAATAGCACTAGTTATCGGCAAAAATGTACTGGTGTCGTTATATGTTGTCTCTCAATGACCAATCATACAGAATTTGCCTTACGGGGCAAGGGGGAAGCTTCGGCGAGGGGGGGGGCAGTAGGCGTTCCCGCGCATGCGTCTCGTTGCCAAGACGACGGCACGTACCAATATCAATGTGTGCGTATTATATTTCGAGTAAGCCACATTGGGGTTTTAAGGTTTCACGGGTGATATGAGTCTCAACTTAAGCTTTCGAAATGCGGTTGAACTTTATGCAAAATGTAGAGTATAAATCGAAAAGAGGTTTTTTTTAAAAACCAAACGGTGCCGTACCAAATACGTGTAATATAGAAATAGAACGTAAACGCAATGACGTCATAGCGCGGCCAGCTCACAGTGGGCAGACTGTATCGTCCATGCTGGCTGTAGCGTAGTAACAACGTCACGTAGCACGCACACACAGGCCGCATCACGCCCAACGATCTACGCCTGCATAGGTACATGTAAATTCCTCGGAGACCAGAAGAGGAGTCTTCCAAGGGCTTTTTGAAACCTTCGGCTTTTAACAGTTAAGCCTTTGTACGCGATCTCACGGGAGATAATCGTAAAATCGAAGGATCCCTTTGACGCCTGATCGAGGCAAATGCGGACTAAATCTCTATTTGCGAATTTTCATATAACCAGTAAGATTTGTATATTGACTTAGAGTCTTTTTAGTATGAACGATTGCTTAACCGTATATTGTACTCCGATAGTTCCGCAGAGCTTTTGTATTGAAGTCCATAAGCTTCGTTAGGCAAAGCTTTAGCCCATACGTTTCAGAGTGCTTGGGCCTGGCGCGCAGAGGCCAAAGGCAGGTGCTAAGGCTCTCGGGAGACAAAAAAAGGCTTGAAGTGAGAGGCAGTGAAGGTCACGGCCCCATCGATCCGGCGAAAGTGAGACTGCCACTACTAACACCGTCCCGCTGGCTATGCAGCCTGAATTAATCGCGCATATATTTGAATACATTTGAAGCGTTGCGAACTGGTCGTCGCCCTCTTAAGTTTTACCCATTTTGTTTCGCAAACGCTTTTAGGGAAACTTCTTGTGGTTGTGCAGTGATGGTCGAGGAAGCTTTCTTAGTTGTATGTAGTAATGATAGACAGTCTTCATTACTAATCAGTACAATCGGTATTTTCATTGATGTAATGTATTTTCAAACTATCGCTAGAATGGGGTTAACGAATTCCTCTTTCAATTTTAACATTTCCCGTTTTATCATTTTATCGTTTGTCCACTACAAAGGGGGAATTCTATACATAAATAGCTCACGTTCTCACGTAGCCGGCAAACGTTGTTTTGCCATACATGTGATTTTAATTTTCAATTAATAAAAAAAATAAGGGTTTATCTTAGAAGGGTGAAAATTTAGGATTGTATGTATTTTTGTATGTTGTATCATAAAAAAATAGAAACTAATTTTTTTTTCTGAAAAATAAAATTTAGGGGTGGACTACCCTTAACACTTAGGAGGATGAAAAATAGATTGGAGACCTACTCAACACGCTCACAATGTTACATGAGAATCGGTCAAGCCGTTTCGGAGGAGTTCAAGTTTGAACCCCGTGACACGAGAATTTTATATATTAAATATAGGTATTATAGGTACCTACCTACTTAAATGAAAAACCACATTCATATTGATCCTTTTTACAATACAAACATAATGTCTTTATTTTTAAACTATAAAACTTCTTACATTAATAATAATAAACACTAATTTATCGCGTCGTATGAACAATGACACTTCCAATGCTAATCAAGAGAGCCGTAGTTATAGAAACGTAATTTGAAACTCAACCTCACAAAAGCAATATTCGTAGATACCCGGTAAAGTAAAAATAAAGTAGGCAGACATAGGCACATAGTCCGCTATTCCGCTGGCGACAGATGCCGACACCATTGTCTAATACCAACAAAGCCTTCCATGTTCCGGAGCCGTTCGTGAACAAAACGATGGCATTTTGTTTTACTCGTTGCTGTAAATATTTTGTTGGCATCTCACTATGAAAACGTTAAAATGGCTTGGGTTTTACATAAGGATAGCAATTACGGCTTCTATTTAATAATAGTAAAAAGTTTCTAAACTATTTTCTAAACAGTAAGTTATCTAAGTATCAAACAATTTGGAATGAACACTTTAACAACCATTAATTACATGTATTTATTGTCTAACAAATCAAACAAGTTTTTTGTTTAAATACTATATTTCCTCATTATCAATAGATGTATATTGACATGTTATTTTGATATAATTCCTAAAAGCATGGACATTTTAAATACTTGTAAAAATAAAATTGCCGCTAATAAAGAACAGCCCAGCTATATAATCTCGTTACATAGCTGAGCGGGATGTTCCGGCGGCCATTTTACCGATCGAAGCTATTGCTGACATTATTGCAGATTAAAAATGCTGAAGCTTGCCAACATCTTTCCACTTTATCTAAGTGATTTTATGAAGGCAACATTTCAGTTATTTTAGATCATACTGGGCCAATTTACTTCTAACAGCTTAATATCTGAAATTCACTTATCATTCACTAATCATTTACTTATCTCGCTACTATCACTGAATTGAATTTCCAATAAGTTCAGAAAATCTAACGTCACATTGAACTCAGAGCAAACATGTCTCACCAAATCACTGCTAAAAACAACTGAAGATTCTTTACAATTGTCAACGAAGCGAATGTGAAACTGCATGTAGTGGTAACAGGTTTATTATTGAACTGATCAAACAATGTCTGAAGTAACCTACATCGACAATGAGTATGACCTTATTCAGCCAGCGACAAAAGTCACGCGTGAGTCGCATCTTAATCAGGTCGTTGCTCCTGTTACCAGGACGTAGGGATCCATATGTTTGGGATTTTAAATAAGTTCCCTATCGTCTCCCCGGTCGCTGAGCATTCGCGGTATCTTTAACATGGTCGCTTGGCCTCATAGTAAGCTATGTCTGTCGCATCAAACTCAGGTCCCTCTGTACAGTTGTCTGACGTGGGGATCATTACGCCCACTGAGTCAATATTTAAATAAAACACTGCAAAAAATACGTAAGCGTATTAAATCTTAAATCAAACTAAAACATTTCCGTCATTCACGGAAATTAGGTCAGCGGGTTAGGCGTAAATAGGAAGATGGCATAGTTTATTTTATATTACGTTTTTATGTTTTCATTATGTGCCTCGTACTTAAGGTAAGGTAAGGTTAAATTAAATTTTTTACATAAAAAAACTAAAAGTGCTCATTAATTTAAGCACTTACCTACCTTAACTTTTTTTGAACTTCCCTGTTCATATTAATAATTATCATTATCTTATAAAATTAAGGATAAAAATTAGTCAATTTCTTAAATTAATAAAGAGGTAGAGTGACTTGATGATTTATTGATATCTTTTCATAGCGGAAACCTCAAGGTCCCAGGAATACATGTAACTTTTCACGGGCAGAGGCCGTGGCGCTGACGGAGCTTCTTTGAAAGCGTATCTTATGCATTTTTCATGAGCCACGAGCCTATAGTCTACAGTACACCCACACATCGCCGCTTCAGCTCACGACCTCAACACAGTATCCTGATACCGGCTGAACATTTGAGTTTACATTTTTCTTTTGAAATACCTTTAATATGATATAATCATTATTATTCAGCATCTTATTTTAGCTTATTACACAACATCCCATTTTTTTAAACATATAGTGGACATGGTCATGGCAAATACAACCTATGCTATTACATGCAACATTTTTAGCGCGAATTAGCGACTCCACGGCATCTTTTGTTTGATAATTATATTCATATTTTTAGTGTAAACATCGTCCGTCTTTAACAAATACAAGATATCTTTGTGAATTATTATATTTCTTATAACATTATATACAAAAGGATTTCGGATCTTCACATACTTAACGGCTTTCAAATCTTTAATGTTACCATAATTGTTGCTCTGTGGCTCACGCACACTAATTAGACATTAGTGAACACATGTCTACGAGTGCCATATTGCATTGTTTCGTATAATGATGTCTTGAGGTGGCGTGTCAAGGGCCGTCATTTGCATACTTTTGAGCCTGAAACAGAGAATTGGACAAATTAAAACTGCATATTAGTTAAATAAGACAACTGTAGCTCTCTAGCCGAAGACACACGGTGTAGATGTTTTTGCTCTTTAAGCAAGCTGTCTCTGCCTACCACTTGTTTTTGCTTCAGAATACTTTTCTTTGCAACAATGATAGTTATAACTGAAGAGATTATTTCTATGTAAGTCTTACAAAGGTATAAAATAAAAATTGTTTATAAAAATAAACAAGAATCTTGATAAAGATGCGGGAAATCTTTCCAACCGTTTAAAATCGCCGTGAGTTAACGAAATTGAGTCAGCGCAAAACTATCCGAATATTTCATAGTTCATACAAAGTTATGTAGTATATTTATCTTCCTCGCATCCAGGTGGTAGAAGTGGGGGAAGGGGGGCAGTGGGAGGTTAATGAACCAGCCGGGATGCACGGCGGACATTTTGCAATAATATTAGTTCTGTACTCAACTACCTAGATACCGAGATAGCGGCTCTGCGCTTCAAATGCGGGAATATACTATAAACGCCCCTGCGATCACAGAACACACAGTGTGCAGTATGGAGCCCCTCATTATTTCATTTGCAACTCTTTGCACATTTCACATCGCCTAAGACTTCAGCGCTCAAGAACTTAGCGCCGAAAGCAATGATGTATTCACATGTTATCGATAAACAGTTTATTGACATTGAAAGAAACACCAGCTGCCGAGGACGCGTTCACAATGGCCACGTCCTGACATTTCAATGGGCAGCCATTCTGGAAATTTGTAGTTTTGCTTGAATGAGAACGAGTGAATCGGCGCGCGCGGCTATTTTGTCATCCCTGTCCGCTCAGCTACTGTTTAATCAGTTAGTATTCAGTGTACCGCCGTCGAAGAGTAATTGCTTCGATTGAAATGTTATTTAGTAGTTAGCTCGCTATTAGCTCACGTTAGTTCTAATCTTTGAGTGCCGTGCTTAGAATCGTTTCATATTTTGAAATTAATTATTGGATTGGAATTTATATTATTGAAGTACTTTCAAGTCATTGTAATAGATATACTACCTCCAAGATTTGAGGCACGAATTTTTTCATTGCCTTTCAAATAAACGAACGTATGCGATTCGTTTATTTTAAAGGCTCTAGTGGAGAACTCTCCTACATTATATTCGCATGCTATTATTATTATATAATGAATTGATTAACAATAAAAATAAAATAAAATTTTGAAAAACAAATAAAGGATAAAGATAACATGGCCGATGGTTTTCAAGAAGTCATGCTGATTTTAATAAAGATGTAATAGCAATGTCCCTTTTGGAATGAAACGTAAATTTTAATAGACTTGGAATGACCGTAATCCTTGTACTGGTAATAAAGAGTTAAAAAAGCCTATTGCAAGCCTTATCTCAAAATAAAACAGAAACCTTGCAATTTATTCAATGAAAACAAACAGTGCTTCAAGAGGCACGGACGAGAGAGCAATTAGAGTCGAAAATATTATCGAGAGCGAAGAACAATAACGAACCTTACCATTAAAATAAACGGAATATAAATCAGTCGGGATAAAATAAAAAAACCCGTCGCGACGGATGCATAGAAATATGGCGTCTATACCGGGACCAATCAAAATTCTTCGACAATTAAGTGAGTGGAGATCACAAAAGGAAAATTGAAGGAAAACTGAGGGTGGCTTTGCTAGGGACGATGGCATATCGATGAAATGTATGCTGGGCAGCGTCAAAGTTTCAATTAAAAAATATTTTAAAAGAATTCTATAACATAGGGTCCTTATCGCAAAAATACTACGCATATATATTGTATACAGCATATTATAATGTCAAAACTATGTGTATAGGTAAACGCGATGTAAAATTCAATTTACACGATTCTCTATTTTCCGAGTGAAACTTCTAACGTCTAATTAAAATTCCATAAAGTTCTTTTGAAACACATCGACAAGTAAGCCGGCCGAGGGCCGCCCTAGCCGGCTAGATATGAAAGCTATGGAAATAAAGTTTGTTCGTCCCGCATTGTAAGGCAGTCCTCGTAAATGGATTTTATCACTATATAAATATCCCCTTCACTGCTACGTTCCGAATTACGAGCTACGACACGATACGTCGTCTTACGTCACGGCAGATTTACGTGACGCCCGGAATTTCGGGAATTATATTTTATTATATCTCTGATAAGATTTTATACTTTATCATTTATTTACATTTTATCTCAGTGCATATAATTGAATTAGTCATAAAATTAAAAAAAAAATGTTTCGTTGGCGAATGTTAATGTGAATTGTGCATCTAAATGCAATTAATCATGTTAACAAGAGTCATCACGTATTAGCGCTAGCCCTCGTAAATACCAGGTGGACATGAAGTAAAAGCAGTATATCTTGTAGCGGTCATTTGCGAGTCGGGCCTGTGAAATTATGCGCAAAATGTCCTACGGCTCATTTGGCCTAAACGGTGCATCTTTGATACCCCATTGACCCTTCTGTTAACCCTTTCCAAGCTAACGTTGGCGATAATCGCCCTTCGAGAATCGGACATCCGCAGGTGTTTTTCTAATTGAATTTTTTATTTCCTCTAGTGAGAAAACGGCTTTTCCTACACACACGAATGTGTGTCAAATTTCACAAGTTGCAACGTGGAGGCGAGCGAGGCCATTTTCAGGGGAAGCTTAGGCGGACACAATATGCGAATTAAGGGTGGCATAAAAAGCAAGCCGCGCCGTGACCTCGGCTTGTATTTAGGCTGCAGTTGCACGGGTCTAACAACCTCATACTAAAACAGAATATCGATTACTTTCGCTACTATAATGTAATCCCCCGCCCACTTTTCGCTTTTTTAGCAAATGACGGGAATACGGTCGTCTCCCTCCCACTCGCGAGAGGGTGAATTCCCTCGGGCGGTGTCCTCTTCTCTCTAAGCGCCCCGTCGTATGTAAATGATCGTCTCAGTGCGTTTGTGTGCGAGCCACCCCCGTAGCTACGGCACACCAGCCCGCTTGAGGTTTACTGCCCTGACAGCTTTTGTCCTATTTTAAATATGATTTTGATGCGAGGCGACGTTCAGGCATTCTTTCAAAAAATTTCATGCATGTTTTGCAATAAATCGAAGAGATATGACCGCGTACGATGCTCTTGTTGGCTTGTGTTATTTTTAACTATCGTGTGAACGGTTGGAATCGAAATCACGATTGGATATACAAATATTGAAATGGCTAAGCGATACGATAAGACAACTCATTATACAGATGCAGTCAAGTTCAAGCGACGGGTCTGAAATGTATGAGTAATCGGCTATAAAATGACGTCACAAAATGGCGCATTCACGAATTTACATAGAGTCGCGTGGCCCGCGATTGATTCTATATCTGCTAAATCGAATCACAACTACACACAGTTATTTTGTAATGGTTGTATCGCGTGAGTTTTTCGGCATTGTTTATTTTTGTAAGGTTGATACGGGGAGTTGTCGTCACGACTCGTGATTAATAAGGGTCCTAAGACTGCGTATGAAGGCTAAGACAGGTATGCAGTGGGGGTGCGACTGGACTTATGTTAATGGGATATTTCATTCCAAGGACGAATTTATATGGGACGGATAAGGAGTGAAACAAGGTTTCTTTTAATCGTTACTTATTTGGGAGAAAGGAGATCATTGGAAGAAGTAATTTTGTAGGCAGCTTCTATTTGCCTTCAGCAGGTGTGATATTAATCTCAAGAATACTTTGGACGTAAAAATCTTAGTTCTAAAGTCGCAATACATTCTTAGGAGAACCCGATAAGTCCCGGGCACACGTTACCCAATTAAGATGTTCATTAGTCTTTCCGGGAACGTGCTATCGGCTTCTGGTGAAACAACATTATTAGGTCACCTTCACGCAGAACTTGAGAGGAGTTGAGATAGCGGTAAATCTTCTATTAATGATTCTTCTACCAATAATTTTTGTTTTGTTTTGTAAATATTTTCTTTTATTGATTCGTTTATATAACTATTATTTTTAACACTGGTTATACCCTATGGGTTTATACAGGTGGACATCTAACTAATTAAACATGTCAAAAATGAGTTTTAATTTATATCAATATTTTTGTTTTGATACCAATATTATCTTATTACAAAAGCTGTTAGCAAAAACAAAGTAGGCTTTCTTATTATCCCTTGCGTTTGTAATTGTAATCAATGTTTAATCGCGAATTTCATAAAACAATGTAGAAAGCTGCAACTAAACTTCGGAGTACTATAAGACGTGGGATAATCATACTTTCGTCTGTAAATACCTCTGGATATGAGCCGCTATGAGCTTGTAAATCTATGATCGTATATTCGCATAGAAAAGCGGTTTTAATGTAGAGAAGCTTTTATCAATTGCAATAAGTTTATGTTTTTAGTATCAGGCAAAAGTTATAAAATACTATTTATCTACAATAACTTATAAGCTGATTGCTTGTTACCTCCAATATGAATAAAATATTCATCGAATACCTATGTAGTCCTTGAATACTTCCTTCTTTTGCCATCACGTGACAAGTTCTGCTTGTCACCAGCATTGCGTTCACATACATATTTAAATTTGTAAAAATGTGCTCGACTGTACGCGCCATGATTTATCATATTCCGTCGGTTGGCGCGACAATTGTAATGTAAAACCGACAGCCGTGTTTGAAACTCGACTGTACCTCAAATATCTGCTTCCCGCACCAGACGTGGCCTCAGCGCAAATCCTTATGTGCCTATGCTCTATTTACTATATAACGCTAATTCTAGCTGAGCTTCACATGATATGCGAAACATTGTTGTCTAGCTGTCGTCTATTATATATGATAAAGATCTATTCGTAATGCGTCGTTCCGATTTAAGTTAACGTAACTACGAATCGATTCGAACGAGTAATAAAGGCCTCAAATAATTGAAAAATACTTAAATTATGGCTTTAAAAAACGCGTTTGAAAAACGAGAGCCTCGGAATATACGTGATTCAAAAAACTGAAGTTTATGTCAAGTTATCAATGGTGAGGTATGATGGGCTTAATTAGCACATGCCACGGAATCTTCAGCCTTGTGCTGAAGGTCTTAGGATCATGCTCTACAGCAGGTTGGAATCAAACCTTTGATTCCATTGCAAGACTTTTTACATTCAAAAGATACATTTAGCTTGAAAGTTTTGATGCGGTATTTTTGAGATCAAACAAGTCGATTTAATAATAAAATACTAATTTTAAATATTATATATTACATTTCATTGATGATTAAATACTATGATTACAATGGAGATAAGGCTCATCAATGAAATAAGAGCTTCATTGACATTCGCAAGTATGTCTGCCTTTGAAGAGCGGCTCCATAAACGGATTGCATTAGCAAGTTGTAATGAACTTGTGACGCGTCGGAATTGTAGGATCCCCTTAATGTTATCATTATCTAGTTGCTGTCGCAGATGAATTCTGTGAAACTATGTACTGTTAGTGATCACGCCACGATATAGCGATGCCGTATCCACGTATCAATGGTCGCGAACGCGAAGACAATGAGCGGGCCACACCGCGTCACTCTTATACCTTTTGCCCTTATTCGAGTCGTCCTTTTGTTTCAGCCACTTATTTATTTTGTTGTGCGATCTTATTATTTCGCTACCGTTGGCCGCATCGCGACGCATTCCTTTTTGCCCGTCGAAGCGCGCAGAATGAAGTAATACAGCTTTGGACTCTTTGGCATTGTGTATTTGCGAAGTTTTTATTCGGCTTTTTGTGTTACGAGACTTTTGTTACGTGTTATTGGATTAGCTGTTAATTATCCTCTCAACTAAAGATTCATTTGTCACGTACCTATGGTTTTTAGTGCCATCGTTTTAGACATGAGAATGTAGCTCACGATGGCTTTTTACAAACAAAAACAAAAGATGTTTATAAGTTATAGAATGTGTAGTGAATGTTTTATCATAAGCGAGCAACTGCAACTATATGCTTGGAACATAAAAATGTACCCTCAACTCACATAAATCTAGCGCTTTCAAAAGCTATATATAATTAGTTAATTAACGGAATATAATTGGAATTCCAGAGATTACAGGGACATCTACACTAAAAGCCTCTCTGTGTCGCGCTGGGGGGCGCCACGTTGGATGTGATTAACGCTGCGCGAGCGCTTGTTTCGCTTAATTAGCCCCTATACACGCACCTTCACACTCCTAAAAAGGAGATCTCAGTTAGCCCTAAGTAGCTGCTGATGTTACATCTTACACCTTTTGTTCGACAATATTCACGCGACAATCTCGTATTATTGTGCGCTCTTGCTGTGGGGTATCTCATCGCAAGCTTTTCCGTCACACAAAGTTCGTCTTTCACCGGATATTGGTAATTATTAAACAGAATATAAATTATACGCAGCTTAAGTTACTTCTTTTTACTTACAAACGGATTTTTTAATATTTGTAATAGATCGTTGTTCAATAATTTACAAGCTTAAAATGTGAACGGACTAGAGAGAGACTAAGGCATTAAAAATAATTAAATTGCATCGAAAAATCCGTGTCCGCTTATTTCCAAAACTGAGATGACTAATAAAAGCCCCATTGTATGTAGCGATTCCATTTAATCCGATTTCATACAACGTCCTGTTAAAAACGAAAAATGCATGCAGCCGTCCGGAGACAATGTCTGCAGTTTTTTTAATGTGAAAACAATCGCTCCCAACTTAGGAATTTATTGAATCCTACAAATAAACATGCTCTATTCAATTTTGGACTTTACACTTATGTAGTAGAGTGTATTTTATCATGCCTGACGGCGTGGACACGAACCAGTCTTTCCAGAAGCAGGATTGATCACATCAGCTGTCCGTCTGTCTGTCCTGATATACTGACATCCTTAATTTATGTATCGACTGCTATTTTGACATTGGATATGTTAATTAACGTAATTACGTGACACGGCGTATTTTGATGGAGACTACAACTTTAATTCAATATTGTTAATCATATTTAAAGAAAATTTACACTACTACAACGGGCTTTGTATTAATGATAACCTTAGCTTAAACGATCATTTTTTATAACTAAATATGTGATCAGCCGTCTATGTCTCTGTGCCTGTGCAGCCCATTGCAGCCACCGATCATCACACATCATCACAACATCATGTTGAGGACCAGCTTTAACTTAACAGACTTTGCTTCCTCATTTTCAATAATAATATGTCTTTCAGTGTTTTATATATTTTATGTATATTAGTATCTTGATTCAATGCAAAAATAAGATTCATATATATGCTTGTATACATATATATTCTATATATATATAGATATAGCTATCCAATTGAATATTCAATATAATTCGCAGTTACATTAGTGTTAATTTGAGAGACAATATTGCAGTGCATATAAGTTTAAGAAGTAGAACAATATTCTTTAGTAGTACGTTTATCAACTACAAGATGATCACTGCGGCTTCACCCTACATGATGAGCCTTACGTATTACATATTAATACTCAAATAACATATGATATATAATTGGACACGATAAAAAAAATTGTGCTCCTGAAATAAATAATCAATTTTGGTTATAATGGCTTATCCAAAAGATATAGATGTTATTTAATTCATTACAAAAATGAAAATAAAAAATCAAATAAAATCATCTCAAACATCATCATATGTGTAACTCTAGCGGTTTTGGCAACACACAGCAGAATCACTCGCAGATGCTTATTTTCTTTTCTTCTTAATACTTTTGACAATTCACAAAATATGTTTATAAATTGTAAACTGTGTTATTCTCATATGTTAGCTAAATTAAGCTCATTATGGTAAGTTTTATTAAAATCCACTCAGTAATTGTAACGTGAATCAGTAAGAAACATCCATCCATCCATTCTTACAAAGTTTCGCTTTTATAATATAAGCGGAATTATATAAAAGTTCAGTTCAGTATTTCAGATCACTATTGAGGAATGTTTAGCAGAGAATTGCTTCTATTCTTTGAACGAACATAGAAAATTAGGCATGTAGGGATTAACATGTAAATAAAATGATTATAATGTTGGAAATCCATTTAGGTACTTTGTAACAAAGTACCTCAGGGTCTCCCAAACCGTCCGCGTATATGAGCCCCGCCTCCGAAGGTCAACGCGTAATTAACAGTCCCTCTAGCAATCAAAGTTGGTGTTTCCCAATTGGTTGCAATTCGTATTGGGACCGGGATCAAAGGACAAATGGAATATTTTACTCGTTTGAAGTCAACTTGCGGTTTTCAGTTATTTGCTGATCAAAGATAGCATTGGCCTGGCAAGATGAACTGAAATTTGATGCCGAAATTTTCATCAGTACCCACGCCAATCTATTTAACGTGCACAACTTGTCTTACAAACATTATTTCATGTTATTTGATAAACGTTAAAGTTTATTTCATTCGATACAATTTTACAAATATATAATTTAACAATAAATCGCAACATTAACATATATCAAATATATATATTTTAAATTTATATTTATAATTTGTTTGAATAATAAATAAAACGCCTAAAAATGTTAAAGTACCTATTATCAATTGCCAGGTTTTTATATAAACGATTCACATATTTCAGAGGAAACTTTGCCCTCCGCCTAGAAACTGAGTCATAAGTCAAACATTTCAGAGGAACAGACTCGTAAATCCTCCGAATCCATAAAAAGCCGCGAACGTAACGCCACCACTCAAATAATTAATTTCCAGTACTCATCGTGTAATAAATCGTTCCATTCGAATCAGAGAAACAACGATTTCATTGCTGTCCCGCTTACACCCATCAAATTTGCATAATATCATGTCACCTGTCCTTTTCACCACGCAAATGATTCCCGGTATCCAGCTTGTCACTAATCACGTGTCCTGACGTTGCGAACTCATGAAATAGAACCTTAACAGCGACGAATAAAGACAGAAATTATTTGTAAATTATTGGATGTAGAGGGTCGTAAGTTAGGTAAAGTTTTGTGAAATAATTTTGCGCAGATATCGAGGTAGGGAGGAATCGTCCACTTGTCAACTCGGAGCACAGATAAGATTTAAATAACCTGACATCTACAGATAATATTATAACACAACGAGATTGTAGCTTGCTACTTTATTTAAGTTTTACCTGGTTAAATGATATACTTCTTACCTATAGATGTAGGCACTTAGTAACTGCCCGGTCCCAATATATCATCGTTACAATAACAGGATGTGGTAAACTCATTTAATGTTCGATGTAATCAAAATGTGTGTGTGGTAATGTGTATGACCACACACATCTAAAATAAGTATTATAAATAGTAACGTAAGGCAATAATAAAGATCATTCGATTCCAAATTATATAATAATTTGTATATTTTTTTAAACTTTTTATATTATTATTAGAAGAACACTATAAAAGGAAAATACTATAGTAATACTTCTTGCTATGCGGAAGTTCTTGGGCCACTTATGACGTCATCGCTGAGACCGGAAGTGACTCTGGCACCACACCGGAACTGGATACCGGTAAACCATCTTGAACGCTCGACACACGAACATGTCATGTAAGTATATAGTTAATACAATAACAAAATACATTCATAAGTTTTATTTATTCGCATTTAAAAATAGGAACTTAATTTTAAACATCGAGAAAAATATATAGCTCAAACTTATCGCAGTTCGCTGGAAATTTCCATAGCGAAAATGCGATACAACACAAGTATCACTTGAACACGGAGGCCGTGTCGTTAGCGAAGACGTAAGAGCCCAAGGAATATCATCAATAGCATAAATCAAATTCTCTTTGATTCGGAACACAGCAATATGAACTGCAGAGAAAGTGAGGGTGCATTCGATGAATATGTATGAGGGGGTCGCAGGGGGAAGGGGGCGCCTTGTAAATGGAAATTTCAAATAAAAACGGTTCAAATATTAACATGAACTGGATCCGTGTTTTTCGCCGTTTTCCCGCGCTTGGACACGTGTGATAACGCCCATAATAAAACTCAACTTTTTACCGATTCGCTTTTTGAGTTATAACTCCTGATATTCGCTACAGTTTAATTGGGATTCTCGTTACGTGGACGTTTGCGCGAATAATTTTAACATGTAGGGCTTTCGCGTTGTACTAAATCCGTGGAGATGCAGCATGTTTTTTGGACATGTTCAATTTGGAAGTTGTCATTGGCGGATCGAAACGATTATTATTTTATTATTATTGATTAGCTTTCTCAACATAAAATTACCCATTATTACTGTGGAGACAGCATACTTATTGTCAAAGTTACTAGTTTAAAATAAATCAACTATGAATGGCGCCAGAATGCATATAAATAAGGTAAATAAACATTTCCATGTTATGGCAATTACCGAAATATCGCTAATGACGTAATTAAAATTACTATAAATAGTAAACGGCTTACGGACCGTAAAAACAGCCTTCGTGAAACGCACGAGACGATAAAATCGTGGTGCGGGCGTGTTAACGCGTAAAAATAATAGCCAAACTAATTGCTCTGCCAATTACAGGCACGATCAACATCTATATTTTTTAAATTAATACTGTTATTCGGGATAAAGGCTTTGTATTTCCATAACGCTCTCTCTCGCCAACGCTCAAACTCACGTAAAAGTTTCTTGTTGTAAATATGGAGTCATAAATTTTAAAATTTGTATCTTTACTTTTTTTATATTAATATAATATTCGGATTGCGTACACTGTAATTGTCTCATATGTTGCCTACTCTTTTAAATATATATTTAATGTGTTTTTCTAGGCGTGGTGTTGGGTTTGACTATTTAAATAAACAAAATTATTGCCACTGAAGTGAAGTGACAAGTTAAGTACTTAAAATACTGTATAGCTTTATAAAACACGATTTATTATTAAATTTAAATAAAATTTAACTTACTAATATTATTACATGTGGTCATAACCAGACTGGTCGCTAAAAAGCTCAAGCCAAAAAAGGCTATACTAAAGGTTTAGGACTAGAATACTTATAGGAGCGAGCTGCAAGCATAAAGCATGCGAATGTAATGAAATTGATTCGCTGCTTAAGCTTGTGGCCGAATTAATTAGATACAGTTCACATTTCTCTAAGTCTAAGTACCCTAGTTAATTCTCTCATGCGACACTCGGCTATCAGTTACAGTTATAACATACATTTGTTCTGGCCCTCGAATAGTTTTTTACGTGTTCGTCTGTGTTTTATCACCGCGTCGAATCTGAGTGTGTGACATTACTGTTTGCTGTTGCTGATTAACTAAATAAGCGGATAATATATGTGTACTTAAGATTGCTCCATTGAATTTGACTAGGTTAAGAAATTAAATATAAAATACAGGCTATTGTTAAAAATCTCTTATAAAATGTTCAGTATACTGCATTTTATCAAATATTTAAGCTTTTCCTACTAATCCTTGGGGCAAACCTTACTTGCACCAACCCAAAACAAAATAGCAATTACGTTGTCAAAATCAAAAATAGAAAGATAATCGAATCATGCATCTCATTATCGCGGTTTTAAATTAAGGGACCGAATCCCTTTCTGCGCTGAGCCTTAGCTACTAAGGCGCTCTGTACACGAAGTTATTTCCTGCCTAGTTGTTACATTTGACCATCACAAGGTATATGAACTTTAAGCTATGCAAGGTTATACAAAAAATCCTTTCCTTTCGGGTCCTTGAATTGGTATGCTCTTTTCTTGAATGACTCAAATTTGAATTAATTCACAAATCATACGTTTAATTAATGCAAATTTGATTGCCTTAAAAGATTACGTCATGGAACTGCATGTTATCTCGAAAAATCTCGAAAAAAATAAAAGTAGTTTTAACCTAGATGTGTATATATATAAATAGCCTAGAAATATAAATAAACGACTGCGAAAGCACGGTTTCGCAGCAGCTTTAGCAAAAATAAAAGACAAGGGGGTTGCGTTTCACTACAGTTGTATTACCTATCGAATCGGTAACGAAATTTAATATTTAGGATCATGAATATACGGTACAATTTGGTGTAATCGTTGTGAGCATGCGGTATGAAAAGATTGTGGTTTGCCAAAATGGAGCTTGTTTTTAGTGGAAGGCGTCGGGCTGTATGATGGGATTTGATGCAAGTATGAACTAATCTCCCTCTCTTGATAACTCAATAAAGTGACATAATGAGAGCCTTTGATGCTGGCCCTCGAGAGGTGTCGCAATCCTAATTGCAGATAAAGAGATAACTTTGACACGACTCTGGGAGATTTATATACACTGCGAAATAGTCGTTACGCGTGAGTCTGATCTTTATCATATTAGGATGAAATTTGACACATTCGGCTCTTATCTGTCGTAGATTATTTTAAACACAAATCTTGGTAAACAAAACATACAAAAATGAAATAAATATACAGTTTGCTTCAACAAGAACGAAATAGTACGACTCTGAAATATAACAAACTTAAATTGAAATAGGTATAACTTTCATATAGGATCCAATTTACTCAAGGATTTCGACAGTTGAATTATAATCATATCAAAAAATGAGATCTAAATTAAGTTGCAACCTGTCTATTTATCTTGTGACGAGGACAAGATCATCTGTTATATTATATGAAAAGCATATACCAAGCAGAGCTCTCAACAAATCTGACGACCAAAGCGCAATTCATCAGTTCGTAGACAAGAACGTAATTAACAATCAAATTTCAACCCTTCGCTACGATTGGGCGTTAAGGACTCACGAGCGAATTCGAAGCATAGGCCGTGCAGAGTACCTGCGGGGGAGGTAGTGGGGTGACCGAATGATTCGTTAGGAGTCAGTCAACCGTTCACTCGTGAATGGGGTCGGCTATATGCGTACCTGTTATGTACCAGTAAATATTTGCATATATCAAGGGAAGTGTTTAGGTACGTCAGGGATTTTCAAGATCCTATTGATCATTATTTGCTGTGCGTTTTTGATGGGCTTTTAAAAAGTGTTCGAGTGTTTACTTTGCAAGTGATGAAGTTGTTGCTTTGTTGATTTTGGCATTTTGCTTATGCGTACTACGAATAATATAATTGTTTCTTATATTACAGTCTCTTATAACGGCAGCATAGGTTTTTGGATGTGTTTAGTCCAGCTCAACGAAATAGATAAGCAAAATTTGACAAACCTGTGAATATTCAAAGTAATGAACTACTCATATAAGAAATGTTTAATTAATTAATTACGGCGATAATTACGAACGTTGATTTTGAATTTCATAAAGTACCTAATCGTTTAGGTATTTTGGGGTAGCTTCAGTGGAGTATGTTTGGGCAGTATTGCGAGATATTTCGCACCCACCCCGCATTCGCCCTTCCGAAATCCGATCCGGCAAGTCTCTTGGTAATTAACTACCGATTTCATTTCTTGATGTATTTTTAAAAGCGACCGACGGCTTTTTAATGGTTATTTTATGGTGACGGATCGCTTATTAAGTTTTTATGGCGACGCGAGCAGTGACAGATGGGATGTAGTTTGACACCAGATTTGAGGGATCCCGTCATACTGCGGCTTGGGTGAAGGAGGGACTCGCCTGCTGATGTTGCGAAATGAATTGTAACGATTTGTTATTTCACTGGTTATTTATTGCTGTACAAATCGAGGCAACAGCTTTATTTTCAACCGTTTCTGTTCACTGAGTCCAATAGATGTGTATTAATTGTCTCGTTCACAATTATGAATAGCAAAGCTGTAGATTGGGTTAGGTTTATGCGGATGCTACTAATTTGAATGAAGTTATGTAGCGGCCATTGGTATTGATCATTGGTAATTGGTAATAAAAATGTTTTATTGAAATAAATTCACGTGGTATTCAAATGATTAAAAAGAGAATTACCTTCGATAGTGGAGAAATTCCAAACATAACCTATATCAAATGGCTATATAAGGCATAAAGCACATATAGTATAGTACTAGTACTATCAATAATATTTTATTACGAAATACTATTTCTATAATTGTCGTGTTTAGTAGAACTTCTTAAATAGATCGATGAAAGTTCTGTATTAAACTGATTTGAAGTATCATTACATCGGAACGACTCTTAAATGAGTTTGAATTAATCATAATGTCCACAATATATCTTAACATTATCACACTCCCCAGAGGCGGGTGAAAATTAAAACAGATGACGTAGCGGAACGATCACTGAGTTATAATTAAAAAGATAAGGAATATTTTCCTTTCACATCGAGATTATGAAGGAAACCCCTTTTGACCCTCGAGTGGGGAGTCTCGTTTTGGGACCAGTTAACCGGTTAAGGGGCCCCTGAGACCATACATCGAATCGGTTGCGTTCCAGCGCTGATTAAGTAAACTAAGATAACATTTGCAATGTACTAACGTCAAAAGTCAACAAGGGCGTTTTCGGAACGAAACGTTAAGTTGATTTGGCCGTATTCTCAAGGGTTGTTCGAGTATTGTTATCTCAGATAGTTACTGTTTGAGATGATTGGATTGGTTCTCAGGATGAGTGTTTCATTGTTTACTCTATGTTTATGCTGCTAGAAACGGGTTATCTGTTGACATTGAAGATCTCCAACCGCTGATAAACATTTCTATATCCGCTTCGTAGCTAACTCACTCCGCCGATTCCGTAAAACTAGAGTGAAGCTTGCAAGAGTTAACCCAAAAGGCGTTGGAAATCTCTTCTAAATAAACTACTTCAAAGAATATCATTTAGTGAAGAATCTTAGGACATTACAAAATAAAAGTATAATTAGATCAGTAGACGGTGTGGTGAGTACTCGGTAGCATCGATGCACGCGGCGAGCTCACGTACTCACCTGCTTAGTATTCCGGCCGAGTAGCAGCCAGTATTGATTGCTGCCCCGCCTGCCCCAGCTAGGGCGCTTCAAAACAATCCAAAGACGTAATGATTTTTTCGTTATTCATGTTTTCTGCACCGAGAATACAATTTTTTACAACACACTGTAGCGCGTTCAGTGTTTTGGTAAAAGGTGCGTTTTAATTGGCCAACTTTAACTCGCTTCGTTTGAAAATTAATGTCACTTCATGTATTTACATTATCTCTCTGTGTCGCTTCGAAACATCATAGTCATTGAATTGTATTTGAAATTGCTTCTTGCATAAATTGTCAGTATCGCCTTGAATCAACCGTGTCGGCTATTTTCTTCGATCAGATAGGGGTCGTTTTGACCCGCGGCGACGTTCCAAGGGTTATACTCTAGTGTTAACGAACTGCTACTAAATTTCGCCTATGCTACGTGGGTATACGATAACTATTAAGATTAGGACAAGTTTTAAATGTTTTGACAGGTCGTTATGAAGTTAAACGACTTGGGAGCTTGTTCCGTCGCTACTTCGTCTTTCGTGCAAACTAACATCGTACACTAACGCGTTTAGACTGTTTATAAGCATAAAATTGAAGATGTATATTTTTCACTCATAATACTTATTCTAAATTTCATATTTAGGTTGAAAATTATGATCCATTAAAACTAAATCACAAAAGACTTTCAGTGAACACTCTCAAAGTAATAATTTATAGGTGATTTTGTGAAGTTATATCGCTATAAACAAGTCGTCGTAAAATGCGCCTACGCGTAGTGTTGTGACCAAAAATCGATATCGACAAAAAAGATTAGCAGACCTTATCCCCAATTTCATCTAAATACTATAATCCATCGTACAATGGTGACAAAAATAATAAATATGGTTTCGCACCGCCCACCAGTACAATGGCCGAGCCGCGTGTTTCAATATTTTTGTATTGAGGCCATTAATAGGGGCGAAAACCGGGATAAAACAAACGTGCTATTGATATGAGCACGCACAACAGGGCGTTTTACTGAGATGGCTTTCGGATTTATCAGTCTTTTGTATCTGGTGTCATTATACGAAATTCATCATTTTCAAAGCTTACGAGGCGACATTAATGTACAGTATTTGCTTATTAATGAAAAAGTGAAAACATTAATGTTTTTAATGACAATATTTGATAAACATATAGAATAAACATTCGATGAAGGTGTTATTTATGCGAAGTTTTTTTTAGTATTTACTTATTGTGTGGCTATTACTATTGTGATAATATTTTAACATAAAATGTAATTGCTTCTATCAGTTTTGATAAGTTATTTTTGAAAAACCTAAACATATTTGACGTACCTTTATTTGTATATTTTCGTTATAATTTGACTACCTACTTTGAATATTGTATACCTCTATTTATAAATAAAACTTATCTCATAGAGCTTAAGAGCTAAATTTTTAAGAGACGGAACCTTTTTGTCTCAGCATTGAAATTCTATGCTAACTACGAGTTCGCTAGTTCGGAATAAAAATGCGTTTCTTTAATCTTTGTATTTTGATCGGCTGCTACGCCGTAGCATCTGTCCTCACATAGACTTCCTTTAATTTACCTTTTTAGAATTCGAAATGACGTCACAACAAGGTCGTCCTGGTGAAAGAATTCAACGAACAAAATGAGAACAGAAGCCGCATTAAGCTGCCGTGCCTCACGCCTAATCTTCTAACAAAGCGGACGTTTTGGCGCGAAATAATGAAGAGCACGTGCGGGGACGGTCCCATGGCCCGGCCTGGGACAATGGCCGCGTGCCGATCACTATCGGCAGTGTGAAACAAACGAATAAGATAAATCGTCGCGACTCCTGCCATCGACGCGGATATGCAAATATATTGCCGTTGGATTGTTTTATTGGCTTTTGTTTTCAACTCATTTATTCTAACACCCGTTTGATTTTAAACTACAAACATTGGTTTTTACTATTATAGACATATTTCATATACTGCCGCTACTATGATTATAATAACATAAAATGGAATTTAATGGAATTCTAGAGATGCGATTTTCTTTTCTACTTTAAATTTGGGCATCGTCTTAATACACTACTGGTGTAGCTTTAGCCGGGTTACAGTTTTCAAAAATACAGCTCGGCATTTGATCGTCCCCTAACAATAAACTAAAACATGCTTTTCAACAATAGTGCGTCATATCATTTGTTAAACGTCCCTTCGACTATTATTTTATGAATGATGGGAGGGACACGATATGGCTACCATGACGTTATATTTTACAATGCAATTCATTGTCTTTATGGTACTCTTAATCCTTAATAAGAAATACTTAGCCTCGTTGTCTACGGTTCCACTTGTAATCTATAGTGTGGCCTATAGAGGTACCGGTATGTACAGTTGTATGATCAATTGACATGTTGACTGTGTCTTGTTCTTTCCTATCTGGAAACGTAAGGTTTCGGGAGTTATATACCTACTGGGTAGGTAAATTTGGAAATTGCACCCAGATTTACTGCATTTGTGATGATGGGCAAGTTAACTAATTAGGTACCTAATAAATAGAGAAAAACTGGGTGCAATTTCCATATTTACTTAGAAATACTAAAAAGAGACTTATACAAAAATGTTTATCTCACGCCCAATTGGGGAGTTCAAACAACATTGAACTGCAATCACCGCCATATTTGTTCTTTGAAGTCATTTGTCCACATGTAAAGTCCCCAAATAATGCTTCATAAACCAAAATTAAAACTTCTCGATACATTGCACTCGCACAATAAAACCATTCCGCTTACTAACTACGCAACATTAAGGTGTCATTAGTCAAATGACGTTGCGATTATGCACACGTCCGTAATAAAACTAACGGCCTCTTCTATTATGAACCATACCTATATGAACGTTAAGTGCTCTCTCGCTTGAGCTTTGACGACGGTTAAGATCTTCTATGATAGGAAGGTTGTGATAAAAAATCTTTATGAATGGGGTTGTCGTGTGACTGTGCCCTGTTTCAATAAATTATTTCGGTAATTTTGCGAATTGTTTTATGATATCAAACTGTTTATCTCCGCTCTTTGTTATTGTTAGACCGGCGGCGTGACTAAATAATGGCTCTTGTACTGAATTTGAATGTCGACAGGAAGAGATTTCGTGAGATTCACTTAAAGAATATATATTTTAATCGTACAATCGAAATTTCTTCAATATACAATATTGACAACTGAACCGTAATTCATCACAGGAATGCAATAGAAAAACTTGTAATTAAATTTTATTTGTTATGCGTACTTTTTTAAGCAACGAAATTTACTTTTTAACGTATAACGTAGCTGTAACCCGTTTATAAAATTTCGAAACTTTTAAGAGACGTTATTAAATAGCTGCAATAAAAGATCTTTATAAGTTAATCCCAAGTTGCTCGAGTAATCAATGCTAAGCAAGGAACTAAATGAGCTCTAGTAAAAAGCAATAAAATCACCCCAGCACATTAACCGTCCCTGGGTCTAGGAGGCCCGCCACGCGACGGGGGGTCATTGTACTAGTTTATTGTAGACCCCGGGGTCCCATAGTTATTGGTAACTTGGCTCAATGTCACTTAATGTCATCATCGTTTCTGCTAATTTTGCCTCATTTTAGCCGAGCAATGATCCTTCCCTTTCATTAAATAACTATACAATATGACGATAAAGACAAACATGAGAAAATTCTTTTTGCACAAAACATTTTTTAAGACAGAGATTCATTTCAAACTCTTAGACCCGTACAGAATATGTCTGCTCCGACATATTTATAAGTTTAGTCAGCATATTATATGTCAAAAATATAATTCCATTATTAGTAATATATATTAAGATAAAGAATATATATGGCTAAGGCTATAAGTGAGACTTTTGAGGAATATGATTCTATGTTGATAGAATAGTGAATACGGAATTCCTTCAAATTCCATGTTATTTTCAATTTCAAATGAATTATAAGAATATTTATTTAAACCCTCTGAAAACAGTTAATTGCATTTCGCAACGTTTTATTAAATGATAATGAACTTTATAAAAAATAGTCGAGTGCTGTAATAAATTGACCACTGAGGCACAACTAAATGTTGCCGCAGGCTTCAATTACGTGCCCCTTGCAAAATAAAATGCATTTTACGAACATTCAAGTGGTTTTAAATATTTTAAGTTTATGACGGTGGCCGTAGTAACAATTTTCAATTATTTATCGTTCGTTCTTTTATAATATAATATACTCTATTAGATATAGAAAATTAATTACGCTAGAACTAAACTTGGAATTTTATATAATATATATTTAAATTTCAAAGTTTTTACAAAGAGCAGAGTGGCGCAGTGGAAGCGTGCTGGGCCCATAACCCAGAGGTCCGTGGATCGAAACCACGCTCTGCTATTAACCTTTTTTGCATTTCAACATTTATTTAATTAATTCCAATTCAAGTCGCGTTTGTAATATTTGGCAAACCTTTCCCATTGTTTACCTGCCAATTGTTAAACAATATTTTATATACATTAATGTGTGTGATGCAACATTATTTCTTCGTGGACCTTGTTGAAAATTATTTCAGGGATGTTTTAAAGGGAAGTTTTATATTTATACCGAAACCTTTTAAAATTCAGCTTGGTCTAACGAAAATACACACTCATCTCAAAATACATAAACATCTGAAAGTTGTATTTATAAGGAGAGAACGCTTCTAGCCAAATACTGTCCCTCGTCAGCCGACTGTGAAACAGTTCAGTTTTCTGTGTAAACAAACCGACAAACAAACAACCAGCGTTTGTTTTAGCATGGGATAATGATCATTTACTGCATGTGTCGTTTTTGCAAATTGTTTTTTTAAACGAGGTTGAAAAGGAAAATACCTACTTATAACTTTTCATTATTGTTCATCAAACATCGGTTCCAATCCGTCTAGTCACTATGTAGTGAGACAACGTTTCTTTAAATACGTAATTAATTCATTATTAGGGACCTTCAAGAAAAGAGCCTTCGTACCCTTACTTGAAGATCTGGCAACGCACTTGCGAGTTCTCTGGCAGTGTTACAGTGAACATCTGGTAAGCCTCCTGCTCGTTTATACAAAAAAAAACTTAATTGTAATACATTTCTACTAATTGCCATAATAATTTACTCTTAAAGTTAATCACGGTATAAAACGGTATAATCAGAATTTACTCTTATACCGATTTATCTATAGATGTTGAGTGTTTTTCTTCAATACATTTTAATAATTCTCTTAAGTTTTTAAGTTAGTTCTTAGTTTAAAAGTCTCGTAAGCTTTATTTGGTTGAAATTATGATGTACGAGTATTTCAGTGCAACTCGCACTGAATGTTCTGTGAGAAAGCCCACAATTTCAAGAACTAAGTACAGTGCAGGACATTGACAAATTAATCACAAGGCCTCGTCAATTTCCTTCAAAATTAAGCCATTAAATAAATGGACATTAGACAAATCTGGTTTGGTTTATTTATGACCTAAAAAGTAAATATTGATATGGTTATAAAATGTTGTTGGTAAATAAACAAGATATCTTTTATGGACACCTGTGGCAGAAAAAATACAATTGCGAGAATTGTCTTTCATGGGTTTGATGGGATATTAGAACAATGTGATGGTACATGCATGGAACGTGGTGGCGGTGGAACTGTAATAATTACTTTAATATAGACAGACAGAAGTTATGAACTTGGAGGCCTATTTTCCTCTTTTCAATACATCACCCGGAGTAGTAGTACCCGTCACATACTCCCTCGCTTGCTCATTATTATGTAGATTCCAATTTTAAACCACTTGTTATCTAGTTAGTGACGAAAAATACCTAACTACGAACCCTGACTTGCCCGAGGCTGCCAACTAGCTGTGAGTAATCGATGACGATCGACAAACGAACCACCCGACTGTCAAATTTTAGACTTCAGTGTTGCAAAAATTACGTTTTTCATATATTTAGTAACAGTTGTTTGAAAAACAACCTTATGATGTAAGTCATAAGATCGCCTTGTGATTCGAGGAGTGCATAATAAAAGTGTTGTTGGTTTTCTAAGTGCGTAATGGGACTCTTGTTATGTTAATCGTTGCCCGAGGTGCCCTGAGGCTCGTGGTAGGGGTTGTCTTATGCCATATTCGATGCTTCGAGTGTCGATTGTAACCAATTTTTGTGAGTGCTCTTGTCTCTAAGACTATTGTTCTCTTATAAATGTAGTTTAACGGGAAGTTTTGTGAGAAATACCCGGTAATTTACCAATAGGCCAGGAGGTTTGCTAGATATATCTTTATATTCACAGTCATCCTATCGCATATAACTTTGTCAAACTTTATATTAAAAAAACTTTATATTGAAAACAAATAATGAAATAATTTAGTTTGAGAAAATGAAGTTATAGTATATTTTAAAGCAATAAATAGAAGCTGAAGGGCCTTGTAATGAGTCGTAATTACGGACCCGCGGCGGGTGGTTCTTCATTAGTACACATTTAGTGTCAACGCCAAACCAAAACGAAACTAAATAAAATACATACTAACAAACCATTGGGTATGTGGTTAACGAACATACCAAAGGTTTTGGGTTTGATGATTGGCGAACAATATTTTTTGGGGTCAGTTTGCGGGACGCGGAACATGCCTTATTTTATGCTGTCCAAGTCTTATCTTAGCTCATACAATTCTATTAGATTTCTTAGAATTATATACTATTGTTAATGTGAAGTCACGCTCATTTCTATCCTATATTTCATATTATTGTTCAATATTTCATGTTATTCTAAGAAAACCTAAACCTACTCATATATTAGGAACATCTTAAATTAAAAGTTTAATGAAGAAATTCAACTCAAATAGTTTTAAAAAAAAATCTGAATTGCATCTAATAAACGTATTATTATAATTGAATCTAAGGGCAAATTATTAATATAGCTATTCCAAGGAAGGTCACAGTTCGTCACGTTTCTGTTAGCGGCTTATCACCAGTCGTGTCAATAAAATCAATTATTATAAACCTGTATCTATACGTCTCACACTTCCATCTAATTCGAATCTGTTTCAATCTTTCGGTATTCAAATTGACGTTTTTCAAAGTTCTTGACCTTTTTTTATTTATAATACCTCTTTTGTTTTTTATGTAAATACACAGAAATATCTCAATGCGATAATTAAAAATAATATTACACACCTATCCAGAACTTCCCCGTGTATATTTACTCTAGGTAATTGAGGTAAGGATAACGAATGATACAATGTAAATATAAAAACCAATAACACATCCACTTCGTATCTACTTACACGTGCCGTCTCGCTCTGACTTGCCATCTCTTTCCTTTGACAGCTCGTGACGTCACGCAAGCCAAATAACCGATGTCACCGAGTAATTATTGACCTCGCAAATTAATTATCTTTTGTTTTCGCGTTTTCTTTTGCAGGCTTTTAATTCAAGAGGCTGCGTGTTGCCTGAAAGCCGTTCAGATACTGCGCGGCTGTCGGCTAAATTTTCAATTCAAACAAGGCTTTATAAGGGTAGTGACGCTACACAATTTACATATCGCCATAATAAAGCTGCTTTAAATTCGGTGGACGTTTCACAATGAATCTTTTGTTTGTAAACTTGGGTATTTTAAACACATTATGATGGTTGACGCATTGCGTACGTTTACATACATGAGTCTTAGGTTGAGTCTCGTAAATAAATCGTAGCGCAATACATTTTTGGGAAATTTTGTTCGATACAAATTATGATTCGTCATCGATAAAGAAGATATATCATATTTTAAAATTTTTATGTAATACACACGTTCGGTAGAATTTATAGATAAATGTTATGCTTTAAAAATGAAATCCAACAATCTAATGCCTCGATAAAAACTAGTTAATGTACAAATATTCTATGTATGGCCGTTTGTGACCGTTTAAGTGCTTGTTTTATAATAGATTTATGTCTCATTCTTAGAATCACAATGAATTATCTGAGTGTTTGATTTGTAGTTATTTTGCAGATAAGGTTTCTTTAAACTTGAGGTGTTATTTTCATGTTATATTCAGGAAAACGTTTAAATCGCAGTATTGTTTCTTAATATTAGTATTATAATGTGAAGGTGCGTATTAAATACGGCAGTGATGGATATATACTGAGTAAAAAGTGGCTCATTTAAATGAGGTAAATCAAAAATAGCCGAAGTAATAAAAAGGTTTTTCCGGTGGAATTCCGTAGCAAGTAAATGAAAGGCAGATCAATAAGAGCTGATATAAAGATATCTGCGCACAACATACAAGGATAGTGGAGCGATGTCTGCCCATAATATTCTTTAGGGTGCATCTCATTTGCCGTAAGAACCTGCCTTTGTCAACAGTCGGGGTGGAAAATCGATACTAGCCACAAACGGCCTCCGATCAACGCCGTCTTGTCTTACTTAATTCGCTTTAAATTCCAATTTTTAATTTAATTGAAGCAAACAAAATATCAAGGAAAGGGTGGCGGATATTTTGTACCTATTAAATTATTTCTACTAATTACTTTCCAAGATTTTTCTTATCTATATCTATGTTATACTAACACCTATCATACATGTCACGATATTAACCGTTGAGTTTAAGACCCGTCATCAAGTATTAATTGCGTTTATAGAAAAATTATTGCGCGAAGCCGGATCAAACCTAGGCAGGATAATTCAGATCGTGCTTATTAAGTAACTATAAAACTAGAACCCTTTATACAGCTTCCACATGACCAAATCCCACACTTTTTAATCGGACTCTGACACCCCGTTCGCAGTGACGTACCATAATGTTTATCTTTATTTATTTACGTGTTAGCGAATACATTGGCGTAATGCATCTCTTTGATCCGGATGCAAATCGCCTGTCCCTCGCCATGCAAATACCGAACGAAAACAAGGGCTGTAAGGCTCTTAACATTAATATCTAATATATATAATACAATTGGGATGCTACTGCATTAAAGGAAATATAATAAAGATTAAAACCTCAAGGTTTCACCTGAGTCAAAAACTTCTTCGCTTTTGGTATATGTAAGTTAGACTGATTTCGTCAATTATAATTCTGTTAGTAAAAATAACCCAGCCCGATGTTCTAGCAAGGGTAAAACCGGGACGATCACTAGTCCTAAAGAGATATTCAAATCGCAGCACTTATGCATAAGCCGTTGAGTAGGTCGTGGATCTGAGGAAATTCTTTGAGTATTGTTTTTGTTTACGTTCAGTTTGAAATCATGAAAATTCTCATGATTTTAAATTTGCATTTGCAACTAGTGTTCACCCGCGTTCATTAAGAGACACATGCATATGTGTTATTAATAGTGGTAAATAAGACTATCCTATTGCTAGTCCAAGATATGAGGTTTCTGTAAACACTCGCTTTGTAATCAGTAAGACAACCATTGTTTAATAAGAGGCCCGTGAAAGCGCTCGTCACTCATAACAAATATTTTGTTGAAGACGCAGTAAACATCTTCGGTTTCGCAACATTTATAATTAATACTCGCTTTATAGTATCGAGATATGGATCTTAGATTTACTGATATACAAAAATACTCTGGTATAACATATAATACTACATCGTGAACACTACGCAGTACCTACCATAACGTTGCCAATATATGTGAGCTTCATTGTGTGTTGATAAGCTTTTCGTTTTGTAAAAAGCACGGATTTAAAATCCTCGCGTCAATACTGGCCGCAGCCGATTAAAATCTATTAGTGCGAGGGGAGATCGCATTAATATTCACCTCACGCACCATTTCTATACGTTAACATGTAATCTTTTTATCGTTTCGTCTCGTCACGCCGCGCGGCGTCACTCGTGTTGGGCACAAAAGATGCATGCGTGACGTCATGGGTCCCAGTGACCTCCTTTTTCGCGAACTTATAGGCACTTGTTTAGTGGTCAACTATTACATTGGAAAAAGTCACTATACGACCTACACTTTTCAATTATTCAACTAGAATAATTTAGTAACTTTCATTTCAGTTTAACTTAAACGTATATTATATAAAGAAAATTATTATTTTTCATTTAAATAAGTTTTTAAAAAAAGAAATGCATGCCTGTATACCTCCAACACCGGATGCGACATGCCGGATCTTGCGATACACTGTATGCCTAGTATTCTTGAAAATTTCACCTATAAGAAAAGATATAGTATTTTTATTTTGTTAATAAACTCATTGTTCATAAACGACTGGTGTACTGGTGGAACAAGGAATACAAATATTTTTGACTCATATGCATTGACAGCTACAAAACAATTATTTTTAAAGACAAAAGATAAGACAAGGTACTAAGATACTTTATTATTTATTTCTCATAAAAAAACACAACGAACACATTTTATTTTACACACATACAATATAGTCACAGATAATAGTTATAGATGAGTTCATAAACGCTTTCACAAATAATTATAGAGAATAATTAACGGGACAAACAAGACGTAAACATACGAATAAAGGATGCAAGATATGATTCAATGAAAATTAAAATAATATTTAAGTTTCAAAAACAATTAAAGAACAATTCAGCAGTATAGATGTAATGTATATTTTTAGCGTTAAGTGTCTGCGTTATATAATATAAAAAGTTCTATCGTATTAATAATGCCGTAAAAATATATAAATAAATAAATTTAAATACATTCAGTTTCCTCTGCAAAGCCGTGCTAATATCATAAGTTTGCTTCCCTCATATCGTATGTTCCGAACACGTCAGAGGTCGTGCCTTTATAGAGAACAACTTAGATCCCAAACTCGATTAGACTTCTCAGTTTGACAAGTATTCACCAACGTGAATTAGAACGCTGCAATGCTACTAAACATGACGTAACATAAACGTAGCTCACACTCAATTTCTCTATAATCATGCCTGATTCACTATTTTCTCCTTAATAACATTAGCACATAAATAAATCTTTAAAGATATCTTTGATACGCCAATTAAATATTGAGCACTTCTCACGATATGTCGACAATCCACCCTCAAACAAAACTATTTAGACAAAAGATCCAATATTAGGAGAGGGAGTGGCTCCGGTCAGCGGTCAACATAGATTGATAAGACGCCCTTCTAATCGACTGATAACAGGTTACAACTTCTTCAACTCGAGGGATGGTACGATGACATAAGGATTTGTGAAAGCTCTTGTATCCGACTTGTAAGTGCGAATGTCAGTGTGTTTTTTCTTCAGGCATAGACTTTCGTATAATTAGACAAGGATAATGTATCTATTATTTTCAGGCCACAATTAAGAATTCCTCTAATATGTGTCTTGTAAGAGAATTAAGATATGTGAGTTCCAAATTCTGATATTCCTTTTATTAAAAATCGTAAAATATCTAATCTCTATTTTTGTAATTTCTATAAATGTGCATGTATATTCTTAATAGAGGTTGTAAGTTTTATTGGCTAATCGTTTGCTCAACAAGTGTCGACGATATCTCCTTGTAATGCGCTCCACTTTTTCGCTGACCAAGCGTGAGACAAAGTGCGGAATAGGCTTTTTCTAAACTTTTAGAGCTAAAAACAAAACCCCGTTTTGGCTTACCCGACGAACGAATAATAAGTAATCGGAAGGTTTATTAGCAATTTTAATTAAATATTGTGGATAGTTAACATAAAACTAAAGAAATAATCTTACGTCGACAATGACATTGCCGTCTCCATGCTTATCCAGCAAATTGGGAAAAAGTGCGACTTTGAGGTGATTCTAATCTATGCTTGGTCACCCCAAACGAAGCTGAGACTCAGTTTAGTGTAGTTTAAGGGCCCTATAGCCTCTAAATTGTCACCTTTTGCCAAGATATGACCTTACATACCCGAGGTTCTACTTGTTTTGATCTCAGTCTTGATATACGGAAAATGGTTCATGACTTCGCCCATCGTACAAAGATTATTTCACAGCTTCATAAGTATATGTGTGAGAACTGAAACGAATTTTTATAACGGTTATTTTATTTAAAAACTAAACTAAAAAAACTAAAAAAATATATTTAACGCATGTATGACAAAATTGAATCTTGTAATAAAATATTAAGTAACAGTCTTCAAAGAGATTGAAATCAGCTGCAAATGACTTCAGCGAGTAATTAGGTGCCGTTCACGCGTTGCACCCAAATTGTAGGCAATTATGGACAAAATAAAATGTTAATTTGAATTTCACGGTGAGTGCTGACCTGTCGTTATAATCGCTAGTACTTCCGTATCCACCTTATATTATAATTAATATCAGTATTAAATGTTTGAATTTATAACATTATTATGAATTATATAACTAACATCTTAACTATGGTTATATATTGACGCAATGGAAGCTGTAACTTTATTATTTCAACCTAATGAATGTTTTACGTGACTTACCATCCGGGCCTGGGTCCACACCTAACGCCTATTTGCCTTCGACTGTCTATCATCAAAAACCAAACTGCAGCAAATAGACGTGAAATCAGAAAATCGTGTCCTAGTTGCAGAATCGTTTCATTTAATGACAGTGTGCTCGGCGGAACATTAAAAACGAACAATCGTTGGAGCCACACAAAAAGCCACGCTTTTGTTTCTTCAAGCGTTTAGTCGTCCTCGGCACGTGGTGTCGAATATATAATATTTTATTATTAGCGGTTACGACTTCACGCGTTAGTCGCGTCTTGGGCTTGCGCCGCTGATAGCGTTTTTGTTCTGTACCTTTATCTGCGTTCTGTATCCGATCCAGACTCTATGAATCAATATTTGTACTTGGCTGACTTCTAAATAATATATAGTGGATGTATCGTTTAAAATCTCTCCATTAACCTTTCAAACATTAACCGATTTTTCTAAATACACAATCGCCATTAAAATAACGCCAAATTCCACACGGAACAAATTCACAATTAATTTAACGAGCAACAAAAGCGTGAAATAATTTAAAATCGTTATGATTACGTGCAGTTTTCGATTGTGGAGATTAGTCGGCATCAATCATTGTTGATGGCAAGCGGAGCGCGGCGCAAATCATAGTCCTGCCGCCTCAACGTGACACCCACATCCCGCTGCTTTTCACTCCTCACATAGATTAAATAAGCACAGATATGGCGCATTTTAATACCACGAAATTGGCAATTTATTTTTTAATACTGAATAAGGGGTGGAGTTTTGCGTAATTCACGGTATATGTATGTAGGTATGTCTACATTTAACTTATTGATTTAGCGAAATTTAATAATAACCTTTAAGGACTGAAATGACAATATATCATACGAGACACAAGTATATGTGTATATGCTATTTGATAGTTTATGAATGGTATGCTGTGCCACATAATCTTTGCTGCGCCGGCGCAGTTTGTGGTGGGAGACGCGACGACAATGCACAGGAAGTGTCGACTAAATCCAATTACACACTCACACATAGCACTCACTAATTTTGATACGTCACCATTGTTTCGATGGCTGGATTGATTTGGGTATTTTGTGATCAAATATTTAACTATTGTACTTGTCGGTTAATAAAATTCAAGGGTGTTTTGACATCTCGGACGTGAGATCTTGAAGAAATCTAGTCAGAAAATACTTCAGTACCATTGTTATGATTAATCGTGTCAAATAAAAAGATTTTTGAATGTTACGAAACAAACAAACAAAATCCTTTTTTGGATTTTCGATTTTGTATAGCTGTTGAAATGATGGCTTAAATAATGAAAATTCTTACATTATTTCAATTCGTATATTCATTAATGTAGTGAAGTTATTAATTAGGTTTTCTGAAGTAGTTTACCCAACTAGAAACCTAATTAAACTGGTACTAAAAGATCTGTGTTAGTTATGTTGCGAATGGTCTAAACGTTTTTGTAAACAAAAGATATTATTCAGTATTCAAAAAACAAATGTTTCACACATTAAATTCCTCTAAGGTAGATAAAGGTTTTTTTTTTAAATTCATTATATATGTTAATTCAAAAGCATGCCTCCTCAAGTTCAAGTGTAACTATTATGGCAATATTAAGACAATAAATTGAATGCTGACTAAAATTACTCTTAAAACTGGCTTTTGAAATAATTTACTGGATAATTTTCAGTGAATTAATAATACATTCGGCCAAGTTAAAGTCTATCAATCTTAGTATACGCTAGCTTTCGCGATAAATAATGTTGTGTTAGTTTAATTAATTTAATTTTATAATGTAGTACGACTATCTGGACTACAAAATGATTTTAGCGGCGACAGAGATACAGCAGAGTCGCCTGTCAGTGTTAGCATATCTATTCGATAGTCGCGAAGACGTCTGTTAGCCAGTTTGACCCGGTGCTGCTAATATCCTGATTATTTGGGACACAAATTATAATGTTTGGAATATTATAAATTGATTAAAAGCGCCTTTAGTAACGGACTGAAGGCATGTTCCTTATGTCGTTTGTACATACAGTACAATCTTAGAACTGGGGAAAATGTGTCCTGGTATATTCTAATTATTATATTATACTATTCTTCTGTAGAAAAATTTCAATTCACTTCCTTCTGGTTACTGAATGTGAATGTATGTATGTAAATTATTGTTTATAAATTGTATGTTTGCAACAATTTCATCTTCAAGATCTGACTCAGCGCTTTAAAATTCCTCTAAAAGCTGGCTGTAGTTCCACGATAGCAGAAAGAAGCATATATGGGGTTCTATTGAGGTGGACGAAAATTGCTATCAGGACTTACATTTGCTTACATTGATAAATAACAAACAAAAGTTAGGATACAACCCCAGGCGCAATGAGGCAGCCCCGATGACCACTCTGAATAAATCAACATCAATTAACGATTTTTATATGTGTAAGGTGGAAATAGAGAATAAGATTCCATGTTGTCGCTAACTTCGATTGAAATCTTAACACGCATGTTATAGAAGTCAGTGAAGTGAAAGGATCTGATCCGATTAACGGATCCATTCCACAAAGGAATATTGTCATATTACGTTCACGAGCCATTTATATCGCATTTTCACCCACATGTTGACGCAATTGCAATAGTGTTCTCGGAAGACAGCGGGCGCGCCTTATCGCGGCTGTAAATCAATATATGATTACAAATTTAATGCTACTGTTGGACTATAAATCAGGTATTTTAAATTACGAGCCGCGAGCAATGGGCAAAGGCCCCCAGTGGCGCGCTCTGTCCACAGATGTCGCGTAGGAGGCAGGGTTGGCTATTTTGCTAGGCTTGCTGACTTGCAAATACTCACACTCGTAATAAAAAGCTCACGTGAATAACGGATTGTCATTAGGTGCTTCCAACGTGCGTTTACAAAGACTTGCTAGCTCACATTGAATACACTAGGTTATTAATTATTTGGTTTGGTCTGTTGCTTAAGAATGTAAGTACGGTAGATTTGTTTCAAGCTAATAGAGAAACATTTTAAACAACGTATTAATTTCTATTCAATTAAATTAGTAAAAGCCTCAAACACTCGACACACGTTACACCCCGACACTGGAGCATCCTTAGGACGTTGTAACTACGAACAGCGTTCATTCGCAAAGTAACGCCTGACTTTATTATCTATTATGTCTATTCCTATCAGCTGTCAAACAAGGGAATTTGAAAATTAAATAACTGCATTATTTTAAATAAAGGCTATATACCTGAAGGTCTTCCAACCTTTATCACGGTATCAAGTACCTTAAAATCAACAAAATAGTGATTAATGTGCCCGGGGCTAAAGTAATACACTTCCATACAAAAAGGGCTTTGCTAAGTCGCCAAAATATACATGTAGGGTAAGAGTCAGTTTGTGTGCCATTTTTTCATTTCATTTTCCATCCATGGCCATCTTTTATATTACATAATTAATTTCTTTTTAATAGTAAGTGAAAGAAATTCCCTGCAGCGGTGCATGTCATTGAGTTGTCGTTTCTGCTCGTAAAGTTACCTGCAAAATTTTACAATCAAATTTATTTACCACCCACAATCCAGGAGACCCTGCAGGCTTATAGACCTTTAAAATTATAAAGGAATAGAATTACTGTCGATGATTTAATTGCCATTATTGTAGTATTGCGGAAAAACTCCGTTCAGGTGTGCTAGTATATATTTTTAGGTACTCCTGACTTATTTTTTATTGAATTTAATTAGACTTCTTGGCTGTTAGATGAAATGAGTAATTTATTTTTAACCAATTATAGTCATTACAAAATAATGCCTTGATTAGTTATTTATCTATATACATTTTCTAAAACTTAAAGACTCGCCCGGTTTCAAAAGTTTTATCTGAGTTAGACCAGAAGCTAAGGTTGTAGATATCATCACTTTTGAACACTTTCCAAAGTAAGTTACACGAAGAAAACAAAAAAGCTTTGTTTGCATAACACTCCACGATTTGAGTAAACGCCGCGACAGTGACGAACTTCAGTACACACTAATGACTTAGCGAAACGGACTCCTTCCAAAATTAAACATGGTAAAAAAGCGGGCAAACGATCGATCACCGCTGGCTACAAACAAAACACAGAAAAAACCACACGAAAGGATGTATGGAACAAATTAAAAGCGCAGCATGAGGTGTTCAGCCCGGCCACGAGCACGGCTTAGGGCAAATATTAAAGCTGTCAGTTTTGTGTAATTTGAAGGCTCGTTTTCGAGTTATAAGTTATGTTATTGAATGTTTTGTGGTCCCGTCGCGTCCGTAGGGCTGCCTAGGGCCAACCCTGCGAACGATTGCTTCCAGTGCAACCAGCTATAACGTCACCAAGATTCTTCACATAATGCGTTTATAGCTTTACTTTTACACATTTTACCATTTCAGGTACTCTAAAATGGATAGATAATTGATTGGTCATATCATTGATAATAGGCACCTGACATCCCTACACTAAAACTATCGATCTGAAAGTAAATATGGGAAAATAACGCTTGTCTCGATAATTGAAATGGTATCCATGTAATCAACGTGGCCTGTGTCCCTCTGACTGCGTCTTGAATACCTTAACTCGAGCTCCTTGGTGAGAAATCGACATTTTATTATCGTGTTTATCCAACAAATTGACATTAAATACAGAAAAAGCTTTTAAATTATCTGTCAACTCTCACACGAGGCGCATTAAGTCTCGGTCAGAGTTCACTGCGCTCGATTACATTACAACGATGGTTTTGATAGTTGTCACTGCTTAAACATACAAATTCTGTTCTTCCAATGTCCGAAAAACAAAATGTTTGCTGAACATACTCGCTCGCATCTGACCCTCGCTGCCAAATTGATTGCAATTATTTCGAAAAAAGGTAATTTGGAGATCGCTCGGGAAGATGCGACGTTAATGGTAACGTCAGGTGGACGCTCCGAGATGCACTCGAGGCAATGATACAACCACTTTTCATTACAATGGCAATAAAAAAGTGCTAGTCATGCACTAAATGCCTCCACAATGCGAGGCGTCGGCCAAAAGAAACAAACAAAAGTGATAAAAACGCACAATCACGCACCCACAAAATTATTTTCGCCTCGTAACACGTGTCAAGTTTCAATTCTACTAAAGTCGAAATTAACAGTGGGCGTACACAGATTATTGATATTTTCCTTAATAAAAAAGTAATCGATGATCGGATAGTAAAAAAGCCCATTGTTAACAGTTTGAAGATGTTTTCGACATCCGACGTACAAAAAAATGCTGTTCATCAATCAGAGATGGTCTTATTGACTCGACAATGATCCACAATCGCATCTACTGTCGATTCCACGAAGGCAACGCAATTTTTCACATGCTTAAGGGCTTAATTGGGCTCATTTTTTAGGTAGATTGGTCATCTTTATGTCTACGCAGGTGACAACAAAACATCGGTCCTACAAAAGCACTGCACTGGATATATTATTGCAACGTTTTTAGTCGCCTTCTGTTAATAATGCTATAATCATAGGTTTGTCACCCCAATATACTATTTAAAATGTAGTCGACGAAAAGGGAAACGTCATACACTGCTCCAATTTCGTTGAGTGAAATATTGTGAGTATACTAAAGGACGCATTGTACTGCCAACTAGCGATTACATCTACAATGTAGTAAGAAGGAATAGCTTGCAAGTCGAGGAAGCTAATACAGGGGATTGTGTGGGGAGCGCACTATAATTATAGCAAATGTTCCGTATTTGTGCTGACAATAAGACTGTTTCAGTTATTTCCGCGTCTAGAAATATTTTGCTCCGGCGGAGTTATGGTGTCCTAATAGATGCCAATGATCTTTAGTTGGGCAGGCGCTGAAATATTCAATGCTAATTCTTGAGGTATCACAATTCACTTCAAATCCATATGCAGAAATTGGTACTTTTTGAGAATATTATAACGAGTGCATTATATGCGAAGTTGAGAATGAAAAATAAAATTTATCATCCTGTCTGCTATGTTTATAATGTGACAATGCTCATTGAGGATTTTTTCATCAAACAGGATCTACCTACGTGCAAGAGACAAAGGCATGCATTATCATACCACGGGGTGGAGCGGGGTGTGGCCGAATTAATCACAGGACTCGTGCGCAGACGCAGGATCAACGTTGGATGATATATCCCTTTTGTAATGACAGCTTCGATCAGAACATTCTTGGCACAACAATATACGAGACGTAATTGTTTAACATACATCAAAGTTATACATCTATAGTTGATTAGTACTCGTATTAAAAGCTAAGCTAGGTTCGATTCAAATGTTCTAATAACAGCGTAGTAACAAAGATACTATTAATACCGTTTCAATTGGCTGCTATCAGACATCAATCACTCTTATATTAAAATGATGTATGCTTAATTACAAGCATGAATGAACACGACTTCATTCAATTTAGAATTACGTACTACAACATGAATGGCTGCTCGTGAATGAGGCAAGAAATTCTATTGATGGTACTAGTGTTAGGCCATTGTCAAAACTAATTTTACAATTTAAACCTAATGTATAGGTGCTTAGAAGATACACATAAATCAATTGTAGATTTAAGCTATACAAGGTGATAAAGGATTGTCAATCTAATGCTAATACAAATAAAGACGATAAATAAGCACACGTACAAAATGTTGAGTCATCGTATGCAAGGAGATAACGAAGATGTCCGATATGTTGCAAAGCCTCTAAAGATTTAAAATGAATTGATTTGAGTTTTGACGAAGTAGGTGTTGTATACAATCATTATGATTAGGAACTTGATACTACCTTTCTATAGACGTATTAGAACTTTTGTCGTTTTCATGGACGTTTCTGTTTACTACGATTTATCGAAATCAAGATAAATGTTTTGGGGGCTTAGTTTTTTGGTTTGCGTACAATGCGTGGGAGATTTGTGAGATTTGCTTTTGTCTTGCATTGAAAAAATGTTTACAAAGCAATGCATCCGATATGCAATAAAATACAAATGTAATAAAATAGCTGCTACAATTATCAAGAGATAAACGATCGCTCCTAAAACTTAAATTCTAATTTCATATAAAATTTTATAGAATACTTTAAGCTATAGTGAATCGTCCTCAAATTAAAATAATAAATATTTCGCTCCGTGGCTTAATGTTCAGGATACATTTTGTGAGGTCGGTCTTTGGGCGGAGCGATGTCGCGTCTCGAACAAAGACGTTTAATTGTTGGTTATACGACGATAAATCCATGCAACCACTCATTACCGAACTTATCAAATCATTGTTAATTGAAATCGATACTTTTGTTTCATACACATATGGGTGACGCAGGTGCAAAGATTTAAAATCGCCTAAGACGCTTCACATTTATACAATTAGGTTTAAACAATCAGTGCGCACTGAATAATAAAGTTGTACAATAAGATTAAGAACTAATAGGTACCTGTTGATGCGGACAATTCACGCAACATCCCGCAAAACTTATAAAAGCGACATAAAAACAAAAATATCGCTCCCACTTCGCACTCGTGAATCGGACATTGATTTATCGGTGGTATATTTGATTCGATTGTATCATCAGAACGTCATAAATCCTCCCCCTACTTGTTACTTCCCCTGCGTGTATGTTGTGATCGTATTAAGTCCACGCGTAGACGATAACTAGGTACGTATGATACAGTCATAGTCCTTGTTTACGGAAGCTTTCATTTATTACGGAACTTGATTTTGATTTTCCTCGTATCAGCACATTTACAAAAATCTCTTTTTTATCGTGGGCACTTCTCTATTGCAAAACATTATGTATGTTTGTACTAACTATGTTAATTATGTAAACTAAGTTAAACCACGGCAAACAGCCTCCATACATACACCATGGTGGAGCTATTGGTACCCAAAATATTTGTAACAATGGTATTGTTTGTCGTTTAGCGATCTTTCCATGATTACTTGATCGATCAATATCTTATATTGAATTATATCGGGTCGTATATTATTTGTGATAGATCGTAAATAAACGTCGTGCGAAGTAAGGCGACATAAGTCAACGTCGTCCGTTCCCCATACAACATGGCCGGAGTTTGCGACACCCTTGGCCGACCACATTTTTACGCGTCCAAACAAATTAATACTGACGTCTTGGGACTCCTAGAGTTGTCAAATTAATTTCTTCCTGAAGACAATTTGTCTCGGGAGGGTAAAAAACTTCAATATCGATCGTTTGCCCATTAGTTGCCGTAGTTCCCCGAAGATCCCCTCGCGATCTATTGTTAATTATACAAGAAAAATTGCCTTCAAGTTCGAGACATTGCTATTTTTTGTAGATGAAATCGCATATATAAAAACATCGTTGTTTGTATAGAATTTAATTTATTTTCTTAATTGTTAAAGTACAATATCATACTTTGCGTACTTTTCGCTTCCGATATTTGGATACACTGTTGGAGACATTTTATAATTCTAGATACAAGATAGTTTACAGAGTTTTAATTTTGCTAGAATATTTTTATAGCTAATCAAATAAGTGGGGTGACACGCACGAGCGTCTACGCGCTAGCAACGGGAACAAAATTAAAGTGCGCTTTTTTGAGAACACCAATCTCGTCGGTCACACTCGATAAAACCTTTTCGTGACAACTGAGCTTTTCCAGTCTGATTTCTTATTAGGCTAAATGTACATCGGTTTCCAAAACGCATTATACCTGGACTATATGACGTTTGACGTTTTGATATATAGTTTAACTATACGTGTACCATGCAGGTGTGTATGTGGGAAAGTACCTAATGAAATGTTAGTTCTTCCAGAACGTGAAATTGAATAAAGCTTTGGAGAGCTTGAAAAGTAACAAAAGCAATAAGCGACTCAAATGGCGAAAATTATAATTTATTTTATCGTGTAACAGGTTTGTAGAAAATAGTACAACAGCCTCGTGCTTGGAGTGCCTTAGAAGAAGCTCTTTCAGAAGTAAACACAGAGAGGAGGTGGGTCACAATTAGAGCGGCTAATGTCCCCAGAGCACTCGTTTGAGCACTACACATCATGAATTTGAATTTTATTTAGCGCCCCTGAGATTCCTTGGTGAATTCTACTGTATCTGGATACTCTCTTACATTTACTTACTAACTAAATATTAAAAGAGAACTCTGGGCCAGCGATACTCAGTGTGATTGCATAGAAAGTTTGAAATAAATGTATTGTGTTTGTTTATATTCTGTGGTTTTCTAAATTTAGTTTATTTTTAGTTAAGTGTGTCATAAAATTTATATGCTATCTGTTGCTCTGATTTCTACACTATTATATTATAATATTTATAAAGTTTATAAGGTTTTTTTGTGTACTAAGTAAATAAAAAATATTACACAAAAGTAAATGCATTTTTTCCATCGATTACATCAGTTTTGGAAACTTTTGTGCCACTCCTCAGGGGTGACCTCAGAATATATGTTTTATAAGCATATGTGCATATTTTTTGAAAAATCTTTGTAAATTCTGAGTTAGTGATAAGGAGGCAGCAGCTATATTACGATATGGCTCCAAGGTATTCCACAATTTTATCTGTAGTTTAAAAAAAACAGGTCGCGTTTTCCCCTTTCCCCTTCAGTTTTAGTCGTTTAAAAAAGTTCATAGTCCCATATTCCCATGCACATTTCATTTAAAATAACCTAAAAAGAAGACCATGAACCAACAATCTTTTTATTTAATCGGTATTTAATAGTAATTCATACTTTCAAGTGTGATTCATTAAATAACCTGGTCATCTTGCTAAAATATCAGAATATATATATAACAACATGATATCAGTGTATCAAGTATGTAATTAAACTTTCTCTCGCTTATGTATGGGAAATGCGTCAATTCTCGCGCCATGTGCATTTGACAGACGCGACGAGACACATATTGCCACTGTTTCGTGTTCTGTGGTCAAAAGAAAGGGGCATTGTACATCAACTTACAAATATTGCTAACAAATATTTCCCGAATTTATTAATATTAGTAGCCAATCTGTGTTATTTATTTTGAGAACATAAATGTACATGTATTTACCTACAATAAAAATTAGAAGAATAAGATTTGTTTTTCTTGTATGAGGCGAAATTTTTTCTCACGCATTCTGAAGACGATACCAGGTATAAATACAGTAGAAATGTTAAACATATCTTCACTTACACGATTGTTTACACAACTTTTATCAATAAAATAAAAAATATCATGATCAGTTTGTCATCAATCGTAAAAATCTTTATTTACGTCAAAAGCTTTCAAATCATTAAAACGTGGATTCCAAAATATGAAATAGCGATATAAAACCGCAATGGCTGTATGTTATACCGACTGCGTTGTAAAACACGAAATTACATTCGTAACAAGGAAACTTTGTTACAACACTCTCGCGTACTGTGCGGTCGGGCCCTACGTATTTATGCTTTTCAGACGTACTATTTAATGTATGCGAAAATAAACTTAACCAAACTTAGTCACAATAGATTAATGTGTAAAGAAAATCGATATTATGAAAGGTTTAACAGTTTTCTGATAAATCCTAATGTTATGAAAGATGGCTGAGGCGGTCGGTAAAACTGAATTAACATATATTTATATTTTTGGTTAACTTCGAATTTACCATAACATAAAATCTAAATAACTCTAACTAGAGTTTCTCTTTTAATTAACCGATGTAATGCCAAATATGAATAGGGTAACCGCGCGCCAGCTTGTTGGAATCAAATTATAAAGTGGGGTTGATCATGTGATGGATGGGCCCCAAAATATGAGGAATGTGACAAATGGTGGTCACCATCTAATGATCTGAAAGAGACGATTTTACAAATAAAGACGTCATTTTGCTATGTCCATCTATTTGAGAGTTATAGATCTATATCTATCTATATATCGCTTATTGTTTTTGATGCTCAGTTGCCTCTGGCTCGTGAGTAGTAAACATCCGAGAAAACAACAAAAAAACGAAAAATTCCGAATAGATTTATATTTTGTTTTTATTAGTTATGTTATTAATTATTTTTTATAGGTACATATGTGAGTTATATTTATTTATTTTAGTGGTTGAAATTTATATCGGATCCCGTTTGGGTAAAAGAAGTAATAAGACATTTAATTCTTATAATAAAGTAGTATATATAGATTTTAACAGTTTAATTAAACTAAGCTACATATACTCGTACTTATGATAAAATAACGCCTTTATTATTGCAGCCGCAGATTGATTTAATTGCATTAATATCCCCATACATCCGTAATTAAAACAATAACGCTCTTATAAGCCAATAATGGATTTCCTGTTAGGGTCGCTATTGACAGAAGATGTTCAACCCTTCCCTCTATTTACTAGTCACCCAGGCTCTTATTTACTATCAATCCTTATTACGCATCGGTCCTCATTATAAAAATATTTATATTGGTGGTATGTATACATACAATCAAAACATTGCCACTGGAGCATTCTAGTGATAGGAATGTACCTGTGTGCATGCTGCATTTTAAAGACTTTAGTACATAGCCATTGGTTTTACTTGAGCGAATGAGTGGAGAAATGAGAAGGGCCTTTCGCCAACATACGGTAATCTTGTTAAATTTATATAGAAGTGTTGACATTATGGTTCGGATTAGCTCTAATGCACCGTGACTGCAGTGAAATTGACCACATATGGCGTACTATTGCCCTCCGACTTGTATTATTTAATTCTAAACTATTTGCTGGCGGAAAGGGAGACTCCACGGCAAGGGCTCAATGAAAAAGCATTTAAATATTCAACGATAACTTTATTCGGAGTTCAACACTTCTTTACTAAACCGCATTTTTGGATAAGGAATTATTTAAGATAGTAAATCGTTTAGAGATAGATAGTAATATTTGCGTGGCCACTTTTTAGAAGTTTCGAAGAGGCAGAATTTCCTTCTTAATCATTTCTGAGTATCGTTTACGTAGCTTAGTGTCCACGAAACTTTTTCCCCCGTTGCAATATTTCTCATTATACCTGTACCACTTCTATGAGTGGCAACTAATTTGCGATATTTTCAATTCAAATCAGTAGTACTTGGAATGAGTATATTTAAAAAAATCCAGTTCTAAACGTATTAGAAGTATAAATTAAAATTAATTGCGGTCACACACGTTAACCTACCCTTGTTTCCAAAACACTTAAAAATACACCAAACACTGATTTGCATTAGAATTCGCAGCAAATATTATATAAATAGTGACGTCACTACACAACAATACGAGTCAAAACGCGTGAGTTCTGAGCAATTTGTTTACACTGGAAACTAGTTATTCTCCTCTTTTGTTGAAATAAAAATTAGTAATTATATTCACGCCGCGACGAAGGGTGCATGTACCCTAATGTAACTTCTGCCACAGAGCAAGCTAGCTTTGTAGTGAAGCAAATTATAACTTTCAGTCTGGATATATTGTTATAGGACTTGTTGTACAGTCTGTGGTGTATTTTTGTTAAAGCTTGGGGACAACCGTGACGAAATTCGTGTGGGGTATTGATGCAACCCTTCTACGCACCGCAGAGGCGAGGATGCTGTGTACTGCGATCTACAAGTTAGAACGCAGCTATTTTCATCATTTACATAACCACTCGTATTTAAATTTAAGCAATAGAGTACAATTATCACACCGATTTTTATTATATAACCGATCACATCATATTGAAACCCCACATAGAAATATTCTATCTTTGATATTAACATATTTCATCACGACACTAATCACGAATCTAAGAAAAGGGAATGCCTAGTGAGTGAGATTTGATTGTACATTAGCTAGCTAGAAAAACGTTTAATGGGTAACAAAACCTAGTAGTATTCGTAACACATACCGCAAGTGAAAGTATCAAAGTGGCGCGTCGCAGTATCGCCAACCCTACGTGCAAGCGTGAAATTCGTGCAATAAATGCCTTTGTATTGCGGCCTGTTGACTTTCCGCCAAACCGCTAACAATACACAGCCGCGTCTTCATATTTTGCTTTCTATTATTTCCACTTGTAAATAAAAAAGCAACCCGTTCTCATCACAGAACTTGTTAATTGCTATATTTTCATTGAAAAGTAATCCATATTGTGCTAGTGGTATTTTTAATTATTGTTGACAGCTTCAATTGCGGACAATCCAGCAAAGTTGGTTATTATTAGTCGATGCGAATACTCGATCTATTGATTTTATCACACACCTTGTCCTGATACATAGACTAAAGCTGGAACTACATGTTACATGATCAAATGCATTAAAATCACCGACTACTTTGCGTGAATTTGAAAAAGATTGTGCTATTTTAAGTGAATCGCACACACTATAAATCCTTGTTTCTATAAATTATGATAAATAATTAAAGGTCTTATTTATTAAATTCATATTATTGTGTTTACCAAGTGTTTGCATAAATCAAAAAAACTTTATTCGTTCTGGATAAACTCGCGAATTTATTTAGTGATAGGCGTTAATTCGCATGTAAGCTACGCTTTAATTACGAGCAAACCAGTACAGCAGGTGATCCACGGTTCCCGGGTGCACACATTATTGTTATATAATTTAATTGCAACTATTAAAATACCTTTATATTACCAAGAAAATGAGCTTGTCCTCGATCTTTTTGCTTTCTTTTTGCGGCTGTCCAAAAGGATAAAAGGACTTTGTTACTTTTTTATTAAAAACATTACTCGTAGATGGTTATGATTTATAAATAATTGAAAATAACCGAACTTTTAGATAACACCGTTCTATTTTAATGAACAAAATTGAGGTGCGCTATCATCCAATCCAATCTATGTTGTCAAGAAGTAAATCAACAAGTAATTTAAATAATTTCGACAAACGTCTTTTCGCCGTTAATGAGAATGATTAAAGTATCTGGCAGGAGTCGGCATAATTTGGCAAAAGGCTTGTGGAGGAATTTGAGTCGCCTATTAATCAACTCGCTGCTTCATCGCGCGATTATAAGCTCTTACCAGAGGGTGCAGCGGCTCTATATAAATTAGCTGGTGATGAAAACACCCAGTGATGTGCACTAACTATCGATAAATATATATAATCCAATATATAAGCTTTACATAGCATACATTATGCAAATGAAATACCTCATTTAAATTTTAATATTGTCACAACAAATAGTACTCAGTAAAATTAAAGGTTTTATATTTCTATAGGCTACTATATTCAAAAATATAGCTTACTTGTAAGCCTTTTTTTCTTCCTGGGGGGAATCGTTTTACGCCCCGCGGCCGGGGGTTGGGGGGGGGGGGGGGGGGGGGGCCGGGGCCTTTAAAAGGGGGGCCCCCCCCTAAAAAAACCACGGGGGGCCCGGGGGGCCCTTTTTTTTTTCTTTTCCGGGTGTCAATATACCCGAACACGTCGGGGAACTAGCCTAGACAAACGAAGAGGACAAAGATTGGTCCACATTTTGCCGAATGGGTTGCAGTTATAAAGTGGATGCAAAGATTATCCAAAATATTGATTTAGTCTTATATTGTGAAAATTCAAATGATGGATTACGATTATCACGGTCAAATGTCGATATGCAAATATCGACTAGCGGTCATCTCGTCCAACCCTTCTCCAGCGCCAGTGCAAGCCTCGGGCGCAACTGAACAGTTAACTAAATTAAAGTGAGTGTGAACGCTGCAGGGTTAACTATTCCATTTCGTTTATTGCGTACAATTCCCTCTTAACCCTTCGCTGCTTAATAAAGATATAGAGGCCTATTAGCGCAGGCGGAGACGGCACTTTTAAATAGTTCCGATCGAGGGCTATGTTCGCTCATTTAATTGTCACGTGTTAATGGGGAAAATACCTCGTTGCTCATATACAAGAGTAATAAGAATATGCAAAAATGAAAATATCCTACTTTTATATACACGCAATCATTACTTATATTTGATGGGCGCCGGACACGAGCAGTGGTGTCAACTACGAGCTATGATTGTTCACGAACATCGATTAAACAAACAAATTATTTAAACAATGCCCACTAAACATTTCACTCCCAATAAGATCTGTGTCAATTATTGCCAGGTCACTCTTTATTGAACGCGGTTAATTAAAATCTTGTGTTTTGTTTACACAATCGCCAATATTAATTTTATAAGTAAGGGCCCTATCATACTAGCGGTTTGCGAGCGGCTTTGGGGCGGGGCGGGAAAGCGGCGAAAAAGCCGCGAACACGCCGCGGGGGCGAGGGGGGGAAGGCGCCCCCGCGCCGCGGACCCCCCCAGTGTCTTCGCAGCGAGTTTACGACGTAAAGTACACTTATTTCAAAATGGATTTGTATTTGTTGTTGTTTTTGTTTTTTTTTTTGATGTTGGTTCCTATGGAAAAATTAATTCAACTATATTTGACGAAGCCAATTGAGAAGCGATATAGAAGGAAATGGTTAAATTTCCCACCACTACTTCTTCCATTTACTTTTTTCCTCAGTTCAGGGCTTTCAGTATACTGTCACCTTTATTCAATTTCGTTGCCGTATTCGCCGCGGGTACCCATATTCGTCGCATCCGCTTTGAATCGCAGCCATTATAAGGCCCTTTTATATTAAAAACGTTCATAAGTATTATAAATCTAATAGACCAATTTATTAGCAATAATCCGCGAAAAAAAATCCTCAAACACTTAACGCACGTTTCGCCCCGACACCGGAGCATTCTAATAAGTAGTAGACCGCTACTACAATTGTATACTATGGACTTCCGCAAATTAACGCCTGATTCTATTAATTATGTTCATAAGGTTTAAATTTTAAGTTTCATCTGTTTCATAAGTTTTAAACTTTTATAGGATGAGCAATTTTCACATCAGATTTAAAGACCATTTTTTCACAGAAGAAAGTTTTACCATAGACGAAATAGGCTACATTGTTTTGTGTGAGAATCGAACGCAGGGCGTTTCTGACCCATTGAACTTACCTTACTTATGCCGATTCTGTATTGTATAATAGTTTCTCCATACATTACTTATATATTTTTATATTCATATTAAGCCACCATTCCACAGAAGTGTTCATAAAATGAATTTAATATAATTATAGTTCAGCAAAATAAATTCTTTTATAAAACAGAAATAGTATTAAAAATTAAATATTGACAGAATCGAACAGGAATAGGTTGAAATGAACGAGAACACGCGATGTGCAACATTGGCTGAAGTCATACAATGTGTATGAAGAAGTTGGATGCGGTAATTGCACGCAATCGAGCACTTGGCCCACTCACTTAAACGTGCGACTCCCAACCTTGAGATCTTGGTTTCGAATCTCGGCTTTGCGCAATTAAACAATGCAACATTTGTCTATTAATAAAGAAAAATATAGTTTACTTTAGCTAAGTGTGAGTATTTTGCATATTTTATTTTTAGTGCTGTTTAACATATGTCTGAGTTTTTAACTTGAGTCAAGTTATTTTTATTAATATTTCTGTTGAATAATATTCATTGTTGGCGCATCGCTGGTTCATAGTTTCCGATCGGCCCACGCTTCACAGGAGCTCGCAACACGTTTGACAGCAGTTTTTCACAATCCCCAGTAAAGGTTAATAGAAAGTGGGTAAAACAATGTGCGGCCGCCACAATGCCCATTGTGTTGCAGTTGAGTCACGCTCGCTGATGTGTCGTTGTCACATTATATGTGACACTGACTTTTGGTACTAAGAAAGCCTATTTTTATTCAACTCTCTCAAATAAACAAACACGTCGTTATCATAAGGCTAAAGATATACACTAACAATGTCTATTTAAATATTGTCTGAAGAACTAATACATTCCAATTACTCCAGATTGACCCTCGAGATCCGAAAAAGAATGTCTGGATGAATATAAGTCGAGTAGGCAAATGATGGAAAGCTTCCAATAAAGTAATTGTTTCCACCGAGGATGTGGGATTGTCCCAAATCACGGATAAATCAGATAAGGGCGAAATAAAACGTCGCGAGTGACCACCGCCCGCCCAAGAGATGTGGTTGGGCGGACGGCCGCGACGGGCTACGCAGTACGCGATATAGAGTTGAAGATAGGAAGGAAATTTAATTGGTAAGGTTTATGCATTAGACGGTTTTTTAACAAGACGGTTTATTGTGACAAGATGTACCTTTTGGGCTAGATTCATTTTTCTAATAATGCATACTGAAAGGCCAAATATTATCTATTAAATGTTTATAATTTTAAGTAAATACATTTCATAAATTAAATTTGCAATGGCAGAAAATTAATTTCTTCAAATTGTGAATTTAATGGCCTCTGCTATAATGTGGGTTCATGTGGCAGTTTTAGGTGGTCAGTAGAAATTTATTTGGAAATAGACAGATGGTTATAGACGTCGCTCAAATAAATCTCATAAACTCCTCAATAAGAGATCTAAGAACGTTTTTCATATCTAGATTACGTTTAAATCCAAATATATTCATATAAATATTGCATAACGCTTTATATTTGAAAAGGTAAACTTGATTAAATAACGTATAGGCTTTATTAATTGTTACTAGTCGTGCACATTCTGAGTTTTTATTGAATGATTGCAATGTCTCAAAAGTCCGTGTGGGAATCTTGTGGGCGGTTGATTGAACCTTTTTGCGACGAGTATTATTGAAAGTGCCACTCCTGGGATTACTTCGCGATTCCGAGATAAGGAAGAACAAATTCTACATGTTTTTTATTCGAGAACCGTTAAACTGTCATTCTGTAAATGCATTGTGCAAATTAAACATACGAAGCTGTCGTTATAATGGTTCAATATTCTTCGTAAATTACATCACCGTTTACAACTTCAGTGACTGTATTTAGTAATTATATTAGACTTCACATTTTTGCAAGATTACACTCTTGATATCAAGTGGACTGCTTAAAGTTTTTGTAACATTCTGATCCCTTAGAGTTCGGTGAATTCGTATTATGTGCCCGTCAAGCGAAACTAATTGTAGAAAAATGTTCGACATGATCAAACATCGAACTCCAAGACTTGTTGACATCTAATAGTCCCGAACAACACAGCCCGCCCTAACCCTTCACATTCCTCTGGGCCCCTTCGACCGGACATTCTTAAGATGTCTTCTGAATTTTTGCAAGACAAATAACAGCCGGCCGAGATGACATATTGCATGTACGTGAAAGTGGGCAGATTCGGTCCAGCCAATGATTTATACGCATAAGTTTGAAGTCTTTATGAGACGGCATAATAGACCCCAGTTAAAGTTTTCGTGTGTCGGGGGCATTCAAGAAAAGTGAATTGCATTATCCTGTAGAATTAAGATAAGCATGTTTTGTGTTTTTTGCCATTATTTGTTTATTCCGAGGATAACGTTAGGAAATTCAGCTTCCGGTGGGCCGGTTGTATCAGCCTTGGGTTGGAAGGCAAAAAAGACAGCTCACCTTTTTTTCCTCTGATTCCTTCTTCTCTTCCTCCTTCTCCTCGCAATATTTCCCTAGTTTTTAACTGTAATATTTCAAAATTTCTGTACATAATTATTGTTCTGTACCATACAGAACAACAATGTCGACATATTTCCAATACAAAGAATTGTTTATTAAAGTGAAATTATGCATTTTAAAACTAAATTCTTATTACACAACTGCATAGCAACTAAAATATTGTATTGAATGTATATTACATTCAGAGGAAGGCTTAAAATTATTTAAAAAAAGTTCCTCAATTAAACTGTACCTTTGCTGGGTGAATTGAAGCGGATTCCAACGAAGGTCGGCTTACGTAAATTGCTGGTGCTCTGCCCGTGTCCGAGCCAAATACCGACCGTGATTGACGCGTCGTCTGACCAACGTCTAATTCCAAACAAATTGCCTTTAGAAACGATTCCAGTAAGAAGGAATGAGATGAATAGTTTTCCCTAAAAGTCCCATAAATGATATATGTATACAAACGAACAATTGAAAGAAATCTGATAATATTAAAATATCCGATCATTAATTTGAATGCCAGGAAAGAAAAAAGTAAACCCCTTAAAAGGTTAATGAAAACCTCGCCACGTGGTCTGTGGTTTTGCTTCTACCTAAGGAGCATATTGTCGGGTTGTGAGCTTCACCGCAACCGTTTGTGGTTACAAACATACAACCATTTACTTATCCTCCATTTGTTTGACAGTCTTTAATGTTATTTGCTGACTGTGAGAACTTTGATATTACTTTAATAGGTGGTGATTTACGAAAGCGCTAAGAATTTGAATATATATTTTGCGGACTGACTTTGAACCTTACCCCAACAACTTATTAAATAATGTGATTATTTTACTTGTGTATCCGTTGAATAGTTATTATTTAAATGTGTATAAGATTTTATAAAAACATAAATTTAACAAGGAATAATTCGATATTTGTTTACGGTGAAAATTACAACTAACCCGCTGTAAATATGTAATTTATTTCAATTCAAAAACATGTAATATCCGTACAATGAAATTAGTAAGACCGTTGCGTGCGCAGACGCAGGTGATCGTCAAATTAACGGCGTCATAAACGCATAAAACCTTAGTGTGAAGAATACGCTCTCGGGCTGATTGAACTGATAGTCTTACGAAAGTTTTATTTTTTATAAACAATTTTCGAAACTGTTTTAAAACATGGCCATGTCTAAAAGAACGTTATACCAAAAATATAATTTGTCACAAATAATGTTTAAACCCAAAATACGGAGAAAGTAGACGATGCTTATCTAAATGTATCAAAATTAGAAAAGACTAAATTACTACTTTCAACTTTGACTATGAAAAAGATTGAAATTGATGCAATTCTTGAGAAAGTCGGCGAGTCATATTGCATACAAATGACGTCACACTACAGCTTTAACCCTTGTAGTTTTACGAGGCAATAAACAGCGTAGAACACCTCAGTAGAAGTTCTGATAAGTTGGTGCGAGGGTTCGGTCATCTGATAACGGGTTCGGGGTGTAAAAGACCCCACGGGTCACATGTCAGCCTCTCGCACTTACTTTAAGAGGCATTTTTCTTGCGAAGGTCGAAATGGATAGCAGTTTAGAACTATTTATGGCAGTTTATTTTGGCAAGCAATAACGTTATGGTTGAACGTTTATTTTTTGCTTGCTTTATTCATATAATCAATTTTCACAATATTTCATCTGTGCTATAATTGTGATTCATAGAGAGCATTAGTGAAAGAGTCTAATTATAATAGAAATAATCCTAAAGCTTCATCCAATAATTTAATCGAGCACTACTCAGTCTGCTTTTTGCAAGCGAATTTCTATGAAAATTTATCAATGAGCTAATACAGTATAAATAATTAAAAAAAAAAAATGTTTGAGTAGAATAGTCCCTTTGTTTGAGGTAGCTTTTAGGCTATTTATTACTTGGCAATAGGTAATGGTAGCTTTGGCCAATTTTAGGGGGCGTTACTTGTTTGTTCTGTGTATGTATGATGCAGCTTAAATGAGCTTCGAATGCAATATCATCTTATAAATTGATGGATAATGTGCTGCTTAAACAACACGTATAGCTGATTAGCCATCGTTTTGTGTCCTCGGTAGCTCGAAAGCTATTTAGCGGTTATCAAATTATACGCGTTTCGTTTCAGTTATTAGTCCATCTGTCCGTCACCCTATTCCACCCCTTATCGAGTAAGATCTCAACACAGGAACGTCTTGAGACAAGCGTGGCGTATACAACGATATTTAGCTTAATAAAATCTACAGGTAGGGTGGCATTGTCCTCCGCAGCATATTAAGCTCTATGAAAACAACATAAAATATATTTTAGCTTGTCAGGGGATGGAGTATAATTGATATGGTATCTGTTCGTTACGCAAGGTGTCCTGCAAGGTGCAGCTCGACCGTTGTGGCTGTAATGACACCGTGACAACTGATTACTGACCCCGCATACTTTCTTCGATATACTTTATTTCGTCTATTAGCTCGTAATCAAGATGTTATAAGTAATAAGCGTGTCAAAACGTCGCCACAATTGCTACATTTAGCCGGACATAATAGCTTTGATGAAGCGATTCAAATCCTAGCTTATTTTACGTCAGATACTATCAGCTCTTGTATGTAGGAAGGCACGAATTAATCTTATTATTTGAAATGCAAACATTATGATACTCATATAGTTTTAAACCTCACCAAGATGGATTTCTTTTATAAGAGCGAATAGTTAAGGTAATCTAATAGATCAACGCTGCGGGTAATACTTATGTATTACTCAGAATTTACTTAAACAGGCGTAATACCCACATGAATATAAACAAAAACATAAAAAAGTTGAAAAAGGGAGCCCGGTGCGCTTATTAAATTATCGTCTGCAATTTTGAGACTTTTTGCGAACAATTTGTTTTTACAAAAACCTAAAGGTGCAACATATAAAAACGGTTTGGTGGTTGATAATGGCATGCCTTATAAATATTTTGTAGCTATATTCAATTGTGAGATTGTTTAATTATTTTTACGATTACATGTGATACAACACGCAAGGTAAGCCTGATATATATATCCGTTAATTAGAAAACCATAATTAAAGCTTTCTTATAAAGCTAATGTATTTGTTCTGACTAAAATCTTCAATTCACTTTTACCAAGTCAGCTTTTAGTTTTATTAGAAAAATGCCATGCTTATTTTCAAGATATCAGACAAGATAAATAACTAACTACATTATTTTATCGATATCAAGTAAATTTCAACAAAAAGAGATATTTATTGAATATATTTCAGTTTCGTACAAGTCTCTTTTTTCACGTGAGGTCGCTCTAACGCTGTATGGTTTTACGTGTCGTGGCCATGACAGTTATTAACGGGCAGAAGGGTTGCTTAAGAATTTCACTTTGTTCTTCACACCTAAGGGCGGGAGAGCATTGAACTTTAATGCTGATGATTTAGGCTTTTGGACTATGCCTTCAATCGGCATGCCTAACTATAATTATGACTAAACTTTTAAGATATAGAACATCCAATCGATCTGATTTATGTTAATCTTAAAAATTATATTTACAATTGTAATATATGTGCTGTAGTCCAATGGCTAACAACAATCTAATTGTGTCATATTTTATTCATTTACAATCGAAATCAAAAACTATATGCCGTAACTACTATTTTGATATTACATGATTTAAAATTAATGAAATAATAAAGCTCCACTACCCTATCAGCACCACGTCATCAAATGTAAGATATTGTCCTGTCAGAAAACGATAGAAAAATGCATTATTAAGCTCTATAAAGAGTACCCTTTGAAAGGCAGTGTAAATTACGCGAAAGATCGCTGGCTTAACCCCATTGTCCAGCACCAGGCTACTTTGGGGTGACTTAAATCCGAAATTGGGTATTTCGAAATTCGCATGTGTCATTTATCATGGCCCCCTCACCAAAAATGCTAACCCTATTTAAAAAACTACACCCTGCTATAATCCTTCGCTGGTGCACGCACTAACAGTATTACATTTTTTTAGTATTAGTTGCGAGGCGAGGATTTGCCATCCGCAGTTTGAAATTACTCTTTATACATTTCTGTTTTCTCTATAGCTTGATTCGTATACATCACATACACGCATCAAGGTACAGTGTGATAGGAATGGCTTCGTAAAAATGTAATTTAGGTCTGTAGCGGTAAATAAATATTAAATGAATAGAAAAGAGATAATCCATATTAAGCGAAATCGAACATTAAGTAGACCTAACAAAAGAGTTTGATCATTTTTCGAATTAAAGTTTGGTGACGAATGAGAAATGCATTTCAACACTAGGTCATGGTATAATGTACTAGCATACAAGTACAAATTATTGCAGAAACTTATAATGACTATATAGCACTAATGATATTGTTATATTAGATGCAATCAAAGCGTATTGAATAAGGCGAGCGTTCATCCCGCTCGCTTGCTCCCAATGCAGCGGCACCTATTCAACGTAATAGATGAAATTAAGACCGTCACGTGTCGTATTAAAAGCCGTCGCCTCACAAAGAGCTTCGAGCACAATTTTGCGGTTAAAATTTTCAATATTTTGGTTGGCGCGTCGGCATCGCACGTGATCGCGCGTGCCGTCAGTTAGACCCCTGCAGTTTTATTTTTTATTATTTTCATAATTCACATTTCATAACAACTGGGAGGCGTTTCGCACGGTTAGCTCATGAAAGCCAAACCACTTCGAGGTTTAGTTAGTTTAGAGATGAGACTAACGAAACGCGGCGTTTTATTTCTTCTTTCAAACGCTGCGCACTGTATTAAATATTATATGTGTGTAACTGTTACTAAATATCATAGTAACGTATGCGATTTTATCAACAGAACTTTTTGGTTATACTCTAATGTAGGTTATCAATTTATATTGGTGCTATTTAAAAACAATACTAACAATGTATTTTTTTCGGTCATGACTATTGAGATTTTTTTATCAATAGTTATATATGTTAGTGAGGAGAGAAAAAGCCGATCGCTAGTGTTTGTCTCGTTTGTACGTATCCTTACATTGGAGCGTACCGCGAGGATCACTCTCGGCCTCGTTTTTATTTATGTAGCATCGGAGTGCACGTTTTGTGATCCACTTTATCAAACGCTTTACTGAGACTTGGGGGTTGAAATGACTTCGATATAATTTTGCTAGTGCTCTTATGACGTTGTTACGGCTTATTGTGTTTTTTGCAGGATTAGCTTAACGCTGGGGGCTAAATAAAATTGACAAACGTTCTCGCGAGCCAGGACGCATCCATAAACTATGATACCACGAGTGAGGTAATTTTAATCCTACTTATGGAATCGAGAGACGCTAACTGAAAGTTAGTAATATGGACCTGAACATGGCGTTGTCAATGTATTTCGTTAAGATGAGCGCATAGAATTATAGGTATGACTTATAGGCCATCACTGGACTTCCATATATTTGGATGCAGCTTTAACTACAGCAATCCTTAATCTTTTCCAAGCCCACTGTCCGCTTGGTCGATTATAATCTCAATTGTTCTATTAAATATCGCAGACTAAATAATTGTCAATCTAACGATGCACAATTGTTCAGTATAAAAATGATTTCAATTTAAAATTGAGTGAATTTCGTGCAAGTCTGATTCGACACGGAACAGAGTACTTTTAATTTTATTTCGCTGTACAAATTAATTTGTGGATAAATTTTCCTTTATGGACGTTTCTATTTGCGTGGGGAGAGTCGGGTTTGAGGGGTAGCGTTTAGTTTTTTATCGGATGTATTTAAAGTGTAGCCGTGGGGTGAGTTGACTTTAATACTTCCTTCTTACGTGATGCCATTTTGTTTGCTTATTTATTTATTTGTATATTTATTGCACTATGATACGGTGTCTTAATTTGTTTTAATAATCACTTGACTTTACTAATAGTAGTTTAGATTAGATGTGTATTGTAAGAGCGATTCAATTTAGTGATTATTTTATATTTTAGGTACATTTTCTGTGTTTATATGATAAAAACCTGTTTTAAAGAACATCCATTACTATATAAGGATACAGAAGTGAAGTTTTACAAGAACACCGCAAACTTCACCCCACAGCGTCGCGGCTCACGTAAAATGTAATGGGAAATTACTCTAAAATAAAAAACGTCTCCCCCGACTGAACCCTACTGTTACGGCAATTTGGGTAAGACTCCCCAAAGGCACGATCGCTAAAAATTCGCATCGGAACATCTCTCAATATGCACATATTACAAGACAAGCTCATAAAACTGCAACAATTTTAATTGAAGTCTGTTCCATCGCCTGAAATTGACTATTTTGTATGGTCGATATAATTAATTTCGATATCAAAATAAATGTGACTAAAAACAAGAAGTCAAAGATTTATTTGACAAAACTGAAAAGTTATTGCCACAGAAACAGTATGTTCGTGTATTATTGTCGCCATAAAGCGTCTATTTTTTACGACTTTAAAATAATTAAATAGCTGTTATGCAAATCCAACGCCTCACCAATATATCAAACTTGTATTTAAGTTCGAAGAAACAAATTATTGCGTCTATAAATCTTTTAAACCAATACGGGATGTACATAATATCGCCTCAGCGACTCACGGAAAACAAACAACAATTATTATTATTATTATTTAAATGAATATTGATTATTACCGGATCTTGCAATGTGAAGCAGCTTATGAAATTCTCATAACTATTTCACACTACTATTATTTTATTTAGATATTGCTGCTTAATACATTAAAACAATGTTTTTTACTTCCTTTTCGTTTAACTTAATAAAAATAATGTTTGTCATATGCCTTACAATGCGGGATCGCAATTTGTATGGAAATAAGTAGCTATGATAGATTAACTCGTAATAATTATTACTGATATTTGTTTCAGTCCAGTCGCACCAATCCAGCAGCCGTCGTCGGCCATTTGTCGACCTATCTATAAAGAGTAAATGAGCATAGATATAGGTGTATGCTTGTTTGCTAGCCTTTCCTTTTCCAACTCTTCATTTTGCTCTTTCAGGGTCCAGGTCAAAAAAGTCCAGGTTTAACCCTGAGTTTTCGAAAAATCACAACAAACTTTAATCGCCTATATTCTCAGTACCATACCTTTATAATTTTAACTTAATTAATACTGTAATTAATTAATCGATAATCGTTTCGATATTTATATACACTGAAGAAAAGAACTGTTATTAATATAAATAATGTTATCATATATTTAAAAACATCAGTTTCTCTGATCAGCCTAATGACGGAAGGTATCACAAATTATTGTGGGAAAACGATGACGAAATCCAAAGATTTTTCGCTATTAACGTCAACCTAGAGCGAGCTCCCATATCTTTGGCGGGTGATTTATTGTGTATCAACGAGTGGAATGTTCAAACTCTATCATATAAAACTTTAGGGCAATAGCGACTTTATTTTGAAACAGATAAAACCTTTTATTGCTTGAAATCGAACGTTTTAATAAAGTAGATCTGTGGTGGAGTGTTCAGTAGATTTTATATCCACATTTCTGAGGTTGTAAATAAAATTTCGAGCCTCACCAAGATTAACATTACTGATTTATTTGTAAGTTATGATCGATGGCCGAAGTTCTTCACTTATCAAGGGATTTGAATAATACGTTTACGATATTTTTAATTTCATTTTTGATTCAATTTGAGTGAATTCCAAATTTTGTCGGCTGGGATATAAAATATATTAGAAATGAATTCGTTTTGTGGCTAAAAAATGGGTCATATGGTAATTCGACGTTACACTATCGTTAATTTAATATCCACTATTGACACAACGAAACATGGCTTCGTTCTAAATATTACGAAGGCCATAAAAACAGCTGCCTGTTTATCGTAATATTTAACGTGTACCAAATTTGATCAAACCTTCTTTTAATCCGTGGCTGAGGGCCTCAAGGTGAACTAACCGTCCTTGAAATGGTTATTTTTTAACTTCCCCGTCTTGAATTAAACTGGGGTGGAGATTTAGAGGCACTTTAGCCTAAATCTCGTTTTATATTGATTGTAGGTAATTTTTTTAGTATGCATCGTTGCTTTGGTGATTTAGTTTTATTTTTGTTGGGGAAACAGGCACGTCCAACTAATTTATTATTTTATTAGTCTAGTAGATTGCTTGATGTTTAATTTGTTTAAGTAATATAAAAAAAATATATTAAACTAAGTATTAAATATATTTGAATTATACATTTTACAAATCAATTTTTGAACAAGGTATATCCTTATAATATAATAAATTTGAAGAGATTTTTGAGATTCTTGTTTGTTTGTTTGAACTTTCTAATGAATAAGTACAAAAACTATTTTTGTGTGGGACAATCGATTCAATCGAGGATGGTTTTATGACCAGTGGAAAATATGGTAAAAACCTTTTTTTGTCTTTATCATTTAGCGGTACAATAATATTCAAGTTTATGAAATGGCAACTTTGCTTTCTATTATTACGGCACTGAAGAGCACCACGTCAAATATTAACAAATTGTGACAATATTTATAGATATCTGAATTTTTATAAGTCAAATTCGTTATCGTCAGGGTTTAAAATATATAAAGCATAATGCAAGCCAACACGTGCCACACATTTTATTTGTAATGATTTATTATAACTGATAGAATACCGTTGCGGCTCTAATGAAGTGTTTCACCTCTCCAGTGGATATGTTTACTTTCCAATATTTTATGTATGCATTTACATTAGTGGCTAAGTGGATGTGTAGTCGTCTGTGTCTGTCGCTACTCAGCTGGAAACTGTTTGCTTGAATGTTTTACGGAGGACGAAGGTGGCTAAAATCTTGCCTGGTTTGCGCTCATTAAACTCTATTCGATTCACATAATAAGTTACAATTATGAATTCTAACTGTACTGAAAATATTATGCAACGTATAATAATTTAGTTTTAAACAAGAATTTCATGTCCTACTCTTTGTTATACATTACAGCAACGAGGTAATAATCCAGGCGGTCTAACCCCTTACAGGACATTGGTGCAGAGTGTATTGGAATCGAAGTCTGTGGTCTAGTCTCCTTGTTAGATAAAAAACAGGCTTATTCATGAAAACACACAGGCGAGATTTTATTTCGACCCATACCTGTACCCTACATCCTTCTTTCCTTCCGTATTGGGAAATATTTTGTAATTATAACCCAATGTTATAATTAAAAAATACTTGTTGAATTGAAAACAATACCTTTGGACCGATTCGCAAACTAAACATGATAAAAGACGTCGACAAAGCCTATGTTATGTTTGCTTATTATGACAAACTGCCTCAGAGATAAGATATAGCTGTCGAGTATTTACCATCAGATCATATCTAAAAGTTTTTTACAGAGAAGAGTTATTTGAATGTCAAATCAATTAAAGAAACACAAAATATATATTTGTGATTTTTGAAAAGAAGCAATAAAATAAGCGATAAAAGCAATTAATGAATATTTAGAAGACTAACGCCAAAGCTCGTGACAACCTTAACCCAGATCGAGGTATTTACATTTAAATCGAGTCACATTCTCTAAAACTTGTCATTGTACATTGTGTTATACGAAATATTTGCTTTATTATTAGACACTTCGCATGTAAGGAGATTCCTTATCTTTATTTAGTAAATGAATGCGGTTGTTACGTCATTTATTCAACGTTTAGCCGAGATTTACCGGATACGCATCGTAACAATTAAAAATAAATAATTTATCCCGTTTTTACATTTCCATTAATATGCCTTTACCGATTTTCTTCATAAATCGATCCACTGTGTAAGATAAAAAAAAATCGTTCGAACCAGTAGTTCTTGAGTTCGCATCTAAAAAAGTAGTGTTTCAGCTTTTTTAATTTTATTTAATATAATGTAAATTTTAAAACTTAGTCGAGATTCACATAAATAATATTACCTTTCCAGATGCCAATAACTAAAATATGAGTTAACTGAATATTATTTATTATTTGCCAGAAACATAAACAATTATGTTGAATGTCCGTACGTCACACAAATAAGCAAGGCCGGTGGGCGAGACGCGTCTTGTTATCCTTATTGTTTGTCAATTATACCAGATTTCAATTTTACCATATAGTATAGTAGGCGGTGGTGTTATTTTAGTGTTCATATTTTTTCAACAAATCGAAGCACCCAGGCAAACGAGAATACCGAAGCTGTCCTTGATCAAATTATTCACCCGGCATCGTAAACAATAAAACTCATATTATAAAAAAAACAATACCGTTCTTGAACATTTAAAAATATGAATTAATCTCCGATATCCGCGGAATGTTTTGTAATAATAGCAATTAGGAACGATTACAAGTAATAAATGGCGATAAATCAGCGAGCTGCGATGCGTTTGCGCAATCAACTTCACTTCACCTGCACACGACTCGTTCGCCCACACACCAGATTAACGCTTCTGTCAAACTCAGTGGTCGACGGTCGCAGCCTCAAGAACTACGCAAACGAGGGAACGTGTAGAGAATCATATTATCAAATGCTACAAAATTACTTTCCAAGAGGCGCTACTTGTAATATAACTACTGGATAATACAATACTTTGTATCCTTAGAAATTTAACCTAGTAAATAATGCTATCGAATAATCAGAGATAAAATTAATATTAAATACAGTAACTGTAACCCCTTAAAAATCCCTTCGCCTCACCCCTTCATCGAGTTAGGATTTACTAAGCCCCTTTCAGTCTTCGACGAAAATTAACGTATTAAGTCCACTTGTTGAAATTAACTTATGCGAGTTAATTTATAGAGGCTTTAATTATTCGACAGCTTGCATAAAAATGGAGATTTACATAAAGAGGAATCTTGTTTGGCGAATTTAATCGTAGAAAGTAATTAAACACTTTTTACCTGTTATTGTGAATTGAACTAAGCAATGATTTCTATTAAAGGATCCCATACTACCGTGAGAAAATCAAACTTTTGCTTGTAATAAATAAAGGATAATAAAGAGTCATTTGAACGATCCCAGCTATGTCGCTAACATATCCGCTAAAACATGCAACTTCAGACTGTTACACGTGCTCCCCGAGTTCTCAAAGATTATTTATATAGAACTGACAACGAGACATTAAGAGCCTGTTTGAAGCCGTTTACCTTGGGTTTTTTCCGAAATCATCAAACATCAAATATGTTCTAACAAACACGAAATGCTCAATGATGAACTTAAATGTCACAAACATCTTCAGATATTGGCTTTGTTTTCTCTAAAATCATGGTCGATTACATAAAAACAATTTTAAATGAAATCTTAATATACATAAATCTCCTGTCACGATTTTTGTCCGCGATGGACTCCTAAACAACTTAACCGATTTTAAATTAAATTGGCACACCGTGAGCAGTCTGGTCCAACTTAAGATATAGGATAGCTTAAATCTTTAATTATAGTCGCAATTTTATTTTATTGCAAATTATTTGTCTATAATTAAGTGACAGTCACAATTAACTTAACCCAAAAGATTCTAACAGATGTCGATACTTTTCGACTGGATTGAGTAAGTAATCAATAGATGGCACTGCTCTGGTAAGCCGACAAACGTATTATATAAGCTACAATTCAATATCATGATTACCACGTGTTGTTGAGGCTAAAGTATAAATTAAATTTATTTTGTAGTAAACGAAATACGAATTTTTGGTTATAGCCAACCACGTATTACCTAGACCAGTGTAAATCAAAGTCCTGCGCAGACAAAGTCGCGGGCACGATCTAGTATATAACATATTTCTTGAGTACCTAGTATAAGTAATACTTCTAGTGTAAATGCAATATTTTAGATAACGTAGGACGTTATCTTAATATAGAAGGAATGATTTATTCTTTGTTCGTATAAATCGCTGCGGGCGTTAGCGTCGTAGGCCCGAATCATTCAATTAGCTTCCACAATAATCGCACTGCGGATGCATTGGCTGAATAAGGCGATACGGTTCATATTTCATAGAAATCACACTCATGGCTGTAGAGATAAATTTATACATTATTTTTTTGTAAGAAAAGTTAGTACCATAAGTTTTAGTACTACTCGATGCCTATTTTCGTTTACGTAAAGATGTATGTGTGTGTTGCCGGTCTTTACTCTCTCTTCTTTTGAAAGCTTCCAAGTAATTTCGACTCGGAAATATGTCCACCTGTAGCTGGTACTACAAAGTAGAACTGTGCGGTAACTGCGGCGTTAGAGACATTTTGGAAGAAGGAATCTGCAGCTGATTAAAAGCCGGTCATTTTCGTTATCACTGCCAAGAGCGCCATCCGCATCGCGGATATTCTTTGCAGCCTTCGGGAGGCCATAGAATTGATAGGTGTAAAGCATTGCGAGGCAGCTAGAGCAAATTTCCTCACGGGCGTATACACAAACTCCGGCACATTCTAGTCGTTAGGCTAAGTTATGTGGGTGTTAGTGCCTGAATAAAAAATATTATTATTGTTATTAGAAACAGTTATACAAGCGATCCATTAAATCTAGATTAATTAATTATCTCAATAATTAATTTAAAGGAATGTGTGTTAGTATGGCAGACACTTAGAAGGAAAACGCTCGGTGCTTGGGAATGTCGCCCTCAAACCGGTTTATTCAATATATCATATTTGCAATTGCTGACTGTCATTATTTTAAATTATTACTTTATGTGTGCAACAAATACGTTGTTAATAAATTATTACAGACAAGTTTTTTGAAAAATTCAAATGTAAACCTTAACGAGGAAGTTAAGTTAGCTTAGTTTTTAGTTTTTCAGTTTAAATTAATGCTTCAACACAATAAAAAACACACTTGTTTCTTCATATAATGCCTATACAAGTGAATGAATATAATTTTCCGAATGATACTTTGCAAGAAAACAATACGTTTTTATTCCCCACGGATAACGGCCCGTAATGGGGAGGTGTTATTGCACAACTAAGTAGGATTACTATTAACGTTATTGCGCGTTTGTTTGCTTGATAAATCGTTAAGCAATATTCCTTATGGCGTCCTACAATATTATTTTCTTGTTTGTGCGCAAATGTACGATACGCGTCAGCGTATTCTCACTTTTTATACCATTTGCTGTATTGTATTAACCAGAAATAGTTAGGTGGGATAACCCCCCCACTCAATTAGTAATCTAACTCAATCAAATAAAACATTCATGTCTTAGTAGTACCCGCAATGTTCAGAAACTAGAACACTAGACAGGCGGCAAATCGATGTTAATTGCCAACCCTATCTAAAGTAAATACGCTCAGCGTGAAGACATGTCCTAACGCGTTCTTATTGATCTAGTTTCTTCCTACTAATAGATACACTCGTGAAGCACAATAAAGTAGACTAAGCCAAAAATTACGAGCGCAAGAGATACCAATATTGTTTATTGGCCATATTTATGCGAACCCGCGAACCCCATCTATACAATCAGGCTAACTATCGCCAGAATTGCAGAACCCGAATGCTATCCAAATATATTGCAGCTATAAAAAAACCTCTCGCCAGCGAAAGTGTCATAAAATGGTGGCGAAATTCATTCGTCTTATAACTCGGATTTACTTCCTTTTTCGATTAGAGCGCATTGATTTCTACTAATTTATTATTTTATTACGTCAGTACCTTGTATCAATTTTAAATTGAGCTGAAACTTAACCTATCGCTACAAAGCCGTGCTCAATAAAACTTAATTGAATTTTCCAATAAGAGAGAGGTTTTTTGCATTGTCTCGGATTATGTTGTGGTTGAATTTTTCCGAGCATAAAATGAAGTGAAATTATTTAGTGAAGTGGGTTCCGTAAGCAGAGGGCTGTCAAAAAAATAACGTTTCACATTTAAAAAGAATTATAGGAATGAGGATCGTACGTGCTGTCGCGAAGGGCGATGCCAATGCTAGGGCGAGCCACTAGTCGATACCAGCGACATTTACATTACACCATTTTATTACATATTAGTATTGTAAGGAGTACTGAATATATAACTGTATATATTATTAATATAATTTAAAATTAAGTATTCCTTGATACACTTAAGACATAAAATGCCTGAAAGTGATAATAAAAGCAGTGGTGTAGACACGAGACTCGTAAGGTGGAAATGAGCGACGCTCCCAGTAATATCGAATGAATATATATCGACGAAACGCAGAACATCACTAGTGTCGTTGTTTTTGTTTACGATATCTGATGTCTCCAGTGCACAATGTACTGAGCAAGTTTTTGTGACGTCAGTTTAATTAGTAGGAACCGGCACTGCCCTCTCATATCCGATACAGAGGAGACGCGGTAATCGCTTATCGGGAAATCGAGCGACTGTTCGTTGAAACAATTACTTTAAATATTATGACTTAAGGCTTTATGTTTTTATGTGAATCTTTGCAGGCTAAGTACCTGTGTTGGGCTATTGAATCAGAGACTTCTTTCCGCATTTCAGCCTCCAATTTGAATTGTTTTTTTTACCTACCCTTATGGGTAATGTACGTTAAGATCTACGAACCCTATACCTATTTCTCATAAATTATAAAACCAATATGAATATACACACTGCATCCATTCAATTTCCCGACAGACACAATAAAGTGTGATTGTCACGCACGAACACCGCGAACCCCCAAAACCCCGCACCCCATAGCTCCAAACATTCTTATATATATAAAAATAACAGTAATGTTCACTGTAAACTCTAACACTTATAACAATTTATATTCACTTAACCTTCTCATGCATATGTATTTAACCAGTATGTTATGTATCTGATTCATGTTCCAGTTTAGTTTTTCTTTCCTCCTGTGATTAATCCACGCGATAACTATACAGTTTGCGTAAGTATATTAAGATAATTAACACCTCAATCAATGGTTTCTTCAATTCAGTTTTTTAAAGTTAGCAGAACCAAAAGCGTATGTTGTTGTACGATGCATTGTGTGCCATTGTGATGTGCGGTGGCTGAGTCAGGAACACGCTTGATTACCGCTTCGATCCGACATCGACCCGAGTAATAGCTGATTCGCCCCAAGACGTGAAATGCAGCGAAGTAGGCTCGACTAGGATCCGTGTGTGAAACAATTTGATGTTAGGTCCTAGCCCCAAGGACCATTTCTTTATTTTTCTTTAAATTTCTTATTAATATGGAAGATATGTCGGTAGAGTGATTAGAAAAATGGTCTAATAAAGGAGACTAAAGAAAAAAGTAAATGATAATTATACAGGTGCCTAAACGCTATTTCGATTCGTTCAAAATTACATGATCGCCAGATCTCGTAGCATAGACGTCTCGTAGATGGGTTCGCAAGTATTGCAATGTAATGGGGTGAGCGATTGCGCGTAGTTACGTATGCGTCGCGCGTCTCTCATCGAGATATTACGCGTCCGTCGCGCCACGATTCGGTCAATCGATGTCTTGAGCCGGATTATACACTTATTTGTTCCAAAAATATCCAAATTCGTTGAAATTTACCTCTAGGCGTGACCTGGTATTCACTAGAATATAAATATAAGAACCTTTAGTGTTTAACAATCATAAATAAGGCTTTAATAGGTAATATCATGTGGAAGTGTGGTGACCTTGGAATCATTACTCGTGTGTCGCTACTGCGCACTAAGTATATCCGCGATAACTGATAACTGTGTCAAATCCATCGTTGCAATATATTTGAACTACTTTTGGATTTTGAATAAGTCCGTTTCTTTTCTTCTATAAAATTTAAAAAAACCTGACATTTTTACTTAAAAGCTAACCATTGAACAGGCTTTAATGATCGCGTGTCTACATTAGGTAATACGTACATTTTAAATTGCGAACGACAATTGACACGTATTATATAAAGCGTTTATTTACAAATATTTCCTCTCCCCAGCGCGTCGTCTTGATTATTAATAGATACTCCGCAGAGTGTTTTTACAGCAATTACTTTCTTTGGCTCCATCGATGATACGATGGGTTAATTATCATAATTGTACAGAAACAAGTCTGATATTATTTTAATCCACAATAATGATCCTTCATTCAGCAGCGTGTAATTTTTACGGACTCACTTTGAATACATTTTCATATATTATCGTTTCGGAAGCCAAACATTATTTAAATTATTTCACTATTTAATTACACTTTATTAAGTATTAACAAACCGCTGTCTTCGGTAATATTTGTTGATATATTGATGATTAATTTAGTTATTATAATATTTATATTAATAATTCAACAGTTTCATTCATTCAATGCCTGCTTATTTGGATAATGAAGACATTAAGGCTGAATTGAATGAGGTTTACACAACATTATGTGTATCATTTTTATGCATTTACGGTTCTATATATTTCAAATGCTAACCGCTCATTAGTGTCATTGTGTTAATTCTAGGCGGCAACTATCAATTATTACGTTTTTGCCGTCGCTTATTATCCGCGTAAAGCATTAATGCAATTCCTCTTAGATTCAGTTATTGATGCGGTTTTGCCAAATTCTTTTTTTATATATTCTTCGACTTCAACATAAAACACCAAACAGTTTACACAGAAGAAATATTTCGATTATTATTTTCTAACTTGCTCCAATTATAAATACGAGGTACAACTTCTGAATCCCTTTTAAAGTAGATCTTAATCATCTTTACTTAAAGTACTTAGTGTTGTTTATTACCACAAATTAGTATCAAAAGTTAGGATACAATTAAATATGATCTGTTCTTAGTAGTTCTTACGGTTAAATAATTTTTTTATTGATTACAATAAAATAATTATTACATATTAAAAGTGAATGAAAAAGATGATTTTGTCCGGATTTCTCAAGGTCCGTCAGCGGATGGCGCAGACGTGTGAGGTACTAGGGCCGCAGAAGTAGGCAGGCGCCTGACGGTAGCTCACGAGCGCGTGACCGGCTCTGATTAATGACTGAGATGCCAATCTCTTCCGTCTCACGACTCCACGCCTCTATTCTATAACTTTGTTTTTTGCCAACGATTTTGGCAAATCGTTATAATTTCATCAAGATAGGGATACCAATTTATCCTTGTATACGCTGTCTATATATGATATTTAGATTATTCTATTATTTGCCTAAAACTTAATCAGTAAGAAGATATTTATTTAGGCTAGATAAAACATACAGTGCATTGAGGGTTGAGTGTAATTTAGGCGTCAGTCACAAACACTTATAGCCCGGTTGAAGCCATCGGATGCCGGACCGGGCTATAAATCACCAGACCGCATGCTGTTAGATGTTCTTACAGCGTGTAGTTATTAGTTACGAAATTATTTTATTGGACCAAAAGGTTAACCACTTTCTTTTTACTTTAATACGACTAGATCCAACATAAGTAATTATGGCCACGTGTAACCTGTAACCAATACTTACTAGTAACGAGGCACCTTAAGTTATAATCAAGCTCTGAGAGAAAAATAGAGAGGTCGCCCTATCCTCGCACAACAATATTAATTTCAATGCTTTAATATCTACTTACTAAAGCAAGCAATAAATTATTGAATAACGAATAAAATCCTGAGGATTTCATTGTTTACCATTTTTTCGGATGCTTCATATACGGTAACAGAAATCGATGCGACCAAGCCAAAAAATATGCAAAAATACAGGGCGCACTTTTTTGCTATTTTTTTATTTTATAGGGGATTATTAAATTAATCTCTCGGAGTTCTTGGTCTGCGAAGACTAGTTAGCCAATTGGCAAAAAACCTTCGATTGTTCTGATCCGTAAATAGCGACGTATTCGGCACAATGCCAGGCCAATCAGATGAAAAAATATAATTTGATAATCAATTACAAACGTTTAGTTAATAAACAGCTTGTTCGTTTGTAGGTTATCTGCTTGCGTGCGCCGTGCTTGAGCACGTTTGCGTTTGTCTTATTACAACTATTAAACCCAAGGTTGGACATGAAGCGGCCAAATTTGGTGCTCCGTCCTCAATCGCTTCATAGCAAAATGCGCAAAGCCAATTTAAGGGCTTATTTGTTCATATGCGACGAAACGCCAAAGCTAAACTACTGTTGAGTATCCGATTAAGCGTTGAAAAAGATATGTTTATGAAAAATGAAGATGTGATTTCGAATTTTTATACTTATTACCGAATCTCAAATATTTTGAACAAACCAAGCACTTGGGTACATTTAATGAACACACGCGGAAGTTTCGTTAAATTCTTGGACTTTTATAAAATGCGTACGTATTAGACATTTGAAACAAAACAATACTGTATGGAGAGTTGTTTTTAACGATTGTTCTTCATGAACTTTATCAGACTAATTTATGTTGACGTTACTTGGCCTCCTTGCTATTTTTCTTCGCTAATTTATGATACTTTGGCGTTTCTATTTTACTTTAATGAGTATTACATACACATTTAAATATATACATAGTTACCAACACGAATAAAGACTTTTTTAAGTTCGATACTTTTTTTAGAAGACACTGAAAAATAATTACTTTATATATGTATACTAGAGACCCGCCCGGGCTTCGCATGGGTGCAATGCTGATACTAAACACACTACTAAATGTTATAGGGAAAACCGGCCTCATTTTTAAATCTGTAATATCTTCGAAAATATTCACTTAAATCATACGGTGTAAAGAGCCATATAGAAATTATATGGCTCTTATATTATATTATATTAAATTATATTATATTTAATTAAATGAACAAAGTATTCAAGGTATTTAATTGTTTAAGGATTAATGCTGTATTGGTGAAAATCGCTTCGAAAATTAGCCATTATTTGTCGTGAAAAGTAAAAGACAAAAAAAGTTGTTGTGGGTTATCCATAAGAGATAGACATCATCATCATCATGGACTTTTCTGTAGACCTTTTCAATGTGTACAATATTTAGTACATTATTTTGATAAAACTCGTAGGGTTCAGCCTGCGTTTGCAATGTAAGCGGAAAAATGTAATTATTTACGAAATCACATTAGAAACCCCAAAAATACAACAGTACTTCTCTACTATTTAATGGATGTTATTATACATATAAACCTTCCTCTTGAATCACTATCCTATATATTAAAAAAACCGCATCAAAATCCGTTGCATAGTTTCAAAGATTTAAGCATACAAAGGGACAGAGAAAGCGACTTTGTTTTATACTATGTAGTGATAATTATTTATGACATCTAGCCATACAACAGAAAATCGAATAACAAATTCATTACAAGCAAAAATTTCAGGCAATTGCAAAAACCTGTACCTTCTTTACGTTCTGAAAATGTCCAAAATACCAAGTAGGAAATAATCTACCATCTCATCAGCGAGCAAAAATATATGTAAGCATTATAGCCAACATATTGAATCATGACTATAATAAAAAATTATTTCAATTGCTCATTTGGTAGTAATAAATTGATTCTTAAATGGAAATGATATTTTTTAATCGCTTCTATTTATGAAATGTATATTATTATTAGTACGTGTATTTAACGTACGGGACGCATTATTTAGTAAAATATATATAATCAATTCTCAAATCTTATATTGAGGCCATTATTGTACAAGCAATGAGGCCATCTTGTTTTAGATATAATATTTCAGCAGCAGAAGGAGTTCTGCTGTTGATATACCTCTAATATGTACTCCTTCGCGACAGTTCTATTCTTGCTGTAGAGGCCTTTCTATACTGAGCCCACCGAAAGAAGTTAAAGCTTACTGTTAAACGTATACTTATTCGATCTTATGCGATTGCATACGCATGTAGTAAACGCAGCTAATTCTTAGAATGGAAACAAAGTGAAGTCGATATATGTAATAACATATGATATGTCGGTCGTGATATATCGTTAATTGGCTATTATTATGTGATAATTGCTCTTGCGCAACGCCGTTGGCGAGAAATCCCGCGGATCGCGATAACCTTGCACCTAGCTTCGTGAAAGTTTATTGTATAATCGATTTTTAATTTTAGCAATCGATTAATCGTATTCCAAAATTGGTGAAACTCAATAATTCGCTCTCCATAAAAACATCTTCTTTTTAAAATATATTTGCTGTTTTATTATATGACGAAAATTGTGATAAAACCAAAAAAACATTCTTAAGAGAAAGTTAGGAACCTATTAAAATAATTTATTATTTTATAGTCTAGCTTCGATTATTTAAACCGAAATGAATATCTCTCTGTGTAATTGTTTGACTAATTTACGACTTGTCTTATCTAATATGTAAACTGTTTGGGACAGGTGGAAAGTTCAGGCCTTAATTCACAACTCCATCAAGGAGTTCACCTCTTCTTCGTCTAAATACATTCAGCCATTACAATAAATTTAAATAAAAGATTTCGATATTACACTAGGGCGGCAAGACAAACTAAGAAGTACGTCATGTGATAAAATAACGGTAATTATATTCAATAAACTCAGAGATAAACGTAAATTTATAGAAAACACGAATTATGTAGAATAGAAACTGAAATTTATGTTTTTGAGGAGTTCGTTATCGAACTAGTCGCTCGTGACCCGACAGCTTTCACTTAAACACTTGTAATCGGTGTAAAATCTACGGAGAAAAAGAATGTGTTCTTATGCTGTTTCATACATATACAATTTCTCGCTTTCTGTTGTTTAAAGCCTCTGATACCTGCTGATGTATTCCATCAACGGACATCGAGGCAGAATACAAATTTCCATCCGTAACACCTCGAAGAACCTTTCTGCCGTGCACCACCGCTATGTGGAACCACTGCCAATGTGCTTCATAAGCAATACGACTTGGGACCTTCAAATGTATCGTCATTTTAAAGCCCGGCAACGCACTTATACGTTTAATGAGTGTATATTTAAACACTCATTAAATGTAAATAGGGTACAGAATAAACGTGTTGTCAATCAAAGAGCATTGTGGCTCGTTTATCAGTAATGAATCAAAGATTGGTGAATGAAATACTGGCATGAGTTAGACACTGATAGCACTCACTCGATTACTCGGAGATCAATGATCCTATCACGTAAAGGCTCAACAAACATGATCGGAAATTTAAAGTTACAACTAGTCTGAATATATTTAGTGGGTTTTGAAATACGGGCGCATTTAATTCATAATCTTATACGAATGGAAATTGAGAAAAAGCTATTGTTTTATATTATTTTTTTAATATATTAAATTTTGTATTAGTAATTTGATGTGGGACATATCGGTGTGGATAAGCCTTAATAGTATCGGGTTGATTTCTTTTGACGATCGATACACAATAAATCTTGATTTGTTTTTGTTGCTTTGAGATAAGTACGTACTCGGCTTTGGACACAGATCGCTGCTACTGGTCTTAGGTCTGCGGTTGCGTTTCTTTTATTCGTCCGGTGATAATGTTATTCCAAAATTGATTGCGCATATAACCTTCGTCAGTTGCCATTATAATAAGTTGAAGGCAGACAAATCTTCTGTCAACCTGAGACAGTTTTAGCAGGAGTTGCGCCAGGCCAATCCCAGCTTAGAATCATGATGCTACTTTTAAGGCAAGTTCGATTGAATTGTGTATTTGATAGCGTCTGAATTGAGCGACATAGCGAAATACAAACGCTTAGAGCCGTTATCGCATTCCGCAACGGCGCAGGTAAGTAAACAAGTGATATTACGTATTGGAACTGGTTTGCAAATAATGGCCGTGGACACTTGACGGCTCACAAGATGTTAAAGCCCCCGTGCACACGGACGACGAATTCATTTCGCTAAATGTATATTAAACTAATTCAGTCATATGTCATTGTTATTTGCCATTACCACGTACAGGCGTGTCTGTTGCCGGTAGCTGAAATGCATCCCAGCAGTTAGCATATTATAATAAGAAAAACAAATTGCGATTTAATTAGATTTATTTAAACAAATGAATGAATAAAGAAGTTGGCTTTAGGCGCCCTTGCGATTTACGAATTGTGATTTTTTTAAATCGATAATCGATAAAGAATATTTAATTTGAGTGGAGTGTTAGACCCGTGTGTGTATTACATTAACGGGCTCGTGTAAAAGGAATATAAATCAATAACAATGTGATCAAGAGCAAACGTCGTGACCTGACATGACGCGCGCGCAGCTTGCCGTTCCTACATCGAACTCATATTCATTATTCTTAATACATTATTAATATCAATTCATCAATTATTTTTTATTGAGTGAATTGTATATATCAACGCCAATATCAACCCTCCGGGGCATTGGAGGCCTTTGAATTCTATGCAACAATTGGTGAAGCCCGCAAGACTAAGATCCGAACATCCAGTTCTGGCTGATAGTAGAATCATACAGACACACAATTATAGCCACGATACTAAATCCTAATATATTTATTACGATATTGTTCCACTTAAGATATGATTTTTCATTATTATTTATATTTTATCTTATTCCAAGTGATATCCTAACATACATGTCTCAGAAGGTAAAAATCATCTTTTTCACCATAACAAATAAATATTTAACGCATTAACATAATTGAATGTATTTATTCAATAACTAATAGCGATACACTGGTAATAATTGTTTGTCATATATAATTCATTAAGCACTTGTTTGACTCGCACTTGGAATTATATTAAAACGCTGAATGGTAATAATTTATTTATAAATTCATATTTATTACGCGTGAAATTACAACTTTATGCTTAACTTGAGAAAAATTATGGAAGCTTTATGTTAACAAGTGTGTTGATTTCATGGGAAAATGTTTTCCATAAGTGGCGCACGACGACTTGGAAAAATATGTGATTTTATTATAAATAATATTACAGAGTCTTATGGACTTCTAAACGTGTAAACAGTTCACCAATGTGATTAAATTTGGTGTTGAAGAAGCTATACATTTGTATAGGATATTCATTATCGTAATGAATCTCGTCTATATAAAGAATTCATTGACATACATTTTAATAGCAGTTTTCGTTTCACTTAAAGGCAACTAAGTGCTTATCGTTGCTAAATCTTGTAAAACATAGAAGTCACGGATAACTAATTATATTAAAGTGAGCTAATTGTTAACAATTTGCAAAAACAAATAACAAGCATTTGTGACTGAACCGTCATTACGCAACATCACGTGTTGACAAGTGATGTGGTGATTCACTTTGTTATTTCATTAATATAACTCATAAAAACGCGAACTTCTATTGGAAATAGTTTAGATGCATTCAATCGTCTTATAAGAAATCATTTATCCTTGATAGAAAATGTTTTTATACCAGTGTCTATTATACGTAGATTTCTCGGCCTATTCTTACAACTGAGCTTTTGATCGTTTGGTATACGAAGCGAATCTTAATAGAACAAGATAAGGTTATTTGTCATCCATTTATAAAACGCTCCTGAAAACATAAAGTGTACGCGACGTTCGATCCAGCAATAAAACTTAATAAGTATCAATTACTTTGTTATTCATAGGCACAGCTACCGTATAATAGAAGCGAACTGCAGCGGGCATCAAGCTCAACGGAAAATAGCATATAATAGCGTGTTTAGCGTCCACCTCCATCCGACGTACAGGGCAGCACAGACAACCCGCTACTTATATCTCGATTTATAGGCCTCTGTCATTTATGAGTTATTTTATAAGTGATAGCCTGATCCTGCCCCCTACTTTAAACATCTAGTTTTGTCCCACAAGTTTACAATAACTGAAAAAACATCACGTCCATTACATTAAATATTATTATGTTCTGTGTTACTTTAGATTCTCTTGTTACAAATTACATTTGATATTTTTAATGATTCAGTAAGTATTATTAACATTACAAATAATAATACGCTTTTACTTAAAAATATCACCGCACGTTTTAAAAAAACCTTTTGGTTAATAATTAATTATTCATGTATTTATAATATTTTGAAGCCTAGTCGAGGTTAAGTAGTGAATACTAGGCTAACATAGGATCGGAGCAGTGGGCAGTAGACTGGTCGGAGCAATGCAACTACAGCCTTTTAGGGCGTGTGATATGATAGCCACAAATACTGTGGACACTGCAGTGACGTTTGAAAATTAAAATTCATTTTTAATTATTGATTTGCCTTTTAATAATCATATATACTTTACTTTAATCAGGTTTGTTGTGGAATGTTTATAAGGTTTTCTGCTGGTATGATAACATTATCTAATCATTGTTATTTACACTTCACAATACCATTTTAAAAAAGGCAATAAAATCCACACTGTTGAAGGGAGTAGTACTAATATTTGAGTGATGTCACTATTTTCCTACTTACTTTAAATTAAAAAATGCATGCAAAACGCACTCGAACAAAATAATAGTAAGTCTTATCCACACAAATCAAACCCGCAAGCCCTTGGCCATCCAGTTTGTCCACTCTCATTAAGATCGTGCAGTAAGTACTCGGTACTGAGTTTTTCCATCGACACTATTGATAAGAGCTTCTCGCGCCTTCTTCGCCCCTGGTACCTCGACCGTGTCTAGGAGTAAACTATGATCATAGAGCATACATAGATAAGCGTAGCTTCACTGATCGAAGCTTAATTTGAAATAAATGAATCTCGTATGGATCATAAATAGGTGTGCGTAGATTTCCTCCCACAGTCACCTGCTTATCTAGTTTATCTAGGAGATAAGGCTACACGGGAACCAAACCCGCTATCTACAACAGCGCTACCGGGCGGCTCAAATGCGTTTCTCTTGTTTCGTATAAGTGTCTCGGAATGTATGACCTTGGGTTAACTTGTTAAAACGGGATCCGATTGGAATGTTATTATCTTGCCTTTAAAACTAATATCCTATTAGCCGCTTGCGCTTGTGTGCGTCTTACTGCTTTTCGACTAAAGTATCAATGAACGTTTTATAAGCCGCCATTAACATGTATTTTAAATAAAATCACAAAGAAATTGTAATTGCTCTGCCATTTCATAATTTATTGGAATATTAATTAAATACAATTTTAGCAATCGATAAAATAAAACAAATACTCGTGTTAGATGAGTTATGTTTTTAATGTGTAGGCAAATTATTATCGCTACCTTCATCACCCTTACAGAGCCCATTTTTCGAATATTTCAAACAATTTCCCTACCACTAAAACGTTTACGAATTGTACATACATTAGCCATCGAATAAATATAAATAAGATTTTGAGTCGTGCTTAAGACCGGTTTGCGGTAACAGCGTGTTTTGTTCGTGTGTACTTATTGAATCAGCTACTCGATGCGCCGGCGCAAGCTCATTGCTACTGTGTAAAATATTCCTGCGCACTGTGTACTACAACTGTTTGTTTTCATTACGAAGATATTGTAAGCTATATTTAAGTTAAATAATAAGATGGCTGTTGACTCACGAGTTCATTGGCATTTTTTATTATATAATAATTAACATTTTAAATAAACTCAATGAGTATGTGAATTTTGTCGCATTCAAATTCAAATTGTATACGCCACATTTTTTTATCTCACTGGGGATTATAGATGATATATGGTTGATAAAATCCAACTCATAAAATAAGAACTAAGAACATAACCTCTTTGGCATTTTTGTGTAGACTAATAAAATCCAGTTCTATATCGTTTGCTAATTATTAATTTACCCGTTAAGTATAACTGGCTCTTCACAATCGATAAGAAAATTTAAAAAAGGACAAGATTATTATCACAAACCAGTAATTAGATATAATACCTACTTTGATCGGCGCCTGTCGATGTGTTCAGTCGTAAAGGCTGGACAATTTATTATGTGTTTCCTTGTAGATTTAATTAGAGTAACCTTATAAGGAAATATCGCTTAGAGAAGTGATTCTAGTTCTCAATAAGACATAGTAGAGAATTACCAATCACATTATGTGACGTATAAGAACAGCAGGCGATGTGCGAGCGATCTCCTTTACTTTGGCGCTCTCAAGACCAAAGCTCCTAAGATAAAGCTAATTACACTAAAGACGACTCTATCAAGCTCGTGACCCGGGCCGCGACTCGCCGCTGATTCGAAACCACGATTGCCACTGCGACATAAACCATTATCTATCGCATTGCACAACAATAATCCTACCTTTAATTATTTTTTTTCGGTTACGCAAAAAATTATTATTCCGTCATAATTTCTTATAAAATAAATGAAATAGAAATAGAATGGTGAAGCCTTGAGCTGCGACTGAGCGAATTCAAAAAGCAGGAAAAGCGTACAAAGCTATTTGCAATTTATCACACGCATCCATCTAATATATAATTGAAATTTGCGAAAATTAGTTTAATAATATGTATAACCGCAAACGCAAAGAGGAGGCTCAGTAGACATACCACATTTTACTCGGTAATTGACGTCGTAAATCTTTGGCGGAACACGCCCATTTCAAACCAAACTTGTATTAGAATTATTTTTTTAAATTGACCACTTACATATTTTTATGGATTAAACTCAATTTAAATTTTTACAAGAAGCCTAAACAATTAAACAGTTTCCACTGATCACATTAGAACTATATATCACATGTAAATATGAGGATCGACTATTGAAGTACAGTTTGTGGAACATTATAGGAGTTAATAGCCTATAAAGAAAAATGTAGAAGAACATTGATCCAGAAGTAAGTAGATTATTTTACATTTATTTATATAGAAAAAATATTAATTAAAGCTTTGTGGTACTGAGTACGTAAACATTTCTTTTTGTATATAATCGAATTATTGCCCCCAATAAATGATCAAATTAAAAAAAAAAAACTCTTTCTCTTTTCAAACTAAAAAAGTATGTATGTTTGTTTACATATGATTTCAACCTAAGCACTTGGTGGCGGCCAACGAGTTTACGATAGGAATATTAAAATACATCCACTTTCCGAATGTAAACGTAGTTCATATAACTAGCTGAATTTCGGTTGTAACCTACGATAAGATGCGTAACTTTAATATATGCGTTATTAAAAATCAATATCCGACGAAACGTTTCTTAAGTGTTCATTACTTGAAAAGTCCTAATTTAGTTTTATCAATATGCATATAAATAAGAGCCGTTTATCTGAACGTGGAGCCGAATTCGGTAGCTTAATATATGCCGTGTTGGCTGTATCAGCCGAACACGAACAAAACAAAACTGCTTATCGCAAAGGAGCCGACTGATTCATTTATTACGAAATATTGTGGACTCAACTGACGCTTCTACTTGGACTCTTGACTCACAGGTGAATCTTATTCCACCTGACCAAAAATACTGTAAAACACAATTGTTAGATTCGTTTATCGCAATGACACAATTTCCGATAAAACAGCTTATTTGATGGTTGTAGATCTTATGTAAGATTTAGTATAATTTCCTGCGGGAACCTACAGGTCGTCCTCCAGCGTGAACTTTGCCTGTTCGTGGTCCCTAATTGGCCCAATCTGTTGCCGGCTAGTGTCAGCCCCGCGTGGGCCGAGTGCGTGCTATCTCTTTATCTGCAGATATCGCCGTTAATTAACTTGTTCATTAGGCCCTCGCCCTCGCGTGCATACGATTTACTGATTTTTATACTCCAGAGCAAGCCAAGCAAGCCAAAACTCTTTCCTGTGTTACATTTGATGTGCCCATGAGATCATGACATCAATGAAACATTAATTTCATGCGAATTTCCGAGGTTTAAGAGAAGAGGATGAAGAATTTGGAGTGGGTAAAAAGTAGTGGTTTGTGCTTGCAAAGTTATCAGCTAATGATAGCATGGGCAAGCTTCTTACCCGCTTCAAACAAGTTGAAAACCCATGTCCATTAAACAATCACGTAAGTAGCGTAGTGAGGAAGTTGAAAAGCAGCTAATCTGGGAGTAGTGGGAGAGTATCAGCAGCGGCATTCATTAGTGAGCTACCGAACGCGCTCTAAACAGTTATACAGAGTGCGACTTAAATTATGAATACTAGACTGACTTTCCAATTGGAATACAGGCCATAATAGCTGCAGAATCAAAAATAGAACGTGGGAAAAATAACATAGAAAAAATAAGTGAATATTTCTTGAAGGAATTAAATAATAATTAGATTCTACATTAAGGTTTCACTTCATGAAAAAAGCACTAGAAAAAAGCACTAGACAGAGTCTAGTGCTTTTTTAGCACTATGTTTTTTATATTAGACAATTATCAACGATGTGTTGGTACGAGTAACGATTGAGTGAAGTCAACAGAGAAATTTGCCTAGACACGTGAACAACTATGGAATCAGCCTGTATATCCGGGTTGAGGCGGCCGCAGCAGTGGATTGAGTTAAATGCCTCCTTATCTTCGCTTAATGGGCCGGGTACATGTCAATTCATCACTCGTCTCACTTCAGATACCTTTTTTCGACGGCACGCTCTTCATTATTATTAAATGAACTTGTTTTTATGCTCAATTATTCACTTAGGTTTTAGACAGTACCCGCGCTGGGTAAACAAGATTTCAAATCATTTAACAAACAGCATAATGGGCTTTATTCTTATTGGAAATTGTTTCTTATGTTTCTTACATGATTATCTATTAAATAGAATAATATAAGTAATTGAATGTATTTGCTAAGATCCAACACATTGGACAGGATCGTGATAGAATCTAACGTTACTCTAAAAGAGTATAGTTAATACCGTTTGACAAATAAATGTTATTTTTAAGCATTGAAAGGTCCAAAGGGTTCTGTAAAAGGAAAAAAAGGAATGAGCGGAAGCCTTCTAAGCCGACAAAGGTGTAATACGAGGGAAGCTTATAAATCACGGCCGTGGCTATCGCGGCACAATTAAGACGTCCACGCCGGCGCAGGCGCATGACCTGCCGAATTAAACATGTCAACTCTTTAAAATATTTGCTTCGAATTGTAATTTTAAAGGAACGTCCATTTATCTCAGTTGCGCACAATTTAACTATAAAATCACTTTAAAATGTTTTCTGCTTTTGGTCTATCTTTAGTAAGTTTTTAATGAGAAAAATTAAGTTTTATTTGTTGATTTGTATATAAAGAGGATTTGTTTTGTTTAGTTGAATACAAGTAAATAAAATAATAATTACATCGCACAAACTAAACAAATCCTCTTTTATACAAAGCAACAAATAAAAACTATTTTTTAATTCAATTTCGAATCAAGACTGCGATGAAAAATAATTTTTTAAGGATTAATGGTACTTACTTTATTTTTTTCTTTTAACTTAAAAGATATTTTTGTATAATAAGAATAACGTTTCCTGGTTTAGTTATTATGATTAAGTATACAAATATCACCTAGAGTCTAGTCTCTAGAGCTCAAAGATGGAACAATGAAGAACAAAAGAAGTGGGCAGGGTTGATGACTCAACTGCTATATGAAAACAGGTCTGCCATACCCGAAAAGGGAACAAATAACCTCAGCTCGATAACAACACGCGGGAATCGATTTCGAGACTTACCATTTAATTATTTTATCGATAATCTTGCATCAGTAAGGAAAAAAGAGGAGTGCGGAGTAATCGTCGCTTAGCCCGACGCGGCCCGACGCCCGGTAGCCGCCGGCGATTCCAGTCGATTTTATCATCTCATAACAGACTCGATTTATAAGTATCGATTATACGTATCGATCGCGATCCGCTCGCGGTCATATCGCATTTTTTTCGCATGATTGCTACAATTTTGTCTCGGCCCGTTGCTAATTACTGATTATCATTCCCCACAAAGTTGGCACGGCCTTGAACATCGCAGCCTGTGCAATTAGTGTCTTAAATCTTCCATTTTTGAAATATATCGCAGTGACCTTGATAATGTTATGTACTAAAACTAAATAACAATTCTAGCATTCAAATCAAAACATGAAAGTCTTGCCTGTACTTGAAAAAGACAATTAAAGGTTTCTCTTCCACTGTTCTTTTTTTTTAATAATTTATTATAATAATAATAATTTATTATATAATAATAATATAATAAATATTTATTTCCAATTTTCCGAATTTTAAATCGTAACGACTCTACCGCCTGTCAACGTCAAACTTCGGCCGATCACACAAATTTACTCCAAGTGCACACATGTTGTGCAAAGCTTACATATACATTCATAGTATGTAGGTACTTGTAATAATAATAAAAAAATCTATGTTGTCTGTGTATATTATTTTTTTTCTGGTATAGTACAATTCGCAAGACCCCACTGCCGAAGCGAAGGCCATAACTCACCCAGGACGCTATTTATTCAGCCAACGAAAATTATGATACTATATTATTACTGATTTGTTTTGGACATGCTGAGTTAAAGCTCTTACAAGAAATGATTTTTGAGTTATCGATGGGCTTTTTGGCCCTGTTGGAAAGAGGTAAAGGTACCAAGTCGAGATATTATAATGTAAATATTGTATATATTAACAAGTTATACATATATTTTACTTAAATGTGCAATACTCGTTTTAATAAAAGACAGGAACAAGAAAACTGTTAGAAATATTTGATATATAATCTTCTGTATATTTTAAAAAAACACGCATAGTATAACTTACAATGTTTAAAAGTACGTTTTAGAAGAGAAAAGTGGCTTCATGAAAATATTCTCCCTTACTGTTACGTGGTGTAGGTCAGGGTCACATTGTTATTCATAAATTCAGAGAGACGACTCCGTTGTTTTCTGTACCTCCACGTAACCAGATGCATAATTATTTTTAACAGGTTTACCTAAATACTGATAAAACAACTTTTTTCATCCTTGAATGATGAAGTTATATAAATGGAACGAGCTGGTGCTAGACATTTCGCTGTGTCTGCCTTTTCTCTTTACGGACATTTGCGTAGCATGCGTAATGATAGCGAGAATATTGAGATTTTTATACTCTTTTTTACAGTTACGTCATCCCCGATATCAGGATAGAGAACCGAAAGCGCAGTTGTATGAATGTAACATACACCTCTAAACTTTAAATTACTTATCAGTATCCGTTTTAAGAACGAGCATAGACTTTAGCTAGTAGTAACGTTTAAAACGTTCAGAAACTTCACAAGAATGCAATAAACACTCTGAATTGATGTAAAAAGCCCGAGAACAGAAAAACCTTTCAACTAGCGCAATTATAGCGTAATCGCACTCCGCTCCGAAGATAACGCTGCCTCTCGTTATTTTAACAAGAGTTTCAATTAAATTTTGACGTCTGCGCGATATAAAGTAGATAGGTTATGCGCCTCCGTCCGCCGCGCGCCGCTACTCACTTAATACACAGTTTTATTGGATATGGATCGAAATTATCCCATCTGTGATTACCTACCGGTTTAGTGATGCACGCGTCATCGATATAGGAAATCGGTACTTCTCACTTCTATACGTTACTTTATTACAGCTTAATTGAACGAAACAATCGATCAATAAATGCACTGAAACATCTCTTATTTGTAAAGTTTTGAAGTGTACACGCGTCGTGGTATACGACTGAAATTCTAATTGTATTAAATTATAAATTTGCATTTCCAATAAGAGTGGAACATCACTGCTGTCATTTGCCTTAAAGATGCAGTCCAGTTTATATGAAGCAAAACGCAGCCGTTAAATGTCGTTACGATTACTTTAAGATAGCTCTTTATATTATACTTCCTTATCTAAGTTTAAGTTGGCATAAAAAATATAATATTTCTTCGATATTACTGTCGATTACATGTCGACATTTTATTTCAAAATGTGTTGCAACTCTCCATTGTCGTCTTTTACATTTAATTTGCAAGCTCATCATTTATTAATATCGAAAGTTTAATGTAGTTGTTAATTAGTGATATAGCTAGTGAATAAAGATATTTTATTATTTATTCTTTGAACGGACACGGTGTTTAATAAAATATTAGAGATACATTTAATTGTTACCGTTAAGATTTTAAAGTAAACCGTTAAACGTGAAGAATGTTAATTATATAGCAAAAAGTAAATCATAATTTTTAACGTGTCTACATACCTAGTTCTCGCTTGTTAGTTCAGTCTATTATTAATACCAAGTGATGGACGCTCCGATGCTTTGGAAAGGTTAAAACAATTACGATGAAATTACAACGAACAATCAAATGCTTTTATTTTATATTTTTGTTGTAAATATTATTTGCCATTTGCCAAGCAGAGCAGTAGATAATTTAATTGTTATTTTTATGTCTACCTACCGCCATCGTTAAATTTGAGTCATCAATATTACTAGAAATGCATAACATTTATTGTTACTATTTTAGTTACTTAAATAGTTGCATATGCGAGAATATCCAGCTAAGTGGTAATTCAAAGGATTGTTATATGAACGTAAAACTAAAAAAAGCCTGCTTTTAAAGAATTAGTTCCAGAGAATAGTAAGATGTTGACAGAGCGTCACAATTGAAGAGAAATTAAACAATATTCTGAAGAGTGTAGTGCTCCAGAGGGCCACCGGAACGTTTTGTTTATGAGCCCATTTGCATATTTAACCCTTCAATGGCATCCCTGTGACGGGGTTTATTGCGGAAAAAACGCGGAACACATTAACTGTTTGCTGACGATTTCTTTACGGTAAAAGCAAAAAATTAGAGCATTATTCTTCGTTAGCGTCTCTTTTACTGTAACAAGACCCAGTGCCGCAAGAGCACTTTTTAAGATCACTTTTAGAATGATCTATTAGTTCCCTCACTTGGTCAATATTTTCATTTAAAATTAGATGGTTTAAAAAGTAGTCAAATAAATGTTTTAAGTAAATAAAGCTGTTATGATATTTAATAAGATGATTTTTTTTATTTATTTAGTTATTATTATAACATAGGAACAATCCCTATTTCAATAAATCGCGTAACAAATAATGGCTATTTTATTTTCTATTTCAATTGAAGCAAAAACCTATTTTTAAATGGTGTAATTAAATAGCTACAGTGTTCTTACATTATAATTATCGCCCCTTGGTTATCATTAATATATTAAATCTTCATTCACAGACAGCCCATTCAAAAATCTTGCGCACGCGCACGATTATTATTAAAATGTAATACAGAAGTCGATATTAGTGATGCTAATGTATGTAAAATAAAGTGTAATGAATTTACAACTCCGAGTGAATGGGGTATTTACTAACAACATTGCGGTTAATTTAAACAAACAAACTCACGTCGATATAAGACGAGTCCAAATTATTTCTGATGGCGGTATGGAAGGAATAGTTTGGGAACGCTTGAAATTGAGCAATATTTTTCGACAATAAGGAATAACAATGTTTGGAAATGAACAAAAAATGCGTAAAGATAAAAGTGTGCTCCATATTGTGACCACAGCACCTACATCTCATGGAAATATTTTTATGGCTCTGCCGGGCTTAATGTAAACCTTTTGTAGTCTCCGTCATAATGTCCAAAACATTTACCTCTATCACAATATTTGTTTAGAGCAACCCGACCCGCAAAAACTAGAGCAAACAAGAGCAACAAAGTAGAGCACTAAAACTCGTAAAACTAATTCTCGTTCGATTTTTAAAAATATATTTTTTTAACAAACTTATGATATCGTTGAAGCGTTTTCGCATTCGCTTAACACAGTATGTGTACTCGTAAAAGTATTATTTATAATTCGGTTTCTTAATGGTTAAAACGTTAATTTTAGTGCAACGATAATTAAAATGCTAGCTAATTGTACACATAAAACAGTTACGGTCGGAGCAAAAAATAAGCGACACCAAAAGGACAGAAGCCGGCAAAAAGTGTAACGGTTTTCATTTTTTAACGACATTTCTTAACCCTTTCGGACATATTCCGTTAGCGTCGAACAAAGAGAATCTTCGGCGATAGATTATGCAAAAAAGGTTCGAACTCTTCCATTTCAGTGTATCAATTCCCATGCTCTTATAAAAGAAGCAACGGCAATCGATATTCACAAAGATGACACCTTGTTTGAATATTCACATCTTTCCCATGATTCCATTCAATCGAAAGGGTTGCCTGGGGTGGATGAGTATAGGCAAATTCGATTATCTCATATTCTCACGCACATCCCGCTATCGAACAATAAATCTTTGCATACGCACCCTAAGAAAAAAAACGCTATTAAAAAAGGTACTATCTGTGCGACCCCGGCTCTGCATAAGAAAGAACCGTGCACCCAAATTATAGACGCGAGGCGACAAGTGCGCGCATTCACAATCGCGATTCCTTCGCCAATTCTTTAGATAGAATGGCGCGGCTGGGTACCTGCGATCGCACGGTGCACCTATGTGGGGACAGTTTATTTGCATTTTTTAATATTATTCCATTGAAATAGTATCTTAACCCTATTCAATAATGTCAGGGGTTAGGTTGCACTTAATATTCAAAAAGGGCAGGTTCATTTCTCTTAATATTCTCGCATAAATTACAGTCAGGTACATTTTAGACTATTGTGCAACGCTGGGGAAACCGGCTCGCAAAAGGAGTAATGCGACCTGAGTCGTTTCGCTACTTTGCTCTTTTATCCGTGACGCCTAAGGTCTATAATTATAAGCGGAACTTTGATTTCGAACCCGCGAAGTCAAAATCCACGACAGTTTACTTCCTGAATAGTTTAACCCATTTCCTTTGTACGAATATGCAAAAAAGTTTTACCCATCCTATTTTTTTATTCAATAAAATTTAGGGGCTATGCACATTATGCAAATGCACGCATAAATTTTATGTTACACACGGCGGCTTGTTTATACGAAAGGAGCCCTTTTTCTGGCAAGTATTAAGGGATGTTTTTGTATAATGATGAAATTTTGTTTTTCTGGATTATAGGTAGTATGCAATTTTTTCGAAGGGGCTTAAGAATGCGGTTAATTTTTTCTCATGCAAGAAGAAAGAGTTACCGTTACGATGTTCGGTGGCTTCATTGTGGAGTGACGTTTGTCGTCGGATTTGTATTAGAATATGTAATTACTTCCTCTACGGGTTTCGGAAGCTATCCCTGAAGCCGTTACTTTGGCTTTACTTTCCTCGTGTAGCCATTTTTCGTTACTTAGTCCTTTAAAAGACTAAAATTATAGTTGAAAAAACTTATTCATCTGATAACGGTCGAGTTCTCCGAAGATAACGGCCCTTAAACTTTTTCCATAATATTTCCTCAATCTTTATGACTTCACCGATTTGCCTTTTAATATAAAAACACACAACATAGCTCAACCGACAAAATAAACAAATCTAAAAAAGTTCAGAGCGCACTGATTGTTGGGCCTTTCGCAAAAAACAACAAATTTTTTATTAAAAAAATCCTCGGTCCCTTTTTGCGCCGCCATTGTCTTCGTGCTATTGTCTTCCTTTGAAATACTTTTATGTTTTCCGGATGACAATAATGTTTGAACTTATTTTTCGATAACTATTATTTAGCCAATTTATTGTTTTCGGCTTTAATGTGTTTTGATAAACGGTAGTCGCTGTATAATTTTATTTGATTAGCAATTTGTACACGGAAGCCTCGCCGCCATTATAAAACTGATTTAACTATGTTCTTTTGACGCAACAGTTAATTTTGTCATTAGATTTCCAATCAGATAACACTGTTAACCGTTTTCCGTTGATTTTTAACTAGCTGACTCGAAAAATATTACAATTTATTTCTTAAATCGTTCACCAAGTTTTTTCTTTCCTTAATTGGGGCTTTGCCGTATAATCATGTTTTATTTGTTATTGTATGAGCTTGCTTTCGTACGCAACGTGGAAAATGTTTGTTTTAGAGATATTGACAAGACTTTTGGTATTTCTTCGAACTAAATGAACACTGCAATTAGGCATAACGTTAATTTTTACGACTTCAAATTGAATTATTAACATAATTAATGAAGGGAATGTGGAATCTGTGGAATCTGTTGATGTTTCTATCACAGAATAAAATGTATACCTACATATTTGGATTTGAATTCATCAAGTTCATTTATTTGGAAGTTTAACTTTTTGATAACTGATTATTTTCTAATGTGCTCAATTATCAATAATTGATGAATACTGTTTGCATAGAATTAGCTTTATTCTATGGAAATGATACTCCATAGCGCATATTTACATCCTGCATTAAACTACCTATGGCCGATTGTACAATGATTCTTTTTCTATTAATAATGTCATATGTTAAAAATTTAGAAAAAAAATATGGACATAAGAAATTTGTATCTACCTAAGAAAAAAAATAATAATGCCGTAAAATCTTTTACTTATTTCTGTCTTCTGAAATGCAGTCGAAAAGGTTATGTAAAAGAATCTACAAATATAAACATTGTATTATACTGACGCGAGTATTACAAAATAAAAAAAAACTCTATAATTTATTTCTGTACTTCTCATTTAAAATTTAAAATTCATCGTATCATCACTCGGCAAGACAAATAGTAGTAAGAACAAATGATGTATTAATACGATATAAACAATTTAAGTCGAGATAACTTCAAACTCAAATTTTAGAGATATAATGGCCCGTCAGAATACTAAATTTGGCAGCTTAAATTATTTAGTCCTATCAATTTAGAAATACACAGGATAGGTTATCCATGTTTGACAGCTCTAACGTAAATTTATATTAGAGTATTTTAGTATTGAGAGTGAACATCAGAATCGATCTGTATTAGTTTACGACCAACATCCATGCGTAAGCCGCTAAATAGAAATAGAAGCTAACGGTAGCATCTGTCTAGGAAAATAAAAGATTATTTAAAATAAAACATCCTTCAATTTGAGCTGATTCACAGGCATTAATGATTAATTGGTGAATTATTTAAATGTATTTATTGAATTGATCGATTTCTATTGGTTTTGTTTGCAAATTAGCATGTCAATGGGCAAAGGTGTGCGGATAATATCCTCTCGATTTATTACGTTTGTCTATTGTACAGCTGCTTATTTATAGCACGAAACTGTGTCAATAAGCTGTTTAATAAGAGGTATTGTTCAATTATCATAAGTAAAATATGAATAATCATGCTGAGGCCACGGACCTCGCAATCTTGCAAATAAACAACTGATACGATCGAATTGTCCCATTCCAAATTATTGTAGTTATATTTTATTTAACTATCTAATGCAAAACTAACTTAGGTCTTTAGTCTCTTTTTTATCTATTGTTTTGGCTGGGGTAGAGACAAGAAAAATGGCTAAAGTTTGATAAAGTTTGATAATCTATATTTTATTTGTGTATAAGATGGTAATTTCTTTATAACACATACCTATACACGCATGTAAGTATTTGCTACGTGTAGTTTCGAGTTGATTAAATATTGTATTGAAAATCGCACCGTGAGTGCAGCTGCGAGGTACGAACAGACAGTGTATGCTAATTCACGGCCATAAATATGAGCAGTTTAATTCCGTCAATAGTTCAAATCACTTGTTATTTATATGTTAATGTTAACACCGGGACTCCGATAACCGATTCTTTTTAGGGTTGCATGAAGTTAGCTATAAAACCACGTGCAGTACTGTCAGTACTGCACGTAGTTTTTGTATGATATTAGTGTTTTAAAAAATTGCAATGGAGGCTAAATTTTGTTTTTTTCTTTGGAGAGGGGTAACAGGACAGGACGGACAACAAGATGTCGTTTCAAATAGAACATTCCGGTAAATTAGTTAAGATAAGAAAATGAAAAGAAATAAACCAAATGTTTTTTTTTTACCTTTTAGTCTGTCATTTAGCAGTTATTACCTAAATTGCAAAATACCAGACTAAAGCTAATAGCTATTTCAGTAGCTTAAAGCTTTTAATACGGAACCCGAGGTGCCAAACACACGTGTGGCGTAATTTTTAGCATGACTCGGTAGGTAATATTAGCAATGCAAATGAGCTTCCGTCGCTATCGGCACTCGATGATAAACTATGCCCTTTGTCCCTCCCCCCATGCCACCACATGCAGCAGATGCTCTCATCAATCCCACCACACATGGAACAACGATACCATCTAATAGCGTCTCATTTCTTAAGAAGCTTTTGGTGGGAATAGAATGCAAATTTTACAAATCATTGCTACTTCTTGGGCCATCTAAAATACAGTGCAATAACCCGGCGAGCAGCTTTGCCTACAAGCAGCGACTCTTTGAAGCACTTGACATTTTACAAAGATGCTTTTGTAGCACTGGCCATCATAACCAGACCTGTCGCATCCCGTAAGATTACTCGTCACCTGTTGTAATAACTTCAACAGAAAACTGTGAGAGTTCACGATACATTGGTTGCTCGATGAAAGACAATAAGTGATGAATATGCATGGAGGTATGCAATTTGGTTGTTCTTGTAATGACAATGAGAGCAAAATAACATGTCAATACTCAGCTGAGATCTCTTGCATTGAAATTATGACAACATCCTTCAGTTGTAACGAGTGTTATAATATTCTATTTACCCCAGATCAGTCTCTATGCAGGAGTCGGGTTTATAAAAGGAGCAATTATACCGTGACCTTTCACCCCATTCCATGTTTTTTGCTTTAATGCAAGGTCAAAGAAGAAGGTAATCGCAAAAATGCCACTGACTGTTTACACCTTTACAACGTAGCTAACGGTACATTATGATACAAAAACACAATTTTGTCTGTGACTTTGATGGAATTCGATAGGATACCATGGCATAATTAATATTACTTCTGACCTTTTCCTGAAGAATTTAATGAAATTAACAAACCTGAACCGGTTGAAATAGCCGTTATATTTGTGTTTTAAATAAAAGAATTGTTTCAATTATAAATAGACGGATTATTATAGTTCAAATTTCGGAGCTGTTTGTTGTATTGATATATGTGAACATTAGTGTAGTCCTACCGCCATGGTAATTAAAACCACTCCACTGATATACACAAATCCATAGCAAATAACTAAATATTAATAAATTAAAGTAAAATGTACGTATCCAATAACGCTCAGATGTACCTAACGATAAGGGTCGACACGTCATGGTCCATCTTCAGCGAAGGGATCCCGCGGAGTTGACTTGCCGAGTTTTTATAGAGATCATGAACCGTGGAAGATATATCGTGTTCCTGTAATAATATTGTGATTGTATCTTATCAATAATTACGGGCCTTAATTGCATGCAATTATAATGTTTTGAGTGCTATAGCGTTCTGACTAGTTTTGACTTAACTTACTTGAGACTTTCATAAGAAAAGAGCATGGTTTATTTGGCTTAATTGGCTCAATGTGTCCGTAGAATTAATAAAAATGTCTACGATACGTCAATAGACTGTAGCGATATCTTATGTGAACAAGAGCAGTAAGGAAAGGGCACGGGCCGAGTTGCGTGATGGAGCCACTTTCGTTATTGCTAACCATTCCAAATATGGCACAAAGAGCGATTCTTGCCTCGTCTCGTCTCATCGGATAGTTTTTCTAATCGCTTCGTGCAACTGTACAACGCCACCCGATAGTTTCTTTGCTATCAACAGCACATTGCATTACAGAATTTCATGATTTCACAAAAATTATGTATACAAATCTAGGAATTTGCTAAAATCTATATATAGGCTTTAAAAGTAGGATAATAAATACATATCAAATTTAGTTTTAGTTAGAAAGCGCTTCAAAATATAAGTCATATTTTTTGAAGCGCTCAAATTTGTTGGATGCCTTATAGTTTGATTGTTATTGACCCAACACAGCTTAAATTAGAAATAATAATCGTCTAATGGATGCTTCTACGAGACCTACAAGGAGGTGCAAGTTATTGAGCAGGGCTCGAGGAGGAAGGCAGCGCTCACGTCGCGGCCATCAATCAGCATTGATGGCCGAGCCAACGACCTCACTGTCCTGACAATGACGTGACGTCACACGACACGTGATCGACACGTACAAAGAGTTGGCATATGAAATATTCCACTACTTCATATTGGGCATATATGCTGCCAGGCTAGAAGATAACTGAAGTCCGAGTCATCAGGGAAACTATAGTTACTACAATTGCACTGATATTTTCTTTATCTTGACAAGACAAGTAGCAATTACTCTGAATTTTACTCTGAGTTCAAAAATTAAGAAAAGGCATTAATAAAAGGATATTCAAAATATATTGCTTTATTTGCTATTATATCTGCAAAACTGTGTTGCACATAACAATTCCTCTATTTGACTTGAGTAAAGAAAATTACAAATTGTTGTAATTATTAAATCAAATGAACATTAACAAGTGATAGCGTACACATCGCACGTCATAAATATACAGCAATCATTCGTAAAACTTGACGATGCAAAAACGAACCAATCACCGAGCAATTATACAACTGTTCAACAATCCAAACACACCGCAATTATTCAATTATACGTATACATTACTCGCTTTGCCGGATATGTGTTTTACAAATTAGAAGCGAGCCAGCAATGTATGTCCACTCTCATTATTCAGCCCCGCGGCCGGAGCGCATACTTAGCGGCTATTATCATACTAATTCCTCTTTTCGATACAGGTGTTGAGATTTTGTTTCATTCCTGCTTTACAAGCAATTTGTTGTTGCAATTTATACAAAAACAATGACAAGCACACGCGAGCCGATATTCTATGTTCTCCTAGATAACAATAGCAAATCTCTTTTATTTCTGCTATATCGACATTGTATACTTCTTATTGTTAAACGCCTTTTATCTTATAGATTTCCCTCGTTATATCTCGCGCAGTTTCAGAGCCGTTCATTGTCATTGTCATTATATGCAGCATAGATCCGTCAGTATACAACTTAATTATGAACACACTTGAAATTGAGTCCTATCGCTGGTACTCGTTGTCATCAACGTTAATCCGAATTTAATTAATCTAAGCTCACAGTAGATCGACATCGTCCTAAATAGATGAAAATGCTAAAGGAAATGATTAGTAATCCGCGCTTTATCCTAGCAAGGACAACAAGTCGGTACACTCGCGCGCACTCGCCTTATTTCTACTTCTCTATTTAGATTGATTAATTGTACGCCTTGTATATTTAAGTAGTGCCGATTTCTTTATACTCATATGTCTATAGTCTCATAGGCCCATACAATAAAAGCATTTAATGAGCACATATAGGTTGGAAAATTTACCTGTACCTAATAGATTTCAGTTAGTTAAATATATTTTTAATTCGCTTGAGAAGTTTTTGAAATGTATACAGAATGATATTTATTTATTGAAAAATTTACTTTCTTTCCTTAAGCCACTGAGTTTTCCTCTCGCCAGTACCCGGTCTATATTTCACCAGTGAAGCCTCAATGCTAACCGGCCGCTGAGGCAGGCGGAATGGTGGAATGGCTGCTGCCTACAAATTGCGATATATCTACCTTATTTATTGACTGGACACTGTTTATTCGATATTATATAGCAAGCAGCATTTGATGGACTAAATAAGTATTTCCTCTTAACTTGTATAAGGCCTAATAATCCACCTCTAACAATTGTTAAACTGACTGACTGTCAATTTATTAGCAAAATTTCTATAAGCAACAGATAATAATACAAAACCCTGATAAAGGAAACGAAGATTAATCTGTAAACATATTGTTTTTATTATAATATGACGCACACGGGTTCAGGAAATCATCTAGTTTATATAGAATACTATCAAATGTCTTTATTGCTAAAATATGCTAAAATTAAAATACACATAAAATACCACTCAAACATGAATAAATCGTAGATCGTTTCTAGTGTCACTAATGAGTTTAGTTCAAATTCCCACCATTATAATACGTTTTTAAAAAATATAAGGAAGGGAAAACATTTATCAACATTACTCTGATTGCAATATGGCTCTTTAAATATATCGAATAGACAAATAAAGCAGTATTTTATAATTAATAAAATACAGGCTTATCTGAGTCACAATTGAATTCATTAATTAAGATACTTGAACTAGTTCAGTGTGTTTTTTTAATTTGTGACTCGCTTTCGAAATTTTCGAAATTTTTCCGAAATGTAATGAAACTATTGTATGTAACATTACTGTTAAAAGACAAAATAAAAGGTTTGTTATCAGTTTATGTAGTATTTATCAAGCTTTATAGATCTTCGCGTCGCACTGTACCAGCCCGTAAGTAAGCAAGCAACTGTCAAGGCAACCAACAAACTACATCATAAACTATCTCGCTCATCGACGTATCTTTGGCCAATGTTGTATAATAGCATTCGATAGATGCGTATTAGGTTTCAAAACCAGTCTCTTATCGCCCATACTTGAATAGGCAACCGATAAAAACCCATTTTTAAAGCGAGACCATTTCATTATTTGTTGTATTCATCACTTGCAGACAAATAAATGTTTTATAGCTTTTTCATCTTACAAATTAAATTATCAAGAAAATACCAATAATTGTTATTATCCATTATTATCATCAAGTCAAATAGAGAACAATTACGATGGCGACATACCAGCACAAGTATCTTAATTTAAATCCCATGATCGCTGTGACAACTTGAGTCCATGCCACAGTCTAACGATCAAACATACTCAAACTGCAAATGGCGGGAGATAGTTTTTAAGTAATTTAAATATCAAGACGATTATATTGCTATTTAATTTACTTTTTTAAAATATTGATAAAGTGTTAATATATGTTGTTTTTTGAAGCATTTTAAAGACGGCCCAGGTGGCTAAGTAGTGATATGCCGGAGTAGCGAACGGAGGGTGCAGAGTTCGAACCCGGTTCGGTCAACATTTGTGTGATGAGCATAACTGCTAGCTGTGGTTTAAATAGCTTACCTTGGGGCTAACCAACGGCGTATAAAATGTGTCCCGAAATATCATATATTATTATTTTATTGAGAGACTCTAACATCGTAAGACAAATCTCATGTTTGCTTATCTCATGAGTATAATTTGATTAAATCCCAGATCCCCGTTCATTCGGCAACGTTGCTATTATATTGTATTCAAGTGCCAATATTATAGACGGACACGCGGCACAGTTTATGATCCGATACAAACACAAATAGCAATAAACCTGTCCTACTCTGCCTAACGCCAAGCTACGGCCAAATGTCTTAACAAGCCCTAAGTTATGGGGATTTTCTGGTTGGGTATTGAGATAAACAGATCCTGCTCAGTTCGCGGGGAAAGTCGGGACACTTTCTAGTCGTTGTCAGGCTTAGAGAAAACCAGCATTCAACTATAGTTCAGACATCTTTTGGTATAAGTGATAGCGCGAAATATTTACACACTAGTCTAATAATAATATTTTATCGATTTATTTAATAGATATTTTATATATAGAGACTCATTTTGTTTTTATGAGGCATTTCACCACGCAAAATAAACGCCTCACACGCCCATGGCAGTCAAGCCTACTAGAGGCCGATAAAGGATAGCTCGTCATACAATATGTTAAATTATAAGCAGCGTCATGAGCTGGGCGATAGTGATCAGTGTGGCGACGCCAGCGCCTTCTACGGCCTTCCGGGTTCTAGCGACATCTCACTGCTGATATTTTTAGACCTGATGCCACCGTGCCACACTGATTTGTTTTGATAACAGACAATAATTATTCGCTCTTTACTTCTGCTCCGACTTTGGTTAGGAAAATTTCTCAATGTCAATTTGTAATAACACAAATAGCTAAAACTAGTCTAGTCCTTTCAAAAGCGCGACCTTCTGATGTCGCGCAACATCGCAGCGACCTACTTGCCCCCGTGGACCAGACCGGCCAAGCCTGATCACCTTATCTTAACTAGCCAAGACTATCAGCGTCTCGCACAATTTTTTCGTGTGTCTATTGACTAGCTTCTTAGGACATCGTCTTGGAACCGGATAAGATTGGCATCGGTTTTTAGAAGCTGTTATAAAAAAGAGAAAATTCTGCATTTTATTGCAGCAAAATTCATTTACGACTAAGAACCGACATCGGTGTCACATCAATAATAAGATAGACATATTTGTGCATCCGCCACACCCACAGATGCATTGCAAACGATTATTGCGTTTTAATCGCGTCAAACCAACGTATTGGTCGAGGCCAGGTGAAGGAAGCGGTTTATTTTTATCTAACGTTTTTCAATTGAAGTCACATTTTTACGTAAATTGAATTTGCTCAAATGGCGCGTACTTCAAAAACACCTGCAAACGTCAACGCCCTTACAATTAATTGTAATAAAGTATATTATACATATAATCAGTTTCTGTGAAAGTGTGAAAAATATTCACTAGCACAATTATTTTGCATAGATCTTTATAAATATTAATAGGGAATATTCATAAAAACGTAATTGCTCACAATCTAATCTGTTTTAGTTTTTATGTTCAATTTATTCTAATAGTTTTTCTTTACCCCTTTCACTATGATAAGTTACACCTTATGCCATTGTTTTATGACGTTTAAATTAGTTGTAACGTGCCAACGACGCAGAAAATAGGTAACCTAGACGTAGGGTCCATAGCTGCTTCATGTAAATAGAATTTATCATCTCCTTACACAGTATGATATCATGGCTATATTGTGTCGTGGGCGATTTTGATCGATCGGCATAATGACTGGGCTTAGTGTATATCCCAGTATTGTTGGCAATGGACAGAAGGGTAACTACAATAGGTCCCAATCCCTTGGATGTGACAGCTTTATCCTTTGCTTACCCCCGTCTTCGGAGCTGGAGTCGAGGTGCTAGCGCCGAAACACCGCCCTATTAAAAGTTACATAATAGTTAGGATCATTATCATTATCATCGCTGCTATACAGCTGGATTGTTACTATGTTTTAAGGGGCTTCAGCGTCTTAAATGTGGACGTGAAGGACAAACTCGTACCATTTAATAAATGAATTTAGTCATTTAGTAATTCATGATTTCACAATTCCCAGTGGTTTAAAACAAATGAAATTTTCAGCGTCATAATATGTACTACTTAACCTGGAGTTTAGTAGTATATGCTACCAAATGGGATTTTTTCCACTAATCGTAATTAGCAATTAAAGACAATAAAACAGGTCCGCGCAAGGCCTTCGCGCATTTCCTGCGATAACTTTGTTCAGATAATATTTATTTTATTGTTTTGTCTTATCCGTTAAATACACGCACCGAACAATTAATGTTTTCGAAGATAAAGTATTATTGACATTATTTAACACTCTTCATACTTTCATTTTATAGGATTGTGACTGACCATGTGCGCAAGTCTCATAATTTCTAAAGTCTCTAATTTGAAATAAATATTTGTTATTACAATTGTGGTAAAACACTGCGAAGTCAGGTACCAACAAAGACTTTGGATGCCATTAACCGTGTTCGCAGGCAAGTTTTGGATAGTAATCACGGAAGGCCCGCATTTTCCGTCGCTGCGTCGGGCGGCAGGAAGCGCCTTGCCGCGAGGCCACGCTTGCAAAGCCTAATGTTTACCTTATACGTCTCCACGTGTGAGCCACAGTATAAAAAAACATTAAAAATAAGGTAATGTATGCAATGAATGCGTGCTGTGCTAAAAATAGCATTCGCAACTAAGAAAAATGCATAAGCATATACAAATACCATATAATAATATCAATATTTTGTATTGCCATAGTTCAATTTATCACCCGAATGAAATAGAGACACTTTACTTAAAATAATATACTCTATTAAAGTGCTACTGCAAATCTAAATATGTATATAATAAACCGTAACATTGCTGAGAAGCTGAGACAACGACGACATGCTACAAAGTTTAATTAATAAATGAAATATCATAAATGATTAAGGTATCGTATCATCTACGTCACCCAAGACCGCTGGTTTTTGTGAGGTCATTGCTACGCGTCTGCGCTGGTGAGAATAACCCAACAATAGGCGTGATACACGAGATAACGTTTCTGTAATTACTGTATATTTCCCTAATTCTTGTTATTTATCGACTTCCTTATTGATTAACAAAATTCACTAAAAACACACACATTACGTTGTCTACAACTTGTTTTGGTAGTGCTTAATTAGTACTGATTTCAACATAAAAATATATCTCTTAATTGTTTATGTGAGCCTGGTACCTGAGAATTAAGAGATCTTTGTCATTACATAATTTAACAAATAATAATTCAATTTTTTTTTTGAAATCTTGAAAAACGTTTGTTTGCTTGCATATATGTAATATACATTTAGATACAGTATTTTACATATGTCCATTTATCGTCATCTCAACGTGACGTCATTAGTCACCTGTTGCCACGAAAGGTCAGAGGAAGGTCGCGAGTGCGGTCCGAAATCTAGATAGGAGCTGATAAGAGCTACGTCTTCCTCACCGACCACCGTGGGACCTCGGAACAATGCCCACTATCGCAAGGAAGGGTTATGATGAATGCCTACCCCATCACCTATAGCTGTTTCTTGTAGTTTGTTTAAAACAACTTTTAAGCAACACTTTATAAACTTCTTCAAAATTAAAATAAGCACTTACGCGGTGGATTGCTCGTTGATATTAGAAGATATTTATTTTTAGACAGAAAATACGTCACTATTTCCCCAAACCTGTGATATACGTCATTGTCACCTCTAATGTCATCCCTAAACAAGAGACGCGATGCCTCGCGATACTACGCCATTGTCGCGGGAGCTCCGACTACAAATCAGATAAAATCACAAAACGTGATAAAAACTATTGTGTAGTACAATCATTTTTAATGATTTCTTTGTTGTTACAAAAAATATATATTTGTTATTATATAATTCAGTATTATGAGGTAATTGAAGATATTATCAATTTTAATAATATATATGTTTTTTAAAGTTTTATAAAGTAAGACGGCAAACGGTGGTTCTGCGTAAACCACCTTCAACAAGCTAAATAGGTAATGTTAGACTAAGAAAAGGGTTTTTTCATCATTAGAATTTATATTGTACATTGTTACAACGGTATACTGTATACTGGGTTATTCAACATTTTTCAGTGTTTTTAGTTAGGCCTTATTAAATTGTACAATGGCCGCGTTTGCCTGCTCGTGGATAAAAAACTTTGTAAACATAGTCAGGGTTATATTTGTTACAAAAGGATGTTTCCAAACGTGTTGTAATATTATTGTGACCTTGTAAAACAACCATCTATGTTGGGAAATTTGGCGTCTAATTGTTGCTAATATTCGACGTAATTTACAGTTGAAAGATTTATTGGCCCATTAAATTATTACCGAGATGCTATTAATAACTAGCGACGACTTCTATTAATCATTACTCATTGCCATTTACTTTGGATTGCTTATAATAAAGACACAATGTTCAAAATGTTTACTATTCAACCAACCAGACTTCTGAGCGCACGATACGGGTTTGCGAGAATGGCATAGACTGTAACGCTTTCGTTATTAAAAAACGTAATAATATTTAATATTCCACACAGTTGGTGAGCGTTATAAAAAGCAGACAAAGAAAGGATGCTCTCACCGTCGCGGCTAATATCGTCCCGCGCTTTGTGGCGCACGTACTCGCTTCCTTTGTCGCACTCAAACTGTTTTATGTCATTCTCTGTGTCGTTCTCCGCCATGCACAACATATTTTACACGCTTATTACCTCGACATATCGGAAACAAAGCCTTTTCAAGTAATATTCTTAGGTCCGAGGATAGATTTATCCGCACTGGTAACACGGTTGATTAAAAAGCATTCAAGTGAGCACAGTTTACACTAGTTTTGATAACAAACATAGCTTGCTATGCAAGCATTCTACCAAGAGGTGGCTTGGAAACGCGAAATATTCACCTGTCGACTACTAGACTGAACAATTTAAAAACTGTCAATTCTTAAATAAAAACAAGAGTTGTAGAGTGATTTAAAGGATTCACGGATTTAAGCTTCCACGTTGCGTAGCAGGAAATAAAAAAACTGTCATTAGACCTCCATGAATGGGTTGTGGAGTCGTACATAAAATAATTGAAGAATGGAGCCCGTGACATCACGCGTCGACTGACGGGCTGCATCCTCATACATGGCTTTTTGTTGCAGCTACGTGCTTATTATAAACAACAGATATTTTAAGCGAGATGGCTTCTCGTAGAGCTGATGAACGAATTGTAATCAATTTGTATGATGTGTTTTAAACAAAAATACTGTATAACCAAAAAAAGGAAAGGAAAAATGGCACTTATTTCACAAATTATACATATCAATGTATATGTCAATATACATGTTATTAATAGGGAATGTGTTATATATTTAATTATTATATATTATTTTAATATTATTTTATTATAATTATTTTAATTATTAAGGAAATAAATGTCAGTCAGCATTTCAGACTACAAGAAATCATAATTACCAGACTATTGTAGTAAAATTTTGGAAAACCAGTTTGTTTCATTTCGAAGAGTAGTAGTAGTAAAATATACAAAACTTAATATATTTCAAATGAAAACATTTTCTACTTAATGCTAATCAGTTATTACTATGAAAATATACCACCTACTATGTGAAGATAAGCAGCTGTTTAGCAAATGATAGTGATTAATCATAGCTGGATCTAAAATAATGCGCAGATAGAACAAAAAGTGAACAGATAAGGTAATTGCAGGCAATATTTACAAGTTGAACGCTAGATTGAGATAGAATCGTCTTGTTCACACCCATCATTCTTTTAGCCTCTCCGACACGACGTTTCCAAGAAAGTCGCGGAAGCACTTTTTTGCTACCGGAAGAGGGTTAGAGCGCAAAAATAACACGCAAATGCTGTGTTATTGCAAATTCTTTATCAACTTACCTGCAGTTGATACAAAAATTAATCATTATATGTAAGTAATCATATTGACTAACTCAGCGTAAAGTATATGTTATATTTATTGCACAATTCGTAAAACAGCCAAGCCACTTGGCGTATTTAAGGTTAATCCGGCGATCGTGTCGGAAAGCCTGAAGGCACCGCGCTAACGAGCGATATCAGACATCTATTCAAATCGGTGCGACTGTATAAATATTAATATCGAGCATTGAGGTGCATTACATATTCACGAATTTGTTTAATGGCAACACCCAATTGTTGTCTTATTTTTGTTGTTGCTGCACCATTCGCCTCGGCTCGTGCTACATCACAGGGTGCTTCGAACGCTTGACGAAAGGAAAATATCGCGCCATTGTCTCTGTGCGAGTGTAATAAAGAGGTGTCAAGGATTGCGTCACCCGAGGTGTGCGGAGTGCGGCGTAGGTATTGTTTCAAGTATCCCAGATAGGCCGCTGTTGACGCAAGCTGCGGGACGTGCGTGGGCGCAGCCAGCTCACCTTGAATATTACGCTCCAATCTAACCACTCACATAAAAAACTCGTATTTGATCGCATTTTAGTTCGATTATTGATTTTGGTGGATTCGAGACTGAGAAAATTGGGCCCGAACAAAAGAACAGCCTGTATTACTACACCTTACGCGTATTTGTTTTAGTAATGAACATTCCGAGTTTTAAATAATAAAATTTATTCATAAGCACTTACCATATTTGAGTGTGCGAGCGTCCATATGTATGAGCGGTTAAGATATTCTTATTTATGGGTCTATGTCAAGGCCGCAGCTATCTTCTTTTGCATAATATCAAATTATTTATTCGCTACGCGCTAAAACTGTCCGTGTCCGATTTGTAATTCAAATCGGGATTGTGCCCGACTCCGCACTTACTCCTTCCTCAGTTTGTCTGCTAATTATTGGCATCTCTATTGTACCACCCTTCGCTTTCTTATGTCAGAATAGTCACTACCATGACAGCAGTGAAAATTGTCGTAAATGGTGACCTTGTCAGTTACGTAACCATATATTGGATAATGTCTGGGTTTGCTGCTTTTGCTCAAGAGTGTGAAAAGCAGTAAATTTAATAAATTGTATTGGACAGAAGCACGAACACCTTAAGTGCTTTTTCAACGGCAGAAGAGAGTCTAGAGATAATTAAAATAGGACTATATTGAAATAGTTTATTGACTTTGTACTCTATTCATTAAAACGTACAAAAATATTGCCAAATGTATAATAAGGTAGCTGCTTTACATATATAAGTGCGTTACGAGACTTGTGTATGCAATGTTATCATAATTAAAATTACAAAAGAAATATTGTCAATTAAGTTTGACATAGATCTATTAAGTGATACATTATTTAAATGTTTTTAAATGAGTTTTGCATATTTATATAATATAAAAGAAGCAGATGATAAATAATTCAGTAGTTTTCAATGACAATTACACAGCTCTAGATTACTATGGTGTATTTATTTGTGATTCAAATAAATTAAAGGTGTGAGTTTATGTAAATATTTGTTAAATTAAAACCTCAGGCGCCAACGACCACGTTTACCAACATTCAAATCACTCTTTACTTCTATATTACTGATATGTCGTCACATTACAAACATGAGATTTCGAGTGGTTTATGGAATTTTTTGACCTCACTTAATGACTTAAGCAAGGAGAAATTTTATGTTAACGAATATTTGAATCGATGCTCTTTGTTAATCTTAATGTTGTTTTTTTAGAATGCCATTTAAGTTTACAAATAGAGCTACTACAATCACTTACTTCACCATTAAATGAAACGACGCTTAAACTTAATTAATTATTGGTTCGACAAGATTAATAATAAAGTAATCAGTTGAAAATTCAAATATTTTGTTTAATAACATTCAAATCAAAGGTCTGATATTAATTAAACCGGTTTAACTAATTACCGCGATAAAAACAATGTAATAAAAATCTATTTTTATAAGAATAAGCGACGTGGGAACCGAGCTGGTATCTGGCGCTTGCTAACCAACTAGCATGGCTATTTCTGTACGACATTGTTTATCTATTCCAACATTTCTAAAATAACTGTAGTTTTTATATGTTATCTATCTTATGTATTGTATTCCTAACATGTAATACTTATCATATGTAACTGACTGAATGACTTTAATTACACATTATAATACTAATAAGTGAAGTTGTAACTATTTTGCGTGATTTTATAAATTATTCAAACATGTCTGCGTGGTCTAAATAGCGCGTTGAAGTCTAAAACACCAATGTCATCTAAGAATTACTTTCGGTACTGAGCTACAACATGTATAAATAATATTTTGTATTGTATTACAATTACAATCTATACTGTCTCCAATGTTGCACCAATAATTTTTAAACAACGAGACTAAAATGACAAATATAATTTTAAGTTGCTATGTCGACTACGCATCAAATGCAAAGTTCAGAAATCCACCATCGCCATTGGCAACAGTAATACAAAAATGGAATAATTGTTTAAAACTTACTCTTAAAAAATTTCACTAAACTAGCGTTTTGAACGCTCCGTTGAATAAATTTTTTACTCTTCACTTCCTTACACGATATCTACAAATGAATCGGAACAAATTCTACTAATGTTTTCGCAGGAAATGATTACAAATGTACAGGAATCAAAATCTTACATACAACAGATGTTGTCTTAAATTTTGATTAATGACATTATAATTTTACAAGACTTCGCACTTTGGGAAATCTAAATTAAAACATCGTTTTGAATATAAAATTAACGATTATAATTTGTAAAACGAATGCAAATTCGCATTATATAATTAAATTGCACCAATCTGCATCTTCTAAGTGCTATCTCTAGATTCTTAGATTTATTTTGATGTAAACGAAACGTTTTGTCTTCATCGCTAATTGATGATATTGTCACCAATCTGTGTATTTTAAAATTGGCTTTACGATATAAACACATATCAAAGTATTGACTCGACTTTCACAAATGCATATTTCGTATACCTTATGCACTTAAGCAAGCAATTAATCGTTCATAGACGTATAAAGTGGTCTTATCATGAATTATCGGTAATTCAGCTCATTACCAATGAATCCTATAACAGTTGACGTCAAGTCGTCGATGCGTTGTACCATAAATCTTAGTTAATATAGTTTGTACTACGCAATGAGCGGATGGCGTGATTCTATCATATCTATCGATTGTTTGCTGTTTTTTTGCTAAATGGATAGATGCAATCAAATCAGAAATTATGCCGTTCGGGGTGTAATAAAAGTATGGCGTGCTAAGTTATGTGTTTACTTTGTAGCTACGCAAGATAATTGTTGAAAAATGATATTTACTTAAAACACACTTTGTTGATTCAATTCAATATTGCTCTTTAATAGCTAAAGTCTCAGCTAGTCGTAAACAGATAAAATTTTTCTAATAAACCAACCAGTTTTCAAATACTGGTTTTTTGGACATCGGCAGTCAGGGTCTTACAGTCTGTCGCCAAGGTTTCTTCGTAAAAAGCGGCCATGAAGTCGATCGGATCAACATGAATAATTAGGCGCATTTAGAAATGCAAATTACAATAATGCAGTTTAAATTACTGGCATATTTTCAGGAAGCTCGTTCTTAAAATTCCACGCCCAGTTTCTGTAGCAGGCCTAATATAGCTGATCGACCCTATAAAATTGTAACGGAAATAGAAGTATAAACGGTTTGAAGTCCTGACCTTCTAGATTTTGAGGCAGGTTGCTTATCACCAAGGGTGGGTATTATTTATAACATTTAGTTTCCCAGCTCAGTCGTCCGGAACCAGCAAAAACGCCATCACGCTCAAATGAAGCTATGTAATTAGTTAGTTTTTCTTTAATATCAACGTTTTTTCTTGGCCGTATATGGATAAAGCCAATGCTCGTTTACGTTGGTTGGATTTCCAAGTTATAGGGTTATTGTTTGACTCTCGTAAAAAATGTAGTATTGAAATACTGATCGAAGAAATTCCATGAAAACTATTACGCATGGCTATAAGAGTTCGCGTGCTCTTGCTTAATGAAATTAAAAACGTGAATAACTGACAATTAAATGTAATTTTAATTAAAATCATAAAGAACGTGGAGCTAATCTATAAAATCGATACCATAAATAACAGACTATATGATAGCGGTTATAAATAAACTGGAATAAAACAAAATGCTAGTGGAAATTACCGCAAGTGGTTCTATTAGCCGTGTAACGCGGGTGCGCCCATTTGCATACCCTATACAGCCTGCGGACTCACCGACACTACGATCGATTTATGGCTATTTCGATTATTGATCTATTTCAATTTATCATATTGATGCTACTGGTTGTACCACTGACGCTCGTGTATGGGTGGCGAACGTTTTGCCGAGAATCTTGGCAACGAAGCAATTCGAAGTAAATAATCAATAATATACGAATTATTTATATGGATAGTTATTAGTTGCTTCGATTGTAATTCAATTGAAATGCACGTTCTACGCACGAGCTCAGTAATTTGTCTCCGCACCTCGTTGCATATTTTAACAATTCCGAATAGTATACGTAACGTTTGTTCACTTATTAATAATTGAATAACTTATACCTTTTTAAGAATACTACAAGCAATTCCATAATGTTGGAATGGTCCATACCAAAATTGATTGGCAATGATTACGCTAATGACGTCTCGTGGCTAGAGCTCTTCGATGATTTAAGGTGAACACATAAACGCATAACTAGAGCAGCAAACATGCTAATGGGTTTCCGAAACCTGTCCCGCGGCACGCGTCGGGGTTTGCACGAGGCGAACAAACAGACAGAGCACACCGCATTAGCGCAAATAACTCGCCCATTCAATTAGATCTCTTTAACACTTATAAACTAAATTAACATGTCATGAATATTATTTAACTTTTTCAACGTAACGCCCTGGCATTAAGAGCAAAAAATCGGATCTCTTGCAAGAATTTGCATACATTACAATATGATTGTGGTCGCGTGCGCGTGCGCAGCTTTTGGAGAAATTTGAATGACGGCTCAAATGCTAATGACTTTTTATCTTTATGAAGTGAAATTATGATTTGATATTTTAATGTTAGGTCATTCTGAATTAATTAAAAGGCAATTTGACATTTCTAATTATGCTGGTGACTATTACGTTGAACTTTATTCCTTTCACTTTTTTCTATTCTTTATGAAAAGATGCTCTTGTATTTAGGAAACATATTCTTCTGTTTGACCGTATTTGCAATAAGAGGAAGTACTCGGCTCAAGACATTATATTACACAGGATGCATAAATTCACTTGTTTGCACAAGTATCCTTTTTATATAAGTTTTTATAATATTTGTTTAATGTATTTTTCCATAGTTAACAATGTTATGGGCTGAAGGATGTACAATTATAATCATTTTAATGATATCAAATACCTAAGCGCGCATTTCTTACATGACTCGGGGGTTTCGATGCATTTCATTTGCGTAAAGCGAGAGATCAGTCTGGAAAAAGTTCTATTTACCTAAAACTTATGCAATTTTAAAGTTATTTCTCTAGCTATATTATTATAACATGTGACTTGATTTAAATATGAAACCCTATTAATTATATGTATATGAATTAGTAAGTAAGTTGTAGATCAACTTATAATGTATGCTGAAAGCCTCTTTAGTGTAATTAAAAGATTGAAGATACACTTTTTGTTCACGGAATGAGCGTATTTGTATTTCAATAATAAGCTAAAGATTTGCAATTTTTTGTGGTTCTTCATATATTTGAATAAAATGAAAGTAATATAGACTTTACTGTTAAGTATAAGGTACTTCAATTCATTTGCTTGCCTTTTGAACCTACTTCGCAAAGAATTAGGATTAGGTTTACAAATACAACTGTTCCTGGGCAGAGCTTAAGCTTGCGGACGTGAAATTTCCATAGTAGCTCTTTCTTTAGTCCGGGATGCTTATCAGCACCAATCTGCACATTACGCGAGGAAAGAATACATTATCTCATTATGTACTCGTCGAGAGTTGAGAGCTTGTACTGTAATTTATAACAATTAGTATCAATTAACATGATTTTAATTTCTTTCGCTGTTTCGGTGGTCTGAATGACAAATGCGCCGTTGCGCCCGCGCACCGATTAATGCGCGCATATTAACCGACAAGCTAATTTATGAGGGACTTGTGACGGAACAAATCTGTTTTTATCAAGGTATACAATGTATTGGTTCTTACATTGGAAATACAATTTCATCTTACTAAATCAAAATCGTCACAATTGTTACAAATATGACGTCACTAGTTGAAATACAAAATGTCGGCGTATTCACAACTGCTTACGAATGCCATGTGGGTGTCTCTAGTCCGGAGAAAGCGAAAACATGATGGGCAACTTTCTTGCACAAATATTTCACTAAAACGCCTCTAATTAGTGTATTTGCTTATCGATGTTGTGGCTTATCAATCATCGTTCGCTAATGATGAATGGGCCAGGTAGAAATGCTAAACTTCAATATCGAAAGCGGTTTATGACGCATATATCACAATTTGTAAAAAAAGTGTATGAAATTGTTGATATTATTTAATTGAATAAAGACATTCTCGTTTTAAATTAGGTGTGCAAACAGAATGATGGTCAAGTACCACGTTAATATTGTCTTTTCTTTACGCAAGTACCATACATCCAAAATTGCTTTATTTGATAAAAAAATTTATTAATTTAATTATTAACATAACTCGTTACCGAGACTTTACGAGTTCTTAAATAGGGATAGATAATTGTACATATAACTGATTTCGGACAAGAAATTGAAGGAATTAGTGAGTTTACAAATTTAGTATGTCGGGGATGCAAGGAGGTCAGGAAATGGATTTATCCAATGAACTGAGAGGCATTAGAGAGTGAGCGGTGCGGACATGTGATCACAAGCAGCAGGTGCAACCAGTCGCGCGAGTAAGTCGCTCTGACGTACACACACATACGACACTACTTACGCAGGTACATGGTAAAATGTAATATTTTCGTTCAAAATAATTGCTAACACAAGTTAGTGCAAAGCAATATTAATAAGTTATTCAACTCCAAATAGGAGCGAATGCGTTCGCTTCACCTCTCATTAAAAGAGCTCGTCACGGTAATTAATTTCTCAAAGTCAAAACGTTGCCATCCACCACGCAACCCAACGCTGATTTACGTTATATGGGGAATCTGGTGCGACGTTCGAAAGCCTCGAAAATGGTGAGACGGTGGGTTTATAGCGGCGGTGCCGGGTTATTAACTCCGAACGAGTAACGAGCCTCAGATTTATACGGCTTCTCTCTAGCACGCGTCTAATTAGAGCTAATGTTAAAAAAGTTCCAAAAACATCGCGTTCCATTCTACTGGCTCTGTTACGAAAGACGCTAGACGCTTCGCGTTTTCCACATTCCATTGAAAGTTCTAATCCAAGTCATATAGTACATAGTACTTAAAGGCAAACGCCGCCAAATCTTTCAATAAAGCGATTACTTATAAATAATGTGAGCATAAAAGCCGTAAACACTAATTTATTTAGCATTGTATTTACCACTTTACGTCAATTTAATGTGTCGTAAAAGTGCCCACTTACAACTCGTAAAAATTTACATTTTATCCCGTGTGTGAGTTCGTAACACGAGCGACGTCGCGAAGTGCCACTTGCTAATTCACTATGTATCTTAATTTAAATTTCATTGACTAACTAAGAAAAGTTTCAAACTGCGATAACTGGCTCAGGTAATCAATACGCCGCGTTCATTTTTATAGAGCAGATCAGCGATACGTCTGCCAGTTCATCCAGCCTATCCGTATATAAGCAGAACCTATTAGTAGGTATCTGTAGATCAGAGCCTGCGCGTGGACGTCTAGTCTGAAGTACGATTCAGCCGCGGGCCAAATTAATTAACGCTACCACGCACAGGAGCTCATAACATATTTTATGGTGCGCAGTCGAGTAAATATCTATTGATGACAGACGAAGGCAGATCACTCTAGCTGCATGCGATTATATTTATGTGTCTGAGAAGCAGTTGAGAACGAAACGTTAACTATATAAAAGCCGTAAAGTTTGAATTGTTTCTTCATAGGACAGGAAAGTAATATAATCGAAAGAAAAGAACAATCGAAGCGTTCTTGGCCTCGCATTAGTTAAGCTCTTCCGTTTGCTCGGTTTAAAAAATAATGCAACAATTAAAAATATATTTAATTGATGTGGTAAATTAGATTAAACACATCTTACACAAAAAGCTCCGAACATTAAGCAGAGCAACGGGCGTGACAGGCGAAAATCGTAATTAACTCGCTAGAAGCGCAGACACGCGGCACACACTAGCTAGGGCGTTCACCCCGACGCGACCTCTTCATAGCCTTTTCAAGTTAAGAGACATTCCTTGTCAAATCACGCTAAAAAATTAGTGAAAATATTTAGCAATTAGTATTTTCTTACAGGTAGACAAGCGACTTTACCGGCGTATGGCTTTCCAACTTGGTTCATCATCTTACCGGCGTGGCCTCTCCCTCCTAGTGTCCACAGACGCACAACTTGGTACCCGCTTTGTATAAGCCCCGGATTATAGAAGTATATTAGTATTATTAATCACAGTTTTCTGTTCATTGACAAAAATATGCCTTTCCACTCGGCTTCGTTTTCCAGCATTTAAGAGCCCGTCACGGTCGCTCAATTACCACTTTAAAGATACTTTCTATTTTATACTAGTTAAGGGATTATATTTACCTTTTACCACCTTCACATTTCTATTTAGTCTTATATTTATTGAGCCTAGTCAAAAATGTGCATCGGAGTGTCCAAAAAACTGCCAGCTTTCAAACTGTACGGCAAATATATTAGTTTTGTTTATTTATTTTGAAATCATTTCAGTTATACAATAAATAAGCTACGTATTGCAATTTACAATTCACCATTACATCTGACACAGAGCTTTGAAAGGCCTTAAAGTTTTATATCACTTTTTCGGACTTTCAAACGAAAATAGTTTTTAGCCATCAACAAAAACACACATATATTATATCTATAAAAGTTTTATATTTAAATCTGTGTCTGTAGGAGTAGCAGGCTTTTTAGTTATTTTATTTAGAAAAATATTCCCTCACATTTTATTTGGTTCAACATCCGAGTACAAGTGTCAGCAAACATTGAGCAGCATCTACTCAAGGCTAACTGCTACCAGTGACGTCACAAAATACCAATTTCGTTAAAATTCTCACAACAACATTGATTTTTATAATAATAATAGAAAAATTATACAATTCGCAACTACGCATTATAATATATAAATATCACAGTCAAAAAGTATGGCTATGTCCTTGTTGCTACTGATCTATTTGCTTCATGCTACAACTGAGTAATGGAAAAGCTTTTTTAGATAATATACTCTACATTACACAACTAATCTTAAAAAAGATTCGATTTATGTAACGATGTTCTTGAAATGTTGAAAAGCGATTTGTTGCTAATAGAAATCCGAAGGCTGCGCGATTAAAACATGTTCGCAGAATATACTCAATGTTGAACAGATACTCTACAAAAAGTAAAATGTAATTAAGTCTAATTATTAAATATTTACTCATTTAAAAGAATTAACCAAGTAATTCATTCATGTTTCAAGCATCTCTAAAGGTTATTTATTTCATACACAAACCGGTGCAACAACTCGCAGAATAAAAAAATTTATAGTATGTTACATTGTAAATTTTAATTAGGATTTGGTTTCTTTATTATTGTAATGTAAACTTGCTGTTCCAATTTTTATAAGTTATATTAATGAGGCTATATTTTTGAATGATTATTGAAATGAACCTTAACCCTAGGGTCGTATGTAGTAGAAACTAGGCTTTGTTTGTATTCCATGATGCCTTAGATTAACTCTATCAAGCTGGTAATCTAAGCCAATCTAAGCATCGACTTGCTGAAAGAAATGCTGATTTATATATCAAAAATTAGTTAAGTGATATATGACATATGATTTGCTTTTGCAGAGTACATAATTAAATTAGCCACATAAATCCTCTAGGTAATAACTTCCGAACAAATACTAGAGACTTGAAATGACTTTTAACAACTGTCATTAGATGTAGTGTTTAACCAATATTAGTGCTTATTCGCCGAGATGATCAAGTGGCACACACACAGCGAGAGCATGTATATATACAGCGCACACAGACAGGACATGTCAACAGAAGGTGCACATATTTGAATATTGTATTGTAAAATGTTTGCCCACTCAGCGAGTTTACTTTCTTTTAGCCTCTGCCAAAACCAACGGAGCAACCCTTTAACATAACGGCTAGCTTCCGTTGCTTCCAATTCTATTGCTTTATTATAACATAGGTAATCTTCGCAAAAAAAAAAACAGAAAGAAAGAGTGTTTGAGTACAAGTACACGCTCTTTGATTATACGAGAAGCATCGAAGATTCGCACGACTTAATTAAATCTTTTAGCATCTTAAATCGTTAATTTGGCAACGTGTATCGTTAATGCTTCGACCTCGCGTCGGTTTCTAAATAATGATATATGTTAAAAGCTGATTAATGTTTTCGTGTTGACATTTCTAATTGGTACACCAACTGGTTCCATAGCGCGATTTCTTTTCATAAACTTTTGTCACCTAAGTTTATCAGCTAAGTAAATGGCTAAATTGAGCCATTTTGCTCACCTTCGTCCAGTTACAGATACAACAGTACCTCGATCGGCTGACATTTCCGATGAAGGTAATCTATTTTGGTACAAAACAAGCTGAAGCCTGAGATTTTTCATTCCCCATATGAGTTACGATAATTATTATTTATAATATCCTGAAATTGGACAATAATGGATATTGCCTTTAATATTTCAGAAAACCTTACCTGGCTTAGGTAAAAGGCAGTTGTTTCTGTGTGTTCTGTTTTCATTTCTGTGTCTATTAAAGACAATTATGACTATATTGCCTTTAAACTAACATAAAATTATAGTAAAATACAAAGAACTAACACCGATTAAAGAATAAATGTTCAAATCGCATTCAGTGAAACTTTCGCAGTGCCACCGCAGCACGTAAAGTATTTTGAAGTATTTGACTTAAACTCGACCTGTATTGACTTTATGACTTTGCTCAGTTGATAGAATTTTTATTTGAATGGTTACTCGATTACTTCAAAACGTAAAAGCCACTCGAGTGCGCATTCCGAGACGGAATCGAATTCCGAATACATCAATAGCCATCGATACGGTTTCTTTGCATTCCGCCATTGATTATTTGGATCAGCTATTTTATCATTGGATCTTACGATGGCATGTTTATGCGTCGAGTTATATTCTAACGGATTTTATATTGCTTCCAGCAGAAAATAATCTGAGACAATAGTGTTATTTGTCACATTTATAAGTGCCATTCGAACAATTAAGAGAATACTGTTTAATAGTGTATGAATGTTCTTAAAATGGTTTTCTAGACGATATTGTGTGTGTGTGTGTGTGAGGCCGATGTCGTCGCGTCTCACCGGATACTGGATGTATAAATATTCCGTTATCGGACAAACGTCGCGAGCTTATTACTTGACTTTTATCCGATTTCATGTACTAATCTCCGATCACGACAGCATGTCGTGGATGCTCCCTGGGGAATAACTTTTAAAACTGTTCGTGTAAACTGTAGGTAATAATAAGATATTAACAAATCCATTGATATGAAAATCAATGGTCTTTATGTGATCTTTGGAAAATAATAGTGCTAACATAAATAGCTAAGATTATAAATTGTTGAAGATAGGTCCATACTAAGAGTATCTCTGTATGATTGAATGTAAGCAGTGATCAGATTAGGTCGGCGAGCGTCGCCTGCGCACCAAAACGACAACCTCCCGACCGCAGCGCTAAACGCCTTTGTACTGCGCTGTCACAACATCAGCAACCGAACATTTCTACGTATTTATGTGCAACGTTTAAGCAAAAACAATAAATGTGGATGTTTAAAAGACGATTAATATATTTTCACACACGACTGAGAGAGCCATTACGCTACTCCTAGAAGATGCAGTTGACTCTGGGTAACAGTTGACAGTCAACAAGCCGGTGACATTGTCTGTGGGAGCCGGTGGCAAGTGTTCCGGGAAATGTGGACACAGCCTAATTAAACATTCATTGTCTCATTTGCTGCCGAAAGATTAAATTATTATAGATACTGCGGATGAGATATGATGAGAGGATTTTGTAAACTTGGCCTGTCACCTGGTAGACATTGTTTTCGACCCACATCTATACCAACGTAATGGGCTGTTGTCGACTCACACGCCCAGACGATTCTCAATCGTTATAGATTGTCTCTCTAGTTCTTCAACATCAACTTTTATTTTTAAAATTAAATTTAATACATTATTGCCTTTAGAGATTATTCTTAAAGCGCTTCTCCATCGTGTTATCTAATCTATGGCATGATCCGGCAGCTCAAAGCGCGGGCGCTATTTGTATCGCAGGCTGGTGTTGTTTGCTCGTGTCGCGAGACTTGCCGCAGCCGCACATGACTCTCTGTCAATGAACGGTCAATATTGGTCCAACACATTCACATACTCCTCATATTGAACGCATTGTTTGAAAATAAGGATAAAGTTTCGGTTTTAACACTCCCGATTCAAATGAGGGATGGTAAGAGTCAGTATAATGCACTATTCTTGATACGAGGTTGATTGTTGCCTAGGTGAAGAGCAGAAGCGACGATGTGCACTGGGTCACATGCAAATAAGTTTCCATTCGCCTCAAATATTTATCGCTTCCTCACCGAACAAAACATGTGTAATTGAGCGATCAATTCGGGCCCATAGCTCGGCTCACCTATCCGATTTCAACCTTACACTGATACTTACTTGTACAGAGAGCATTTCTTTTTCAATATCAATCGCCAAGCCTGCGCGATTAGGGTTCTGTATTAAAAATTAACAGTCGCATCTTGTTAATCTAAAATATTTTTCATGAATGAGCCCTATTACTTTTAATAATCGTCGTCACCATTGGTGTCCATGATATATACTGTATATAAAATTGAGATTTATGACAAAGTATGACCCTAGTTAACACAAATAACTCTATGAAAGAAAGTGTGAGCTGCGGAACTCTAGTATCAGCCTTTGGGACGCGCTGGCCGAGCAGTGGGCAGGTGTGGAGACGAGCAGCGGTCACTGGCTGATGCGGATCAGGTTACTCATACGTTGCTCGATGTGAAATTTATTGCTTGTTTGTTGGTCGAATAGTAACGCGGTGACCGTTGCTTGGGTCATTGTCGTGTGAATTGAATTCATTTGAATTGTAATCGATTTGATCGTGGGGTCACTGCGAAGGGCCTAGCCATTGTTTCTGTTTTTTCCTTTCTGGACTTTGGATTACTTTGTTTGATGTGTTACAAATGGTCGCGGGCTCTATGACGACTTCAATTTAAAAATCCTTTTATGAATGATATATTAATATCAACTTAAGCAAAGTTTTGTGTTAGACTATATATGACTGTGTAGACTGCTCTTATAACAAATTCAATCTGTATTTTATTTACAATTTGAATAAGTTGATAAATTTGTGAATAAAAAATATACACAGAGAATTAAGCAATGGAATTATGTTCATAATTTAGCTGTAAAGTTATTGATTTGCTTATTTCCTGCGGCTAATTGAATGGAAACAGGTGCACCACGTTTAGGTTGTATTGTTAATAATTTATTTATTTACATGCAAAATCAACCAGCAAGCCGCATATATTATTTTCCGCATATTTTCTTATGACTCAACAAAACACCTCCGGCGGAATATTTGATTACACGATGATACATACAAAACCACATTAATCATACAACAGCCTCCAAAATAAACATCGAAATGAAGATTTTACAATAAGTGTTGTATGTGAACTCATTGCGACAATAGTGTGGCATCGTTTGAGTCGGTTATAGTTTTTATGTGAACAATAAATAGACTCCAAACGCGAGACCAATGAATCACGTGACTATAATAATAAATCATCAATCTACATAGATAACAAGCAATGGGTATCAAATCCTACGTAATATGAAGTTTAAGTGACACATTTACGCAAATCATATTCAAATGGCTACATTTGTATTGCTTAATATGGTCCGAAGCCCGCGTAGCTGTGTGTGCGTGGTTCAAATGACCAATAAGTTAGAATCAATCTAACAGTAGCCAAATAAAGCGGCCTAATCCGTGTCCAATCGAAAATGTTCGAATTTTTCAATAAGACCACCGCAATCAGAAGCTATAATTTGTAGAGGATAGATTTTAGGGATTCTTTATAGACTCGTTGGACCACATTTTTGTGGCTACAGCGTATATTACATTGCATATAGTACGAACGTAACTTAATGTAACTTTGTAAGGAAAGGTGTTTAAATACTACGAGTATGTCTCGTCGAGATTCATTAAATGAAACGTTAAATAATAATGAATTAAAAGTTAAACGTAGTAAAATACGGAACCCGGGAGCCTGGAGCCTTCGCTTTCCGAGTTCAGTTTGTGTGGGAACCGAGATGTGTGAGGGAAGTAAAGGACGGCGATAAACATCGCATGTTACGGCCGCGCTCAACTTTGATGTTCTACATCCCGATTGCTGGACCACTCCAAACCACATCGAGCGGTTATCGCTGAATTACGAACTAGCTGTCGTTGACTGTCGGTTCATAGTTATATTTAGTTGGCAGTCTGTGTCTCGTGTGAGGACACTGCGCATTGCCACGCGACTCGCCTCGCCCAACAAAATACACTTGGGTGACTTTTGACTTTCGTGGTTAAGCTTCATAATATAATTGAGCCAAACAAAATCCGGCCATGTATTACCATACAATGGGTAAGCAGTTCCGTTGAGCCCGCCAGGTCGACGAGGGCAAAAAAACACTACCACTCGATAAATGCGCTCGTAGAACGACCTAAAGAGCGACAGCACATTCGTGAAAAGGAGACTCTATTGTTTTTGAGTTAGAGTCTGAATTCGTTTAGCACACCACTTTAGAAATGCCATCTTGCTATAAAGCAGGAGGTTGGCAGGCGTCCATCGAAGGCAGCGCATCATGAGTGCGACGACTGTTTGACGGGTGACAAGCGCAGGCAAAAACGTCAGCGTACCTACTACTCCGCTATAATATACCAAGTTTTGAGTTATTGCATCCACAAAACGTTTTTATGATTGTCTCCTTGTCACTTCATTCCGTTCCTTCCACGTCTTTTGTCTGTCGTTCACTTTCACTTTCAATGCTTTTTGGGAGTCGTACTAATGAATGGAATTGTAATGCGAATTCTCGGGAGCTAGGATTGACTGACTTAGCTCAGAAGTTATTCGCCTTACGTATACGATCCGAATGCTTTCGAAAAAGTAAGCAATATCTGTTAGAGGCAACCGACGCCTACACGACATCTACATCAATCAGATACACAAGTTGTTCAGTAAAAACACGCCTCTAAAGGACCACCTTTTTATCCGCTAACGAGGAGGCGAGGAGGCTGCAAACGTACTCACAAGTACGTCATCCTCACCGACATTCATAACTATTCCGCATCACATCAACAATGTATGCATGCATTGGTAAAATCAGCAGACACACTACTTGGCAGCATAATAAATTTGGTAGCGGGCATAAGAGAGTAGTGCAGGGAGGTCATCGACAGAGAGAGTGAGGCTCAGACGAATTTTCTATAGTCTAGAAACCGAATGTAATTAGGTATTCGATGGCATTGGCCACGTCTCACGATGGTAATATATAGCGCCCGTTGCGGCGGTCAGGTACGCGCCCCCTCACAACATGCGACGCTTACGATATTTTTACCAAGCATTTTTAGTATTTTTTTAAATTTAGCTAGAGTATTTCAAACAGTACACAGCGGCAAATAACTTTCGAACACCGCTAACAATCACATCCATCTTTCATTAATAATAGCTTGCAGATCCGTGCTGTGAGCCAAGAAAAGATAATTTTGTCGTTGCATCGTATAGTATAAGGCGTGGAGTGGGCGACACTTTCTACGCACGACGAGCCGCACATACCCAACTACGAGCGACATCCGGGTGACGTCTTCTTATTTATGTGATAACTTCTTATATATTCGTCCCATTTTATTTTAAAACCAATTTCAAATAAATAAACCACAACTTGGCTAAAGCCAACGCATTACGTAAACAAAAACTCCAAAAGCAGTCGGTCTGACCTCGCAAGAGCAAAAATGTCGCTATTTAGAAGAGGAAGCTGAAGAAACATGCACTTTTATGTCTGATACCAAAAGCAATGCACTGTATAAACACTTTTCTACAATGTTTAAGAAGGAAATTCTGCATTCTATATAGTTAACAGCGACACGCTGTATTCAGTAAACTATGCGCTATAAAATAGATTAAACTTAATTACATTATAATATAGTTTTATTATTTTGAGGTACGAATACTTACTTCAAAGTATAAACTAGCGCTTATAGGTATTCTTGTGATATAGGACGTGAGAGCATTACTAACGCCGCAATTGTTGGAATTTCATCAAAAACCTCCTTTTCTATATTAATATAATTCATTGAATAGCTCAGACATACCGACGACGAATGACGCGTACAGCAATATACCTCTGCAATGGAGTGCAAGCCATGTTTGTGAGTGAAGAAACAAGAAAAATGTCGCCAAAAAACCAATAACGAACAGACGCGATCTCTGTATATTTCTTTTATTGTATTTATCATTAGCGTTGCTTTAAATGCTGCAGTTGATAGTCGCAATAAACTGGGCTCGCTAATGCGTAGAGCGAGTTGTTATTAAGAAGATACCCATCGAAGTATTCCGCGTATGTCAACATTTTTACGAGTGGAGCGGGCGGCGAGTGTCATCGGCAGGTATTGGCTCGTCCATTCAAGTTATTATTGTCATGTTTTAACCATCAGGCACCGGTAGAAACTGAAACGGAATCTCGACCTAGTTAAGAAATAAGTTCAAATACATAACAGCTACATTGCTTTGTAACACGAAGTATTTAAAATAATATTGAGGGGAAACAACAAATCGAATTCCATTGTCATCAATGATACCTTAAAGGTTTTCTTTTGCCGAGTCGCCTGGCATCATTTCATGATTCATCGAAATGCCTTTGTTCTTTAAATAGTGCGTACACCAAAAACATGTAAGGATTTCTTACAGTATCGGGGCATTGTAATTCCGCGCGCGTCCCGTGCCTCTATTTGGTGTCGCCTTCTACGGAGCGTCCGGCTGACAGTTGACGGCTGACGGTGTCCCGTCATGTCTTCGCTCATCTGACTGTTGCTACATCCCTACCCACGTACGTTTTTTCCTTTCAACCTTGGCTACATGAGCCGATAGCGAGGAAAATTATTTGATAAGCTACACTGTTAGTAAAGAGAAAACTATTCCGAGAGAAAACTCGAAACCTCAGCAAAATTCAAAGCTCGAATAAAAAGGCAATACAAAGAGATTTAAACTAAATTGTACCCTTTATAAATATACTTTGTTCCCTGCAATATTAATAATTCACAATTATTCATCTAGGAATTTTGTGTTGAAACATGTTGAGAAATGTAAATTCCTTTAGAAACACTCCTCGATTAATAAATGACAAATCAATGATCATAATTTCCTCTCGACGGGATAGCGAACGCACTGACCGCCAATACAATGTGTGCGCACGCCGCGCGGACACAAAAATAAACCCGTTCGTCTTAGTTAGCATTATTTATTGCAAGTTCAACGAATATATTCATAGCTAGGTAATTTCCATAGGCGATCCCATTTTTTCCTACGATTGCTCAACGAAGCATATTGTTAAGTGAAAAGTTATATAAATTAAATTAATGCATATTAATCTGAGCTTGTTTGTTTTTTTATAATTTTAGGCTTAATATTATATTCATGAGCTATGAGCAATGAAATTAAGGCGCGCGATAACAGTGATGGTCATAGATAGTAATTATTAGGATGAATTAGAACGAGTTTCTTAAGGTCTGTGCACGTCGATCTCACTAATAAACGAAGTGTACAAATTAAATGCTGAATGAGATATTACTAATGTAAATCATATTTTCTATATGTTAGAAAGTATGCTAACGTTACTTGGAAAATATTATCATTATATCTAGTCTAACAAAATCTATCCTTTCCGACCACTAGAGCAGCTACTTTAGAACTGAATAAAGAATAAATATTATTATTTTGAACTCCCTGAAATCCTATTTCTTTTAACACCCCATCCCATATTGTAATTTGACAATCAACAAAAAATAAGGCCCTAAATCAATAGACGTGTTCCAACATTAATATAATAAACAAACTCGAAAAAAGAAATGTTTTTATATAACAGATTATGAATCTTTTCAAATTCAATCAGTGTGGACGCGAGCTTACTAAGAACAATTACAATATTATAGCGAATTTGAACATTTTGTCTATCCGTTCATATCACTGAACACAGTGAAAGGCATTTAAAAGATTAAAAACAAAGATATCAAGAACGTAAAGTGCAGATAAATACGGTTCTGTCATTTTTATGATGAAAGCTTTTAAAATCGGATACAGTTAAAATAATTGTGCGATACGATTTAACTCATAAATCATAATTACGTGACGTCTTCTTTCCTAATTAAAAAACGTACACTGTTTAGTAGGTTAATGGAGGTATTCGTGATTTTAAATGTGTATTTTTTATTTTATTAGAAGGATACCCACAAAATTAGAGTCGTTTTAAAAATATATAAAGTGGCAGTTTAAATTGTGAAACTGTTTAGTGCTTGCATAGTTTAGGTAATAATGTTTTTATTGAATTTACTTGACTCATATGTTCCAAAGTAAGTATCTACATCGTATAAACAAGATAAAAAATATCGATGACTGTTGTAATTGACTCGGCCATGGAAATTCCAAATAGACATTTAACAACTATAACAGTAAAATATCTAGAAACATATTTTATTTCGTAGAATATTAACATTAGCTTTAGTCAGATTTCGCCATCCACTCACATTTATCGCTTTACAACCAAAACTAAATACGACATTACGTAAATGCAGATGAAGACGAGCTCCGATTGCGTAACATACGAGAGACATTTGCGAATCCTTGACTAGCAGAAGCGTTATCAATCGTTCAACACCGATGGCCATTAAGGATGTACTCTAAATCCGATCGCGATCCCGTCGCACATAAATCAAGTTTAATTCGTAAAAAATGTACAAATGTACGTTACCGGTTCTAAATTGTCACAATAAATTTAAATATTGATAGTGTTGTAGAACTTTTGCTATATTCGCTTAACGAGCACGGCCACTAAAAAACTAATATCAGTATATCACACCGCTCATCCGCGTTTTGGACAACATTCAATGAAAACTCAAACGTTCACAGAGATTCTGTGGAGTCGCGTCTCATGCCTTACCTTTTATATTATATTATCTACACTCAAATAATATGACCACAATAATGTCACTATATGCACATATAGAAAGCATTATTGCAAGATACGGTTGTAAATCGAAAGTTTTTTGCTCAGGGATTCAACCGTTACAGAGTTGCGAGTGAGTTTCGCTCCGCTAAAGCAACTAGTCATATTTCATGGCGGCGTAAAAAACGCTCGGTCCGAAAAAGGAATTGTTCGCGTAAAATATCATCGGTGAGCACAATGAAGCGAATCGTTCCAGCCGAGCGAGCGCGGCCATTGCGTCTGCCGCGAAGCGTCGCAAGTCGCTGGCACCGCCCAGACTAAGTTTTTGTGCCGGAACGACTCCACTCTCGGCTGTAGCCAACAAAAACGTGTTTGAGCCATTATGAAACACGAAACTATGATATTTCGTGGGTCCGCGCGACAAACGACCTTAGGTTGCGCAGTCGCTAGCTGCGCGACCAATAAATATACTTTACTGTTATCTATAAACAACCTTCAGCTAGAAGCCGGACCGGTATCGAGGCGAAACTATTCTAATAAAAACTTAAACCAGTCCAAATTAAAGATAAGATGTTGGAAATGTTGGAGGAATTAAACGCGCGTAGGAGTGCTCTGTTTACTACCCGAGTGAGCTTTCTGCGGCCCAGGCCCTTTCCGAAGCGAAGCCTAGCCTGCAGGCGAAGGCCTAAGCACTATACATACCTGTTTCACTCTATCATAACTCATTTCTTCCGCTCTCGGTGTTAAAGGCATTCAGATATCGAAGACGTGATCGTATCATCATCATAATTTACGATTTTCAAACATCTTTGACATTTTAAAACCTAAAACGATACCAAGGCTTACTACCTAATAAATACACTGGACAGGCGCGAGCGCCATTGGCCAATGAAACGGCCGTTTTGGCCACTTGTTAAGGCTAGCTTGCGGCTTGAGACAGAATCAATCACGTGTTTGGGTGACACTTGATGTACAGAAATAGTGTCGATAAATCAAGCTCACATTATAGCTGTCACTAGCGATATAATGATATAGCGATTAACATTAACTTGAGTGATTGGAGACGCCACTTGGGTTACGACACCGTATAATTGTCAGGCACCATCTCATTTCTTTTAACTCTTAACCCTGGAGATCGTAACAGCATCTGGAAGAGCACACATTGTGTTGCAAGTCTTTTAATTACATTTGTTCATTGATTTATGTAAAAGAGTACTTAAATAATAATCGTATGATTTACTCGTGCCCTTGGAAATCTCAATACTAATAAACAGCCAAAGCTCTAAGAAAACTAATGCTCAAACAAGATAATCGTAATCTATAAGTGCGTACAGTAAAAGTTAATATTAGTCGTGTCATTGCGCAACTCCTAAACACGACCACTTAACCAGTCGCAGTGGCCCGTTCATTGGTCACTGGCTTGAAGATAACTCTTGTATTTATGCAACCAAACACCTGTGACCATGGACATTTTATATCTCCTATGACCAGCTCGAGATAACCTTTAAGTTTATTTTATTTCAAAGAAATGCATGAAATACGTATCGAAACATAAATTTATTTTGTGGTAGAAATTCATTAGTGATAAGTATTTTTTATTTACTTATTTTTATTTTCTTAATATAAATTATATATTTAGTCATAGAAAACATACAATTAAGGATCTACATAGAGCAATGATCACCAGCGTAGACCCTCGTAGCGAAGACCAATCGTCGTTCAGAGAAGCAAAGCGAAGTATTCACTTGTAGTTGAAAACACCTAAAGCATTGACATAATTTTTGATATTGATGCTAATTTTGAACGTTTTACCTAGACTGAGCTGTTCACGAGAAGCAGTGATTATCGCGAGCACGGAACGCGCTTCCCATCGGTTTCATTAGCGATTTATTCATTAGTATAATTGTATATAATTATGCAATGCAACGTAGGCGATATTTTATTATGTATATTTTTATAAAGGTGTACGATCGCATCGCGTAATAGTTATAATTCCAAAACCAAGATTGCGATGAATTCATAAGCTGCGATTACAGAAATGCATTGATCTGATGAAAAATTGAGTGAACGGCACCGCAGGGACACCGCGAGATGTTTTACGACCTCCATCTTCATAAACTATGAATTCACCCAGTCGCACCTGACCGCGATTGCGTACGATTTATTATCGAATAGTCCCCCGCTTTATTGCTTTCATATCGCTGAATTATTTAGAGTTACATCGGTAGTGGGTGCAATACCTGATTTACGAGGACTCCCTCTAATATTGCGTTAATTGTGTGATCAGAAAATCCTAGGACAGAATGTATGATCGTTATTGTTAAAACATATATGCGTGATTTATCCTAGATACAAGACTTCAAAGCCAAGATTACATTTTAATATATACAATACGACAAGCTTATATTGCTCTCATATCGTTAATTACCTCGATCTGTTCAATGTAGAGTATTATTTTAATGTAGCAATTTCCTATTGTGACCTGGCTGGACAACTGCAACATTTCATTTTAGCTAGGCATTTGACAGGTGCTAAGGAGAGAATAAGGCAGATTGTATATAAACTTTTATTCCTTACCTGTTTCAACAACGCCTGTTTCTTTAACAAAAACGCGACTAAAAATAACTAGCGCTATCCACTTAGGTGTTCTTAATTTCTAAGCGTATACTATGACATTACATCGCCACGAACGAAGCACTTCCAAGTGCCATTTGTTAGAAATAAAACGCGGCGTGTCCATCGCTCGTCAATAAAGGCAAGGAGAGCATGAGTACAAGGTGCGAGGACTGGTTATTCAAATGGTGCCAATTAAATCGCGTTAATTGTCGATGTGAGTGCGCGGGCGGCTATGCTAATACAACTGTTTGACCGTGACGATGCGCAGACTCCACTCAGCGAAATTAGCGCACTATTTACTATTATTTCTCATAATAAACGGTATAGCTGGCAGTGGCGTTGTAAGTAGCAGCTAATTGACATATACATATTTGCATAACTGAAAACATTCAGTACATTTAATATTAACTGTGTACAGTCATTTAGGGATTACTTTTAAAAAGATATTTTAGGAACTTGACATGTGAGATATTTTTTTAACTAACCGTATTTGTGGTGTATTTGCTCGTGTAAGCGGCCACGATCGCCATTCCTTGCATTCACTTCAAGTAAATTGATAACAAAGATCTCGCAAATAAGGAACAAATGCTATAAGTCAAAGTGAGGGCACATCCTCATACATTAAGGCGATACAGCGACTCCCGAGGGGGCCATACGTATACCGTATCTGCCACGTAACTGAAAGGGTGCAACGTATATCGCTTTGATACATATTGAATGGATACTATAAAATCCTTATTATTAAGATTTTAGACATCTTCGTTCTAGTTTCATATCTGTGAGATGCTTTTAAATATAACGGTGCATTCAGTCGCATGCCGATCAAAGGAGAGTAGTTCGTTTTATTTCAAAATTAAAACGAAACATTCAACGCACTTTAATAACTAATCACCCCAAAACACCATACAAAAGAAGAAAAAAATTTAATTTCGAAGAGAGTTCCAACCCTTTCATGGCTTGTCTCGTAAATCGTTCTAACATTTGAACGTAAGCGAATGACTTGATATTACTTTTTATATTTCAATTAACACTTTTCGTGGCAATCGGTTTGCGTTCAAGAGTTTCTGATTTATAGAGAGCTTGTTATTAAATTTTAAACTAAGTCACTTACCGAGGCTGGGCTGTTACCATACCACCTCTTCCAAGAGACGTTAAGATTTCTTACATTTTTTTTGTAAATAAATAATTTTGTAGCAAAAACGCACACAAGGAAAATAACTTATTATTAACTATGAACCCTTGTTTACAGAAAACATTTTAGACGTGTTAGTATATAGCAACAACTTAATAGTTTATTTTCCATACATAAGTGTATTTTACAACTTTAATAACTGCTTAATTAATACATCAGTCCATTGTCATGGCTCTCAAAGAACCACACGCAGACAAAATGTGTAACGAGGGAGTTTCTATGGATATTTAGATCTGCAACTAGAAGAGAACCCTTGCCCGAAGCCAACGATGAAATCTGTGCACGAAATAAAAAGAAATCGCGCTTAATTAAATTTTCTTTGAAATTTAATAAGCGCGGTCCATCCGCCGGGCGGTGGACTCTCCCACACTTATTTATTACTCAAATAAGCCCACGTCTCTCAACAAGCTAACTTTTTTAATATTTCATTGCTGTACTGTTCCATTAAAGCGCTATTATTCAGCTTATGAACTTTACTTGACATTCAAAGTGTCATTACAGTTGCCTATTCATTATGCTATCGTAAGTATTACGTTTTTAATATTTCGATCTGTTGGCAATGTGACGACGTGGAAATAAGAAAAGGTGGAATCCGAGCGAGCTAGCTCATCGCTTTACTGTGAGATATGAATACAAAAGCATAGAAAATAAATATAGGTAGATGAGCTGATAGGCAACACGACGAGACCGCGGCATGCGCGCGCGCAGTATTCAAATAAACGCTACAATAAACCGCGATAAGTGTCGCTTCTGAACTAACCTCTACATTCAGCCTACCACTACCGTTCGCAAACAACGACCTGTGAAACTTATTAAATGGTTTGATTAACATTGACGTGTGTACATAACGATGTATTCGTCACATTGGCTGCAATCGTAGCGAAACGCAAGCGATACCCAACGCTACAAATACTTTTAACGAGAAAAAACAACTCGGCCATAAGATCTAAAGATAATTGGCGAACAGGAACGATTTATTGTTATATTTTTATGTAATATTTCATATAAATTAACTACACGGCAAGGTCTCTGCTCAAGCGTCCAGAACGGCTTTTTGCTAACGGACTGGGGCATTTTATAATTTCTGGAAATGGTTTGCTCGCTATTAAGACGGAAAAGCCGGATGTTGGTGCTGTGGCATGTCAGTCATTATTGTGAACACTCTCGCAATGAGCCAGCGTGACGCGTGCCGCTATCTAATCAAAATTAGGTAATTAAAATAGAGCCAGATTCTTTTCTATAGACAGTTTCACTAAATCCGGTAGAGATATAATGGCTACTTAATTACATAAATATCAATTAACATTTATCGTCCGTATCGGCAGCGGTTGCGGACGGTACGCTAGGTATCATGTCTCATGAATAATGTATGCGCTCCAAATAATATACGATTACAGAGGAAAATGCACTTTCTTTGTGTTGCCGTGTTTTTGTGTACGACTAAATTCGGGTAATGACTACATGGCTGCGCTCTGCCTAGATCGCTTCCTCACTGGCTTACGTGCTCCGCTTGTCTGATACTAGCGCAGACAATAATGAGATTCCAAATGCTATTAAACCTCAATATCAAATACAATAGAGCCTTTGAATAAAACGAAGATATCTCAAAAAAAATGTTCAATTAAATTGTCTAGAGTTGCGTGTGAACACGAAGGATTTTGTCGCGCCCTCTTTACACAATGTCAATGGTTGAGTGCTGGCAAAAAATAATAAATAAGTGTCAGAAGAAATTGAAGACAAGAATAATGGCACGTTACGTGTCTAACACTGATCCTGTGCTGGAGGAATGTTTGTTTATTTCTTGATTGTTATTCCTTGTTAATTCGTTAACACTACAAATTCTGAAATGAATGTGTGAGTGTGCCAAACGTTGTCAAACACTTTGGGTGAATAAAGAGTAAATTAGACAGTAATTTAGCCGCACATTGAAAGTTACCAAGCATAAAAAGTAAGAATTCTTGAAACACTATCATGAATAGATCTTGGCGTGACACATTTCAATAGGATTCTGATATTTCGGCGCTTAACATCGGTCATTAGCTCCTTGTCTATTGTGTACCATAAACAAACAGCACACTGTATGCGCCTCACGCACTTGGCCGCCGTCGAGTCGTCGCCACTCACCAACTCGACTAGCTTCCAGCTTATGAGAACCTGGTACATGTCATTACTACACAAAACATTTATTACAAACGTTATCTTTACACATATATACATTTACATAAAAAATATATAATACAGGTATGACAACACGAATACAATGTGATATCAATTACCTTTAATAACATTAATAGGCGATAAACATATAACGATAAAATTTTCCGTGGCGTACTCGTATTAGCATTGCCGAGAGAATATTTCTTTGTCCCACTCTCAATAAAACATGAAACATGTTAATACCGGATAATCTTGCGATAATTAAACTGTGGACTAACAGCTTTGGAATATAAATTAAAATGTAATATTCTAAGCAGATGCAATGAGGTAAAGTCGAATATAACTCGTTGGCTTACAAATAACTTAATAAAACTTTTGCATTAATTGCTATCGGTGACTACGGGATAAAATCGAAACATTACTACGATCGCGTTGATGGCCCGCAAACGAGATTATGCGAAGAGAACGAGTATTTTTTTAGCTTTGAAGTGCTGAACACGAACACACATACACAATACAAGCTGGATGCTGGCAACTCGAAGACAAATTCATGGAATATATATTTTATCTTTAGTATGATGTTATCCGAGGCATATTGAATCTTCCCTTCGGGAGGTTCTTGGAGTGTGGTCTCTAAGAGAGTGTTCCACACTCCACCTGAATAGAGCAAGCAACACAAAGGTGGGTATTTGTCTGTCCGTCTCATTGTCCTCACGGAACGGCAGCGTTGTCTTAATGACACGTATTTGTATCATTAGACACGCGGCCGTGCCGTGACACACCCGAGCGGCTATTCATATATCCTATTGATTGTGCCCTGGCTTCACCTGACCACAAAAGAGGGCATAACTTCTTAATCTTAACGAAAGCTGTCCAGTCTAATGATGGACTCGTTACACTGACCAATTAATGAGCGAGATACATCCGTTATCCTTATCGTGGCGTACTTAATCAAGTCGCGCGTATCGCCACGATCGATCAATCATGGGCGGAGGAATCACAGTGATGTTGCCCAATACAAAAATACTTAATCCCGCACAACTAAATAGCCACGCTTAATCAATACCGCAGCCCCACACGTGACGAATCGCTGCGACGGCTCGTTCCTACAATTTATTACGCTTACATTATATAAGCACTCGAAACATTTCGGAAAGCACAGAGCAGCGATTATCCAACGGCAGATGAACGAAACACGCAGCTTATAGCCGGAGGGCAAAGTAACGCTGCTGCTCTGTGGCTGCCAGAAAGACGCGTACTGGTACAACATGCATGCGGCGTGACGCAACATTTTGCACGACGTTGATAAATCACAGTCCGACAGGCGAACAAAGCCGCGTAACGCGCCGTGTCTTTGTGGATTTTGAGCGATTCCGCTTTATAATCATTTTTCATTGGCATTCAGTCGGAATTTTACGGCGATCATGATTAGTTTGTAGATCCTCTTTGTTCGGCTTAATCGCCATTGGGCCTCTATGTTACCAATTACACTTTTACAATTAAGCTGTTCATTTAAATTAAAAAACATTTTGACGTTAATACATAATTATTCTGATGTAAAAATTGTTGCAAATTTATATATTGCAAGAAATATATCACTGCAGGTCTAGAGATCGCAACTCTTATGGTCTCTCTATTGGCGATTGATCGTCTGCATGGCACGGATAATCTTAGGATTATTTTCATGTAATAGAAGATAGCTGAGGACGAGTCCATCGATGGTTTGATGGTGATTGCAGTTGCAGTTATGTCCTTGCCACCCATTTTACAGAGCTCATGCCATCATCGCCAAAAGGTCATCGCTCACTGGATACAATTTTGATATTATTATTTGAATCTCAACAACAATAGACGTTTTGTTATGTGGTGCCCCTTGTTTATACGCAAGTACATTCGTACAGAAAATGAAAATGCAAATTAAATCATGAACGGGAATTAACTAGAGCAGGTTCATAGTAAAAAAAAAGAATAGAAATTAATAGTTTTTATCATATGTAAAACACGTTTCCACTAGAAAAATATAAACTTATAGGTATATCTGTGAGCGAAAATATATACTTTTTTATTTATTATACATATAGCACTGTGTTCAAAACAAGCAACACTGTTTTCCTCCAATTGCGGTGAGACGTCGTTTAACAAGGCATGAATAACGTACTTAATAAAATAACACAATAACAATTATTTTTAATACAATATTAACTTATTTAAAAATAATATCAAAGGTAAACTGTTACCGCACTTATATTTCAACGTGGTTCGCACACAATGCAACCAGACTACAAGACCGAAAAAACTAAAATTAATACAAGTGTTATGTAAATTAGTTTTAAAATAATCCACTTGCGCAAGAGTGTGGGAATATTGTAATGAGCGCGAGTGTACTGCTGGGTGCGGGGTGCCGCAAACCTGTTCGCACCCTTCAGCTCACGGTCAGCCGCCGGACCGATCTGACGACCGTACACCCGCCGATTCATCCAATTCCTTATTATTAGCAATCATATTGCCAACCAAAATCCCGTAAACTCACTCTCAGACTCCATTAAGTCTTGTTCCTACTTCATCTTAATCAAGTTTAACAGAATTTAAAGATGTCAACTCTACTTAACATATCCCCAAACCTTCCTATCTAGGAAATTAATTAAATATCTAAAAATGAAGTCATTCAGTTGTAAATATTATTAAATATTAACGGTACACCCTTAGGTTTACTTAATATTTCTTAAAGTTCGACGAGTTTCAGCCCCCAGAGCAGGCTGGGTTTCAAAAGGCTTTAGTACAATAGACCACATCCACACAGTAAGCAGGTTATACAGAAGACCGAAGAGTATAGTCAGCCTCTTGTCTAGCCTTTGTGGACTATGAGAAAGCCTTCGACTCCATCGAAACCTGGGCAGTTTTGGAATCCTTGCAGAGATGCCAAATCGACTGGCGCTATATAGAGGTGTTGAGGTGTCTGTACAATGCCGCTACAATGACTGTCCAAGTACAGGACCACAAGACAAAACCCATCCAACTGCAACGAGGAGTGAGACAGGGTGATGTGATATCCCCGAAACTGTTCACCAATGCATTGGAAGATGTCTTTAAGACGTTGGACTGGAACGGACATGGCATATGTATAAATGGCGAGTACATGTCACACCTCCGCTTCGCGGACGACATAGTTGTTATGGCAGAATCTTTCAGAATCATATCTAAAGACCTAAATCTGCTTCACAATTAGCTTTACTTGGAAAGACAAAAGTCATGTACAATCTACGCAAACGAGCCGTATGTGAGGCACTATCGAAGTTGTCATGATTATGTCTACCTCGACAGACTATTGAGTTGGGCAGAAGCAACTTCGACAAGGAGGCTCAACTCATGTCATTCGGGAAATTCGTCGCATATTTCTCTATTCCTCAAGCCTAAACAAAGGTTTCAACCATGCGTCTTCATATATATGGTCAGAGAGTGGAACTGACGGTGGGATGGTCACGATTTAAAGTCGCTCAGTCTATGGAGAGAGCTATGCTTGGGGTTTCTCTATGGATGTATCAGAAATGAGTTATCGTAGAGGACTAAGGTTACCGACATAGCTGTCAAAATATGCAAGTGAAGTGGCAGTGGGCTGGTCATATCTGCCGAAAACGATAACCGTTGGGGTAGAGAGTTTCGAGTGAGACCACAACAGGCAACGCATACCCTCCTCCCCCAACCTTAGGAAGGTAGCCGTAGTGGCTGGATGAGGAAGGCGAGGACAGTTGTGGCGTTCCTTGGGAGAGGCCTATGTCCACAGTGACGAAAGTAGGCTATGATGATGATGATGATGACACCCGTTAGGATGGAACAAATACGATATGCAAAAATGGGGCGCGGGCTGGCACTCGCCATTAACGCCAGCTAATTATACTAATGTATGCGCCGTACACACGAAATCAAACTGACAAGTAAGGAAATGAAACTTTTTGTTTCGGCGTCCACTTCGACAAGTGACGATAGGTGAAAAAATTGGCGGTAAAAAGTGGCTCAGGCCATTTCGTCACACGAGCATTAGTGATACAAGTAATTTAATGTTTTGTTGACTATGGCCGATTAAGGCGGCAATGTAACCCTGCTCCCGACATGAGAGTTACATTTTGTAAAACAATGTCAAGTGAAGAGATGTATCACCTGTTACGATTAGTAGCGAGCGACAGTCGGTGGCAGGTGGCAGCCACCACCCTCAACCAGCCATAGCCTAATATTTATTGGCCATTCAATTTGTTCCGGCCATCATGCTTCCGCACCCGCCATTATTCGTTTTCTTAACAAATTGTCACTAAACGGCTAACCCAACCTTTCCATTACGCTCCGAAATGTCTGTTTCCTAAAGGCAAATGCTGTTATTTTATAAATTGATAATTTCGAAGTCATTGAACGAAAAGTAATCAAGAAGCGCCACGATATATGTAGTGACGCTTATCTTTTCATTTCAGGGAGAGAAACCCGTCGCAGTACCACACTTGTATGACATTATAGAGTTAACAGCGAAAATAAACTGTTAGTCAAGCATAAATTGCTCTTGAGTTTTTTACGTGTTTACTATTTGAAGTATAAAAATTAGAATATTATCTTTTACTGACTTTAAAAGGAGAAGAGCGTTAACACATTGACGAGCAATGTTTTGTACATTCAAACAAAATTCTGCTGTGCGTGGACTAATCCGGTCAACGGACGCACCGGTGCGCCATACTTTTCACTAGACCATAATTCAAGGATCTGGTATGAATCAAATTAACATGTGTGTGGTAACATTATAATACGCTTATAAATACATCAAAAGTGATAATTGGACCAATTATGGTAATACGCTATTTGGTGTCAATCAAAATAATCCCGCGGCGCGTGCGCATTGAGATGCTAATTCAGCTCGCATTAAACACTCGAGATGCATTTCACACCACAAACAGTCAAAACATACGTGTCCTCGTCAAGGACTTGTGAAGGACATTTGAAGCAATTTCAATTCAGTAATAAGGTTTTAAAGGCAATAGACCGAATAGACTACGCCACGCTCATTATTGCTTATCTATTTTTATAATTGCGTTTTTAAGTCTACTGTTATTCTCGTACTATTAAGTATCATTGTACGATATAGACTAATTACTGAAAAACCAGTTTAATGAACTACCTTGTGATATTTTCGTTTGCCTTCTGATACCTACAACTGCAATTTAGTAATATATACGAATTTATGACTACTTCTTACAGCACACACGACTTAGACAAGTTTACACTTAATAAATAGTATTATGCTTTTTACAAGAAATCGTGGTTGCTGGCGCTCATGTTTTATTGTTGATAGTTTACGTATTCCGTGTCGTCACTTGTTTTGCACTTATCCCATTACTAAACAGTAGTCTTCATGCAACTTTTATTTCAAACAATGACGCCCCACAAAAAGTGAATAATAATTAATTGAAGTCTTTATACTTTATACAATGGGACGTGAAAATCGGCCATCTTCAGATCTTTAAGTTATTCGAAAAGGTCTTATTAAGATAGAAACAGATTTAAATAGTTTTTTAAGTGACAAATAACGTACGTATTCAACAATACAACTACTGTGGATCTGTGAATAAATGCTTGAAGCAATTAATAATTACTTAGTCATGTTACCCGTCCCATAACAAGTCTTGAAAAGTGTACAAACTTTATATACTAAATTTTATAAAATAAGATTTGTGAACAATTTGGGCTGTATAAAAATAACAACAGCTTAATTCCATTGCTCCAAAGACAAACGACTTAATACATTAGTTAATAAAACAATTCGAATTTCACTTTCCTTGTCTACCACGAGCCATTGCTTAGACTTGTAACAGGAAATGAAGTGAAATTGTACTACAATTTATAAAGTTATTGTGTCAATTGTCAAAAATATCAAGTATTAAATGCAAAATATAAATCGATGTCTCAAGAAACGCCGTACATATATATATATCTTATTATATATGTACGGCGCAGTTTAGCCAAAAAGTTAACCATAACTACCTACAGTAAAAATGTTTAGTTTTACTACACTCAGTACAGTACAGTATTCCTTAGCATAAAGTGAGAGAATTCAGTTTTTTAATTCAAATGAAATAAAATGCGTTGCAAGTGTTGACCCCTCGGCTTAGAGAATAGCTCATCAGCCAAAGTTGGTTCGCAAATTCGGTCCCTCACGGCTAACTAGATTAGAGGCTAACCAGATTTGTGTGCATTCAAACGCTCCTGTTTTTTATCCGCAAGAGGCAGCCAAATGCTAACAAAATTTAAGCTCTTACATTAATTTCAAGATATGCTCAATGTTACTAAACTGAATAAATGCGTCAATTTCAAAATGTGCGTTAGTAAAGTTGTTACGCATCGCATAATTTGCCGGTTCATCAAGTTTCTGGCGTTTTAATTGAAACTTGCGCGTAATAATGGAAATATTCGCAATTTCTTGTTTATTGGCGTTTCTTTACACCTATACCTCAACAACTATAAGTGTATACTATATCCAGTACTGTTTAATTCAATAAGGTAATTAAAATCTTTTTCTCCTTATATCTAAATTGTCTCACCACAATCACAATTCTGTTTAGTTGTTGAAAAGACCATAATCGAATTAATTTAAAGAGACTTGATTCAATTAAATCCCCTCAAAACATTATCATGTTATAATCATGCTTCGCTTAACATCTATATATAAAATGAGATTTGTTGCGTTTTCTCAAATGTACTTTCGAAATATTGTCTTCAAAAGTTGTAGGTACAGACTGTTATTATTTTAATGAACATACAGAAGTCGGAATTGGCAGATTTTGGTGCGAGTACTTGCAATTCTTCCAGACAATAACCCGCAACAAATTAACAGCCATTCCACTCGAATGACCACCATTCACCACTCAACGTCCCTAAAACGAAGTAATCTCATTAAAACAAGGGACTGTATTATCCTAATGTAACAGATGCAATCTTTATTTCTAGCAAGAATTGTTATTTCATAGCAGACCTAACAAACTGATGGTTAATTTATGGATTTATTTGTCATGGCAGTCAAATTTTAAACCACATCGTATAGTGTCGGGGGAGCCGTCAATCGCATCCGCTTTAATATAACTTTTATTAAACTTAGAACAATTTCGGTACTGTAAAACAAACCTTGGATCGCGTAAAACAACTGCAATAAAACGTTCTATGCACTATTGCTTGATATCTAAAAACGAGCTCTATGTTTATAACGATAAGTCTTATTTAACATGGTACGGCTATGGCGGTTATGAGTAGTAGCGAGGGGCTATCACAAGTGCGGTAACAGATGCGTTTATTTACGTTTTGGCTGAAAGTCGGCACAATAGGCGCGGCGAATCGGACACGGCGCACAATGGAAGGTTGTCCGATGCGGCCGGGCGCCGCCCTCGATGCGATGGCTTGTGGCTAAGAAAACAATTTTTACTTTTAAGGAGTGCAGCTAACTTATACTATGTATCGTATGATATTGAGGTTACCCTACTATCACTGTGACGCATCAACATCCAAGCATAATTACCGAATTTTCTCAAGCATCACCCACGTACTACTGTGCGTTGACGCATTGTCACTGCGCAGACGCAGGCGACATTCGGCGCTCACCACGGATTAGCGCGACCGCGACATATGGCCGCGGACCCTCGAAATTACTCGAGATTGCCATCAATAACGACAAATGGCGTTATTTAGCCACACTTTATTAATGGTGCTTTGTAATATTGGGAAACGTTTACACTTTTAATTTTACAATTTATTACAACAATTGATCAAATGACCATGTGGATATCCCTAACCGATTGACGTCAATTTCTTTTATTACTAATATATAATACGTAAATCTATTATAACGACATATTTAAATGACTGCTTGTACTACATATTAACATCGGTACGACTTTTTATAGTATGTAATCTATAAATAAAATATTTATAAAGTATTTATACGGCAGTCAATGCGCGAATCGAAATTCATTATCACCAAATGCTATCTCCAGTGTTATTAAAAACGATTTAGCAACGCCACTCGACGGGAAGAGTTAATTCCAGAAGCTCTTTATCATTCAGAAGGATACTAATCGTTCATATTTTTTCGCATTCGTAATGAACGTACAAAAAAATTCCAGTAGCCATTTGAGTAGGTCTAAAGTTAACCGGATTTGAGATTAAGAGTCAAACTAGTTGACCTAAACCTAAATAATCAAACATAAAGAAGTGTAATACAATTCGTATGTGCTCTATTGAAAGGGAATTCCGTCTCATCTAATATCACCCATTGTCCAGAGAACAAAACCACATTGTAAACATGATACCAACATCTTTTGATAATTTTGATAAAATAGGAATAGACCTTCATAAATCATTCATTTCGAGATCATTTTAAAACTTGTCAAACAAATAACAGCACAACAATGGCTGACAAAAGAGATTGGCTGATTTGTGAGCTGTAGTGAGATGCTCTTTATCTCTTGACTTTGGAAATAATCTTTTAAGAGCTTTGTACTCCAACCCTTCAGCCCCCGCCCGCGCAGCTTTGTCGTAGCTCCGAAGGCAGATGCAGGCAGACTCTTACTTTTCAACTTTCACCTCCAGCCTAGTGATTTACATGTAAGCACACGTGCGTCTAGGGCATTGATCGATCTTCCTGCGATTGTGACGCACAAAGCGACAAAAAGTGCGTGGGTGCAACCGCATTGTGTCGAAATGCGCCCGCGACCTCCTCTCCGACCATTGTCTGCCCGAGGGTGGCACTGTGACACGTTTATTTGAGCTTTTTTAAGTCCATTGTATTGAAAATTAGAGTCGTAACGCGATCCTATCGGCAATCGCTGATGCGACCGTTGAGAGAATTATGTGCTCCGATTACCATTCCAATATGTGCCAGCTAAACAGGTTCGCTTTCCATTTCTATCAAAAATCGTTAAAGGGGTGTTTAATTGATAGAGACCGTTAGACTCGAACAGCATCAGCTGATCTAACAGAATCCTTTTATCTAAGCGCGATGAATGAGTCCGGCAATGCGGGGTGCAGAGGGGTCAGCTAGAGATCAGGACATGTCGCTTGGCTGGTTTTATACAGAGTGTGAGCGTTTCATCGGACGGGAGAAGCAGCATCCGGTTGTATTAATCTCTACAATGTGCTCTATGAGATAGCTTGGACGAAAACTAGTTTCGGTAACGTTTCCCTAGCCTACAATAGCCGCGGTGCATAGTAATCGAATTCCTTTATATGACAATCATGTTTATTGAACGGTCACTTTTTACTTCTAACCGTTTATAACGGCACTCTATGAGAGTTTATTGTCGTCCAGAGCGCATCTGCCTCCAGGAATTTCTCACACGTGATAATTTCCACGTTTCGCTAAGAGTCAGCATTAAATTACCGAACACTAACATGTCTCTTGATATGAGGCGATAACAAAATTGCCAATAATATTTATATTCCGAAATTAGAACAAATTTGCATTCTTATCGAAATGAAAGCCGTTGCAAAACGACATTCTTGAAAATAAACTGTTAAACTATACTTTTTCCAGTTCCTAGCAACAACATTTTATGATTATTTGAATTACGGTTTCCCTCTGTCAGTGCGCAGAACTCGGACCGAGTTCGGCGCAAGATTTCGAAGATGGCGAGTCAAATGTTCGGTAGGAGCCCTCATAAACTTAATAATTTACATAATACCACTAACGGATCTCACGAGAACCAGTCTCAACCGTATTAATGCTTGTGATCTATTAGAAAATCGCCAAGACGAAACGGAATACTCGCGGCCGGCCGTCCACCTTTTTATGATAATTTCTTTTCCCATCGACTGCGATAGTTCACGACGAATTAACATAAAATATTGGGGAATAAAATTCAACATCTGCTTTTACAGTTTGGAGATCGGCGCTTCATAAATCTCAATTGCTCAACATGGGCTATCATTGAGCTAGGCAATCAGCGCGAGGCGTTAATTGTCCCACATTTCGCTGGAATGTCTGTTTCGAAATGGCAGCCCTCGTCTCACCTTACTATTGTCATACTTTCCCAGGGCGCGCTGCAGCCCTTTCGCAAGGCAAGTGAACATGCTAGACAATGTGTTTCAGCTGCTGCGTTGTCTATGGCCAGGTGTCTGCTTCTAACGCCCTTACTTTTTAAAATGATTTTGATAGAAAGATCATGCAAGAGCAACTTTTACTCCTAACAAGAATATTTGTTGGCAAAAAATACGTCTCAATGATATCTTATCTTGGCCACCATTAATGATAATCCTTGCTTTAATGTATGCAAAGGGGAAGTGGCAAAAAGTATTTAAAACACCCGAACTCGTGCCGAATGTTTGCATAGAGGCAACCGACGCCGGCGCAGGTAACTGGCGGACACTTACGAATTAATTATATTATGCGAGCCGACGGTACCTCGGACGGGTATTGGGTTGGCTTACTGCGCACGCGCCAACAAAGGACGAACGATATGCAATTTTGTTGCATTTCAACATTCATTTACATTTGAAGTGTTCCTAATTTTTTTAGCTACGTATTAAGAAAACATAATTAAAAAGCATGACTCGTAAGGGTGACATTGTACAAATATTTCACTAGTGGTGTTCACTCAGACGTGAATATGTTTTGTGGTGTTGAATAAAAATTTAAAAAAAAACACAAGAATGGTAATTATAGCTTGAAGCTAAAGGAGGCTGAGTGTACAATGCTTTTGCTCGCCACCCATTGCGCGATCACTCGCCGAACTGCTAATTAGCGGATTTTCTCACCTCGCCAAAAGACTTTTTGCTCAATCGCTCTTTTTGGGGGATTTCATGGTATATTGAGTATTTTATCGTTGTCATGGTATTTAATAGAATGTAGAACTAAGTCGGTTATTTGGTTCAGGTAATAATTTAAAATTTCTATAGACTATCCGACGTCCTAGATTAATTTATATCTTACAAAAATCACCAAAGTGAAATGCAAATGAATAAATTATAAGCGGCTCGTGTAGGTGAGGTGACTTGTTGTTTGAGTGGACAACAATAGCTTGTGACGTCACGGGACCTAGCCTCTGACCCGACCCCGCTTCCCGCACCCACTTAAAGCAGCGGCGGCAACGTGATTGTACTAGTTTTACTTACAATTTCCATTATTCGACACAATATGTTTGAGACAAATGTATGATTAGGGATAGGAAACCACTCGTATTTCACTTGAATGGAGGATTGTACGCATAAGGGCTGACAGACAAAACACGCAAGGGTATGCTCTTCAGCCCCAAGACGTCTCGTTTGTGCATACATTGTCCGCACACAACGGCTGTGTAGATCCGCCTTCACTTTACAAAACTATCATTCAAATTGGATTTCGATAGATTTTTTCAATCGATCTCCTGCGAATGACATCCCGACAATGGCCACGCAGGAGACATCACCAACCGGATTTCCAAAATCCCGTTTAGTCGCGTTCGAATTGCCTCTGTTTTCGATTTCTATTCGATTGTTTGTTTTTTCGCTCCATTGTTAGCTGCGTCTGTCAGACATGCGCGTACCATTTTTGCAGAGTCTATGCCATTGTTTGCCGAATGACATTTGACGGACGAACCCGCGGCTCCCTCGTCGCGGTAACGGTAAAAAACGACACAAACAAACAATTGCCTCAGATACCGCATGTACTACTATTTTCTACCACAAATTATATTAATACTTCTATTGTTTAATGAGCATATTAATATTCAAGTAACTCAACAACTTTTTTATTCTAATTATATATGCAGTGGGTCCTAATGAGCAGTGAAGCATTAAATATTCACTCATACGACAACATAATCTATTATAAATATCCCAAGCTTTGATTCCCGAGTGGAACTAGCCCGTGGTGAGGCTCGAGATCGCCAATTATGCGCACGCGCCTCCAAAAAACGATGATGTTTTAGAATCTTTTCAATAATAATGCAGTAACACGCGAGATTATTCGTAAAATGCGATCTGCGAATTTCGTTTTCAAATTCCTCGAGGGACTCGCCCGTTATTTTTTGCCGACACCATTGTCTCCCGACTGATTCTGTGTTCTCTTCTGCCCTTGCCTTTAATTCCTTTTTTGGAGCGTGCACCCGTCATATTATACATGCTTTTAATTTGTGTCTACGTCCCTCTGTCAGTCCTTCATTTGGGATCCTCACTGCAAAGGAATGTGCTGTCACCGTCTTTTTTTTTACAATTTGGATAATTTATTTTAGATTATTTTATTTAATTACTGGAAACCTATTTTGCCTTTAAAGAACCTTGCTTCTTCCGATATGCAGATGATCGACGAATTTATATGACTTTAGAAAAAAGGAATAACTTCAGTCCTATACTGTATTAATATATATATATATAATATATATATAATCAAGAGTATTCGGCTGTGTGGCGATCGCCAGAGGGCTGTCTGGTGCACCGGAGGGTACCAAAGTGGACGAACTTTTTGTGAGCTCGATTAGCCGCCCAAGGCAATGTGTCGGCCCTATCATTACCAAAACGATCCTAATAATATAATAGTCCTGTGACAGCCCTTTAGGAAACTCTCTTAAGGACAATTTTCGTGCGACTTAATGGCCGACTTAATTTAGCACTTTATAGAATTATAAAAAGGATGTACTTAAATACAATCTTTCGACCCTTTTCGACGCACAGCAGATATTTTGAATGATCGTTTTGTTTTAATGAGTATTTATCATAATACAATCGAGTTTTTTTTTTAATAGACTACAGTTTTAGCTTAATTTATAGAAGCATTCTGATTTAATTGGAGGAATGGTCGCCGGCCGGAGAAATTGAGGTGCGCGGGCGCAGACAGGCTCAGGCATTGGTTAGCAAATGGCACATTTATATCGTTCATTACCGAGCCTTGGAGGTGAGAGATGTTGGCGCTGTCGCCGCACCGGGGGGTGCACCAGGGCTGCTCCCCGAGGCGCGCCCTGTCCGCACGGAATCGCCAAACGTGACAAGAGACCGGTCTGCTCCTAATACCTTTTGTAGATAATAGCTTATTTATAAGAAGTGTCTTTTAATGTTGTGCACAAAATTTGCTTGCCCTGCTTAGATGCAGTTTGCGTTTATCTTAAAGTCTAGACTTGAATGGTATAAAACTTCTTAACGAGCTTCAGTAACAGATTATGGCTTACAATACTTAAAATATAATCAGGGATCGGCATATCTTGTAAAAGGCAACCCTGGATAAATCCGCGGGGGTCCTGCGCAGCGCGTTGATTTGTGCGCGATCTCCCGCCGGCTGTATTTGTACACGCGCCCACGTCCCGCGACATCATCCACTCCCGTCAATCTGCTGCACCGCCGGGAATCGAACCAGCTCACTTGTTTACTGCCACGACACCCGCCACTACACCGAACAAGATGTAGATAAGAAAAGTTCATTCTTTGAACAGCTCCGAATGTATTTTATGAGGGCGCTTGCTTCTATAGGTTACGGGTCTGTTACGCCTTCCATTTTTTTAAACTAAAAATTAGAAAACTCGGGAATACCATACTAGTATTTATGTATTCAGAAAGTATTGCGGTGACCGCTCGGTGATAAAGCACATCTCCGAGATTTATTAGACAGTTAATATGTGAGGTATGCAGATAACGATCCTCAATCTTTAATTAATACTCGTGAAATATGTAATCTCGCTGGTGAAAACGGTCCGGATCACCTGCCTCTTCGATTCGTCGTGTTTTCCAATCTAACTGAGCCGAAATTAGAAGGCTAAGACAACTCCAAAACCGGTCAACATAAAATTGGAAACCAACTGTAGTCTCCAAGTTGCGCAAGAGCCGCGATACCAGTTTGGCGCGAGTCCCACTTAGCCCGTCTTCATGCGACGCAACTCTGTACAAAAAGTTGCCCGGTGTTGCCAGGCCCGGAATTTTCACTTGGTACAGCCTGGTTGATTTGTTCAATCATTTTAATTTTTTCAACACTATAGATTTTATATTTATTTTATGTCTCAGCGACTAGGCATTCAAAAACTTTGATCAAGAACACTCGAACCACCTTTTAACATGAAATAATTTACTAATTATGATCACAATTTGTTGCTATCTGTAGAAAGAGGCTTAGCCGCGTGGGATCTATGGGCCGCAGAGCGCGTGCGTCCAGCCGACCTCCCATACGACCTTCTTGCATTCACAACTAATTTTAGACTGTCACTTTATAGCTACAGATTAAGAATCTCGTTGACATAAATTATTACCGGCTATACTGCATTAACTGTTTGAAATATGAGCATTTACTGAAGCATTAAGCGGCGTTACGATTGCGAAACGCAACACATTCGTTTATATTTCTCCGCCAAATTCTACAATGCAGTAAAAATAAAACATCTAGCTACGATGTTAATTGTAGCCTGGCAATTTAAAATTAATATTTATAAATTATGAATTATCGTACGAAGGGGTCAATAAATAGTTCGAGCTTCCAAAATGGTTTCATTAGTAAATGAGTACGTCATGTGAGATAATTGCTCGGATATTTTACATTTTATAACGTCTACCATATAATGCGGTGGCATTCCACTTGAGATTTCTCTAAGAATTACTTGCTTTATTGATTACCTGATTTTACCTTGCTGTGTTGTAAGCTTTATTATAAATTAATTAAATTACCTTTACAACAACTTTAAATAAAGACAGAAGAAAAGCTCATATCGCTATACATATATAAATAGTACCTTTTGCCCATTACCACATTCAACAGCTAACAGACAATGATTTAATAATAATAATATCGAGACACATTTCACAGACCATCGGTTAGCCCAAGGTAAGCAATTTATTGCTTATATTACAGGTGCTAATACAACTGATAAATACTTTTGTATAAATACATTTATTTCTCCCAGGCCACAGCCAACAGTAGTTTGGCAGTCCGGCACTAGGATCATTCTGATACTGATCAAATAAATATATTTTCCTAAGTGAGTGAGATTTTACAGCGGAAAGAATTAGTGTTAATAGTGAAGGCATTTTAAAACTGTATTTGCATATTTCGGATAGAGTATATATACCTAGCCTTATCTATGTTTTTCTAATTTCAAATCAAACCACAATTAATAACCCTTGGTCCAATTACTTATTAGCCGTGAAGGGCTCGGGTTCGATGCTGATGGCGTACATTTATCACAACGATTTGAGGACACCTGCTGATCGGGCCCGACCGGGTTCTGTCAAATTAATACTCTCACCCTCGACTCTTAATATTTTATTTGCTTTGGAATTTCTATTTCATTATATATACTTTGCAGGTTTAAACGAGGATTACGGCTGTTGTGACGCGTCACTTATATTACATAGTCATATTGACTTTTGCTGTGATTGTTAATTATCAAAATAAAAGAACGTAGGAAACTATGGATAAATGATTCAATCATCAGAAGTTAATTTGTCAATGTAAAAATTAATTTGTCGCTAATGTGAGAGGCGAGACAGGAACTGTCTCTCAAGGCGCTCGAAGTTTCCTCTTGGTCTGAACTATTTCGCATGTTCGCAACAAGTAAACAAAAAATACGCAGGAAGTCAAGTCGGTGGATATGAAAAAATATCATCTATTTATGGCTTGAAGTGTTTCCTTCACAATGTAAACATATTTGTAGTTATTAAATGAACCATTTCTTTGTAAAGAAAAAAACATTTACTATCTCGCTCAGAAAAAGAGAAACCGAGACAGCATGTGCGTTATCCATAAAGCGTCATAAATAATAAGAAGCTATGTCATAAAGTGTTTTCCGATGCCATGCTTAAAGCAGCATATTCAATTGTTGATATATCCAACTGAATGAGGCAAGGTTTGTATAATGTAATTATAGTAATTAAGCCTAAAAGACGGATTAAAAAAAACTACCGTTTAAGGAATCCAACAGCAAATTAAACATGATTGAACAAGGTACAATTATTGATACGATTATTTTACATAAATATCTATTGGTTTTTTAAACTTATATTGTGGAAGGTCTAGACAATTTTATTTGATATTAATAACTGCTGTGCTCCATTTTGTAATCGAGTATTTGCGAAACAGTGATATACTTACATAGAATCCACGTTTTCCCTTACTACTTACTTAATCTACGGCGAAACATTTAAAATGCTCGTCCACACGGCTCCGGATCTTCACGTCAGGGGTAAAGAATTGTCGGGTCGTGTCGCACGCGACTATTGTGCGATTAAACATTATTTATGGTCATTAATAAATTGCCAATGAAAATGGTATGTGTCTTAGTACTCTGAAATTACGTTCGGGTAGATTTAGGTGTTTTTAAACAGCAAAGGTCAAAAATAAAACAAGGGCTTGCTGAAATATATTTATTTATTCATTGATGTAGTGTTCAGTCCACGTTGTATGAGGTTAAATGAGTATCATCATTGTAATCAACAAACATTACCGTTCCATATTTTGAAGTATATTTATGACCCGTTACAAATACATTAAAAAACCTATTTATGAAGTATATAAGAAGCCACCTACACCTTAATTTGTGAATGTTTCGCTTAAGGTCAAATCTGGAAGAGGCTTCTCCACCAATAATATCTTATCGCAAGATTACAGTGTTGAAGGAAGTCCGCTATCAGATGTAGTCATCCCGCCTTGGACACGGAGCGGTGTCCACCTGCCCGTAGGCCCTCACAGGCTAATTACTCTTATTGGCGTTAAACAATCGTTACGCTGGGGTGGTTCCAGCTTACAACCAGTTGTTTTGAGACCGAAAAGTGTTACATTGTTGTTGGAAGAAATAAGTGACATTTATTTAATAACATACTTACAATACTTACTGAATCTGTCGTCAGCTTTCTCGCCATCATCAGTGTGAAGTGCGGTTATGTCTGGATCGAATGACAGTGAAAATGGGCCATTTTAACTGAAGCGCTCATATTTATGTTACTTGCGCCTGTAACATTTTTATACAGAAATATATGAATCTACATCTGTTAATTCTTCGTTACCTATTTTTGCTTAACTTACTTCATTAGTCCACGTGGTACTTACAAAGTATGTACTAATAAGTAGAATTCGCTAACGGAGGGCAATTATTCAATGTCACTATATTTTATTGCGAGTCGAGACATTTTTAAAGTTAATTAATGTTCAAAAAGACTTGTTTTTTAACGGTCTAAAAATAATTACCAATTTCTTGCCTTCCACTAGCAGTTCTGTACGATTTTACAAGCGTTTGTGCTTCAGTTGTATTAGTATCAAGATCTGCACAATAAATTAAGTTTCAAACACAAATATTTTTTTGGAATTCCAACCGCGGTTCCAGCAATTTCTTAAATAGCACATTTGGCAATGTTAAATACATACGAGGTATATGCAGGACATTTAAAATTTGAGATTTATTATAGTACTTCTAATCATTACATTAATTACTACGCGATTGCGTTAACGATGAACAAATTGTGCGTTGTGTATGTAAATACTGATTAATGAAAAAATCCTTGTGAGTACATGATTGTACATCACTTAAGGCAAGTGTTTTCTTGTAAATATTTATTGTAGCGGCGCATATCCATTTATTCATCACGTTTTTATTAGAGGCATGCTTTGAACATGTTGTGGAAACTTAGTTTAAGAATCCCGATTCAAGCTGATTAAAGAATAGGATTATCTTAATTATTATTGTGATGTGAAAATTCACCAGCAAATCTGTCTTTGCACAAGTTACATATGAAATGAAAGTAAAAAATAGCAACACGATTAATAAAAATAATTAGAGTGTTTAGGAGTTAATTAAGAGAACCGGTCGCAATCCTTCCGCGTTCATTAGGGGACACCTCGCCACTCACACCTGATAACAATACGCGCTCATTCGATACACGATTACGCCACGAAATTGTAGCCGCTCCTTGTACGAGATAAGAGATATTACAGCTTGCTGCGGAATCTCAACACATATGTACCCCATGTACTGGCTGTACGACTGTCGATAAATTAAAACTAATAAAATATATCAGGTATGTAAGCAAATAAGTGCCTGGTACGTGGGTGCAAATGTACATTTTGCCTTTAATTACATCGACTGTACTCAGAGACAATTTAAATAGCACCTATTGCTACAAGACCGGAAATGTCAAATAATTGAGCTATAAAAACTAAATAAGATTGCCGCGAAATCGATTAGAGTCTTGGAAATACATTGAAACCAAAGAAAAGCAGCAACTTTTTAAAAATATAAACTTAAACAGTGAGAACCTTTTAAGTTGAAAATGTATATAAGGCACCTAAATAGTAAATAAGGGTAAGGTATTGGATCAGTTACGCAAGACGTAAGGTGAGCCAGTGGTCGCAAGGTGCGGAGCAGGCGGACGTGGAGCCGTGGCCCGAGGCGCCTGCGCACCTGTCCCGCTCTTTACACACAACTGATTTGAGCATACACTTTTTACGGATCACATCGCTGCTTTAATAGGTCACGCTCGATTATTCCTTCCCACATTGAAATCCGGGGGATTTTGGTGAACGACTCAACATTGCTCTAAGCTTTCATACAACCTTTTTCAGTGTATGAAATGCATTTACATATGTCTCTATAAGTAAGATTGGAAAAGAACGAACGTTTCTCAAAAATCCATGAATATGTTCACGTCGTGTGCTGACAATATATAGTTATTTGGCAAACAGAAACAATGGTGGTCGCTTTCAGTTGATCCAATTAGTGTGGTTCCGTTAGCGAACACAATGCGAGCGCGGCCGCGTGGCGCGCCTAGCTAACAATATCATTATGTTAATCATACTCGATACCGAGTCCCCTTAATTACTTGGCTCTTCGGTTATACTGGCTCTCTTTGGTAAAACTAGATATTTACAGTATTGGACTAGGACATGTATTAGTTTAGTTGTAGCTTGCGGCTGAAATGATTAATCCTTATACAAATTTTGTGACAGTTAAAGCTATAATAATATTACTAGTTTTAATTACTGATTATATTCTCTAAATAAGTACAGTCTTGTGGCCTGTTTGGGATCCATTCGCAGCTTCTGTGATTTGCTGATGACACCGTTTTTATACAACTGAATATTATTTACATCTTAAGCGAGCACGGCCGCTTCTTGTTTCATTTAGAAATTAGTAGCCTAGTAAAGGGAACGATTAAAATATATAGTGCTATTTAGCGAGTCGATTTCAATTGCTGTCCTTTCAAAAAGCAAACACCACAAAAAAGATCGAAAACACATTATTAAACTTGTCGCAAACTAGAAACAAGTTGCTAGAGGTTCTTCCTGTGTTGCAAATTTATGTTACATGCGTCAGAGGACCGAATTATATCAATTTAATATTTTAATGCTTTAAATCTGTCATTCATAGTATTATAGCTTTAAATGTGCAGATTTGAATACAAGGGTCTGCGTAAGTGTCGTTACACTATCGCATTGTCTAGTCTAGACACAAATGGCCGGAACCAGGCAAATCGGCGATCAATCATCATTCTCTTGCTGTCGCCGACGGATGTAAATCAAATAGCTTTATGCACAACAAAAATATGTGGAACTGATATCAATTTGCTATTTTACAACCATTTCATAGATCTAAGATCAGTTTAGGAGTCCATAACAGCCAGAGCGGGGGTGGAATGCGACATCTAGCGACAAGATGGCGAAAATGCAGCGACGCATGCGCGCTACTCCTGGCCCGGTAATGATCAACATTTAAGTCATTTCTTCATTTAAAATAGCACGAAGTACTAAGATTACGATATAAATAACTTAAGAAAACAAACGCCGCGTCGAGAAGATTAACCAAATAAAATCGTAATGAAATGGTCGCAATTATTTAAAAACTTGATAATTTTATCGAAATAACATAAACACGAATAATAATGTAAATTAATGTGAAGTGATCACCGGATAGCTATGAGATGAATTCGACGGAGGTTTGGTTCCCACGCGACGCGATTTCAAGGCAAATCACTGTTACTGTGTATATGCTAATCATAATTACCGATTGTCTTACATTAGCTCAATGACTGATGTCACAAACTACTCATTATTTTACACTCACGTATTACAAAAAAAAAAGTACAAGAGAATCTCAGTAGTAAATTGCGTGCCTGCATCATAGACATATAATAGCGCATTATTGTTAAAAACTTGGGGTATGCTCTACAACAGAGAAACTTTAAATTGTCAGTGTGTCATCTTAAAAGTCAAATTCCCAAACTAAAATGATATTACGAATTTATATCAAGTGACCTTACCCAATGTAATGTATTCAATACGCATTTCCTTAATGAATTAAAATAGTGATTGAAATAAAATATTTCATGTTAAACAAACGAATAAGAATATAATTGATGATAGGATTCGGTAAAAACTCCAGATGCCCTTGTCCTAGTGATCTTGACCGCTTAATTGCTGACCAATTGACATCAGTACTTGTGGTAGTACTGGGATTTTATTGCTGATACCATTTTCTATGTCTCGTCTGAACTTATAGAATCAATCCAAAGTTTTAAAGTACTTATTACTAACACGACACGGGTGATTCAAATTTGAACCGACGACTCTTTTTTATCAATTACAAAGGCATAGTTTACCCGTTTCCCTATACTTGTACCGGTTGCCTTGCCGACATTAATAAAACTCTAAAAGTTTTATTTTCCTTACAGTGAAAAAGAGAGACCAGAGAACATCGTATCTCTCGACATAAAGATTTTTAACATATAAACGCACGGACAACAAAACGATTTATCTTTTCGGGGTACGGAACCCTTAATTACTAAGTCTTTCAATGATAGCCTTTAAGTTGATAGTCTATCGAACGGCCGGACTTTATAAAATATGGATTGCCTAATATATTAATAATTCAGTAAAGGTATCTGTTTAAAAAATTATCATGTTAGTGTTCCTTATCAGCGAATGGTGCGAAGCCCTCATGTCGCTTGGCCTTCCACTTGTCTTTAATTGCTAACCTCTTTAACAAACACGATTTTAACTTTTAATTTATTTTCTAGAAGATTTTTTTATATTGCGGAATATAACTATAGGTAACCGACAAATTAATTTTCGTTGCCACGAACTTTTAAAATAACCATTTCACCGCAAAACGCATTAGAAGTTGGGATTGTATTGCTTTTGCACTGGAATCTTATTATTAAGTGTTGTATTTGGACTGAACCCAACATACAACACTTAATAATAAAAAAGCTTTAAATAATTCGTAAAATCCACTTCAAAGGATCGAAGTTAAGTAAATTAGTGAAGGCTAAATCAAATCCCAAGCAAATATGTTATGTAAGATTGACTTACAGGCGTAAACATGCGTCGTTTTAGTGTGACCGACGCATTAAGAGAGTAAACAATTATAATACAATTCTGACGCAACTTCGAACAAATAATTTACTAATTTAGTTAAAAAAAACAACACGGCACCAACTTGGTAATACTATTCGCCATTACATACATAATTGCAGCATCTTCCACGATGCTTGTCGACTAACTATGTTTCAGTATAAGTAACTCAACTTCAGCCGTCTAAGCCTTAAGCCGTCAGCTAATTTCCTATGAAAAGATACTCGACTTGGTGTACAGGCATTAATTAATGGAAAAGTAAAAACTACAACGTAAAAGGATAAAGAGAGTAAAAAGTGAAAAAACGTCGCTTTAGAAGCTATACCTAAATGACAAATGATCCCGAATTGCGTTCTCGTGTACGAGGAAGAGGTTTGAAGGCCATTTTATTGTTAGACTTGGCGTTATCGGGGACCTTGATATCGCCAAGTCTAACCGACGGTGAGCACTATCGACCTGGTGTCAATAACACTCGACGTTACACAAAGAAGATGAACTCACATTTATACAAATAGCTAATTTTCTTATACCTGTATTCTTGCCTATGCTTTTGATTACATCGACTAATATGTCATCATTACGAAATAGATGGATAATTGTCTATATAACATCTGAATATCATTTTATTTCAAGACGATAAAAAGTACGTTACACTAAGAACTAATGGATTTTAAATTGATGTATATTTCTGTTCGTTATATGTTTCATACAAAAATACTGTCGGAGTCAACTTACTGATAACGAAGGCAAGTTACCTAAACTTGGCTTCACCGATAGTCATGTCTGGTGTACACGCATTATCATTTGTTTAAATTGATGTCTGTAATAAAATGTCTTTTATATAAAAATTTAGACTACACTTACTAATAGTAACTAGTGTAGTAATTGTATGGTAAATGTTTTATGATAATATTCATAGTTAGATCAAACATAATTGCATAAAAAGAAATGTGTATTTTTATTAGTACCTATCTAACAAAATATAATCCACTTTTGTATTTAAATTATCGCGTAATATGTTCTTTGCGAAAAACATTTTTATGTCCATATTGGTGCATTAATTAAGAATTAATAAAAGCAGGCTCGTTGCTGTCTAATGTATGATCAAATCATATGTTTTTACCTCGATTTACATTCATGTCCTACTCAATGTTTTGCATTTGTTGAGTTGAAATACTATACTATGGTCACATAATACGAGAGAAATACCTAAACGAGAAACCGAAATGTTTAAATGTTATGAATTTGTTAATATTTGCGTGCGCTTGAGGCCGGCCGCATCTCGCGTGGAAAGTTACCGAACAGAGACAGAGTTCTCAATACTCGGATTAGGTCGACGTGAATTATTGCCTTTGGATGCCGAGAAAAAATTATCAGATCCATGTCTTTTTAGATATTAACGTTAGATTAATGACTCTCGCTCCGAACTTAGAAAAAATTCAAATTCCCAAATCGGTTTCCGTACACGCAACCTTCTATTAATTACGCTTTTAATTTTCGATTTAAAATTGCGTAGACATTAGCATTTACATTTCGAAATTTCCCATTTTATTTCTTGCTTGACATTATTCATAGATGTAATTGCACTTATTTGTCAGTTTACTAAGAAAATACGAAATATTTTCAGTTTGTATTTTAAAATGCTTTCATAACAGACTAGAAATATATAGTTATGGTTATTCATATATTTTTTTAAGTGATAATAACTAATATTCATTCATAAATTCAAAGTTTACAATTATAGAAGTGGTTTTACAAGACAATGACTTTACAAACAATTCTAAATTCGTACCAACTAATTTAAGAAACTATTTAAATAATAATGAATAACGTAAAGTAATAAAGTTATAATACGTAATGAGCAAGTAATAGTATCCTATATAGGAAAAGTTTTTCAGGTGCCGATTTCTCTTCGAAGTGAAAACGTCGCATACCCTTATAGGAGAGCACACAGCGCACGCTGCGTATCGGGCGGACATTTCACTCGCTACACTTGACTAGGCCCGCGGAATGCCATTTTGTCCATGACCACGTCACGGAACGTTTTTGCCACAAAACATTAGTAATGAGCTTCAGCTGATCGCGATCGTAACGATGCGATAAACTCTTATAGCGATTAGCAGGTGAAAACCCGCGCTCCGGAATATAACAATTTATCAACGAAGTTAGAAATCAGTGTTTAATCGAAACAGTTGATCGCCAAATGCTAATAAAAACAAAGATGAATTAAAGTTTTATCTTGAAACTGTAAATGGGATTCAATATTTTTTATACAAGGCGCTACGCTAAACATACTATTTTACTTAGTCTGAACGGTATCAGCAAGTTAGTTATAAAGTTGTTTAAAAAAGAAAATAAACAAATTTAGCAAGCGAGTGGTCCCGAGCGATTGAGACTAGTTTTTATCAGAAATCAAAAAATCCGCAGGTAGCGGGATCGATGCCACACATTACACTGTGTCGCATGTCAAGATTTATAATTGTGTGGCTGGGCCAAATATTGTATGAATTTTTATTATACGAATTTTATTTCCAACCTACACGCTGTACTGGAGCAAATGTAATGAAGCGGTAATAACGGAATGATATTGGAACAAGTACACTTAATGAGCATTTATCTTGGCCTTACAAGTAATTCGACACGAATGATGGATTAATTGGAGCAACAGATGTAAAGTAAGAGCGGCCCGTGGCCAGGTTCTGTTCGCTCGGCGCGGCCGCCGCGATCGGCCTACCTGCTGCCTCGGCCCTACGGCTACGGCTGTGGCCCTTTCCACCGGGATTCAATAATACTACCTTGTAAAATATTTACTCTGGTTTATTTAAATACTTAGATAATAATATAAAACATTTTAAGACTAATTATTCATTATTTACCTACTAGAGGCTCGCACTACCACTGCCTTTCGTTTATTACCTACAGTCTATACAGTTATATACATATCAACTTCAACTTCGTTGAGAATAACGAAAAATTACATTTACAACAGGGTCATTCGAATCGGGCGAGCTCTTCACGGAAACAACTAAACATAAGTAAACTAATATGGCCTCCCGGCTCTCCTCACTCAGATCAATTCACAAACATTCGTTTACCTCTTTCCAAACTCTACTGTAGGTACATATTCTAATGGGACAAACAACTTTTTGACAACATCATATAGAAAAATTTGCGCCACAGAGTTGGCCATAATATAAACTAAGAAAATAACAAAACAAGTAAAAACATTCGTGGGCCATTTGGCGTAATGGCTGCAACTCTAAGGTTGAAATAAATAGTTTGGTGACACTCGCACTTCACTTATAGTTACATTGCACCTAATGACTCCGTCTCCTACGGCTCACACCCGATTCGGTTCGTCTCTAATGTACAGTTAGGTCTCCACAGCACGCGCCTCCCGGCCCGGGGAGGCCGTGACGAGCGTAAGTCTATAAATAAATTCGAGGATACAATCGTCTGTCACGCGAGCGCGGCACGGGCAGTACTTACCGGCGGCACTGCACTGCACTCGTCGGCGTCACTGCTTGCGAATATCTACACGTATGTACAGCTCCCGCGGGCTAGTGCGGCTCCGCGTAGAAAGGCCGCGGCGGCGCCCACGGGGCGAACTGTTAGTGCGCGGCCAGCGTGTGCGCGCCCTGAAGCGCGTGTTGCGCGTGCTGCGCGTGCTGGTGCGCGGCGTGCGGGTGCGAATGCTGCGATGCGTGGGCGGGATGCGCGTGCGGCGGCGACAGCGCGGGCGAATGCGCGTGCAGCGGCGGGGAGCCGTGCACGTCGTGCGCGTAATGCCCGTGGCCCATTCCTTCCAGCATCTCTCCGCCCAGCGTGTTGGGCGGCGTCATCCGCTTCTCCTTTTGCCGCCGGTTGCAGAACCACACGCGCACCACCTCTTTCTCCAGCTGCAGGCTGTCCGCCAGCGACGTGATCTCCTGCGCCGAGGGCTTCGGCTGTTTGTGGAAATGCTGCTCGAGGGCGCCCTTCACCGACACTTCGATCGACGTCCGCTTCTTGCGCTTCCGGCCCTGGGCCGCGATCTTGTCGATGCTCGTGGGGCTCCCCGTCGTCGAGTCGGCCTCCTCCAGCCACTTTTGCAGCAAGGGTTTTAATTTGCACATGTTTTTGAAACTCAACTGAAGCGCCTCAAAGCGGCATATCGTTGTCTGCGAGAAAACATTGCCGTACAGAGTGCCGAGCGCCAGGCCGACGTCGGCCTGCGTGAAGCCTAGCTTGATGCGTCGCTGCTTGAATTGCTTTGCGAAGGCTTCGAGATCGTCGCTCGTAGGCGTGTCCTCCTCGGGCGGGTCCCGGTCCAGGGCGTGATGGTGTAGATGAGGCGAGGGCTGCACGTCGCGCAGCATGTGGTGCTGGTGCATGGGCACGGGGTACCCGGCGTGCAGCGGCACGGGAGAGCCGGCGCCGTAGTGCGCGGACACCACAGGCGCGTGCCAGCCGCCCTGCAAGTGGCGATGCTCGTGCGGGTTCGCCGGCGGCTTGACGTCGGCGTGCGCGTGGTGCTGGTGCATGGCCCAGGGGTCGGAGGGCGGCAGCGCGGCCCAGGGATTGAGCGGCGCGCCGGGCGACGGGGAGCCGCCCGCGTGTAAGTGGTGCTGATACTTCATCTCGGCGGGCTCGACGCTGCGCGGCGAAGCAGCGTGATACCCGCTCAGATTGCCGAGGTCCAGCTCTCCCGGCATATACGTGGTCGCCGCCATGGCGCCGTACCTCAGATCCACGGTGGACGGCGTCTTGCCGGTTCGAAGGCTCGTAAGCCTTCACCTGGCGCACACGATCGCGAAACGGGCGCGTTAGTCGCGCAGAGCGGCAGCGAGGGCCACCTCACATCACCGAGAACAACAACGAGCGACATGCGCGTGCGTGCTCGACGGCAGCACGGAGCGGACTGGCGTGAGGCGGTCGCAGCGGGTGCGCGCCGGCGCCGAGAGGGGCGGCCCCGCCCAGCGCCGACCGCCTCAACCCCCCCGCCCCGCTCCGCCCGCCCCTCGCTCTTCCCGCGAGCAAGGCTCACATCGACACCTTATTATTTACAAACATTATGATTACTCGTGTAGCGCGCACTTTGCCACTCACTACGCCTCGTAACGCACTGCATCTGCACCTATCGCTGCAACACATTTGCTTTGCAAGACGCCATCTAAAAATTTATTATCCAACCGACTCTTGAATCCCCATAATATGTTTTAGTTAGTTATTTTATGTTTTTCGGCAGTCATTTTAGTTACCAAAAAGTTAGTTACGTAACAAACCTATTTTGTTTTTTAACCGTTCACCATTGATCGTATTTGTAAAATTAATAAGTTGAAGAACACTGGTAATGTATAATTATATTAATTTTAGGCAATATTCTGATTCTACTAAGGCCAGAAAAGATAAAAATACGAAAATACGCGCAAATACGGAACCGTATTTAATATCTATTACTTATGTAAAATATTAAGAATATAATATTTAATTAAATAAGCTAAACGCTTCGTGAGACAAATAATACCTATTCAGAGTAATGTTACAAATGATGCAGCTTAAACTACTCATTTTAAGTTCCAATTACTTGATTGTACTTCTAATTCTTATTTTATTAATTTATGAGCCCCTTTCAATTTAATGAACTGCAACGTGAAAAAAATGATCAAACTGTAAAATAACGTCTCCAACGCAGGTCTACTTCCGAAGGAAAAGTACATGTTTTTAATGAAAATGCACTATTTTAAATTTAAGTACAGTTTAATATATCAAAATGTTATACTAGTATATTATTATTTATAATATATTATCCCTAAAAAATGTATTGTCATTAAAAGTAATTCACGTTGGCAAAATGATGAAGGGTGCGCCATCTGCCGCTGAGTAGAAGAACTGAAGGATTCATTTTATTTTTAAAAGTAATACATTTAATAAATTCATTTTATTACTTATAATTTCTGTGCTTATCCAGCTTAAATTAATATTCCTTGGACAAATCTCCACTTAAAAAGGAAAATGATAACGCGATTAGTAGAATCACTCACTATTACTACTACTACTAATAGATCGAATAATTTGAGCAAAAGTATAATGAAGTTCAAGTTGTACAAATCCAATTTTAGTTCATTCAAGTTCCATTCAATGTGCGTGTAAAATTAATTTGAATTTATTATCATAGCATTTACGAGCATTTCGTGTGAAAAGCGCCATCTAGTCGCTTACAATGTAATTAAGCAGCTCATAAAAAGCTTTCGTATATATTTCGCCCATATCTTTGGGCAATATCTAGAATAATATTAAAATTATCTATAGTAATAATCTAATATTGCATTGAATAAATAAAAATACTTGATATGACTCGCAATTAAAGTTATTATATATAATATATAAAGGTCAGAAGTAATTGTATTTTTAAATTACATTATTTTGTTAGTTTATCTGAAAAAACCCAATTGTAGCAGATTTAATCAGGTGGATACTTCAAAGTTATTGTTTGTTCAAATTTATACATAACAGCGCTGTTTTAAATGAGGCAAGCTTAGATTATTTTTTAAAGTAGTAGTTTCGCTTCGAATTGGGCAATTATTGGCAACTTTAAGAGGTCGAACAAACACACAAACAATAGTGTTTGTTGAGGGGAGCTTAGGGACACGAGCCACAGGGTCGAGGGACGCCCTGTCTCCGTGGATATTACTTCCGAACCCTATCAATTAAATTGCTAAACATGCATTTCAATTACTTTCTTTTCTCCCAGTCGTCCGGTGACAGGAGCTAGGTAGGACAGTAGGAAGAGGGAACAAGAAGAATTCGATGCACTGCGGCCTTCAAATGGATATGTAATAATATTAATATTAATACTTTATTGCACACATAAAACATAGAAAGAAACTTATAGTAGACTTAAAAATAAATAAAATAAAGGAAAAATATACTTATTATGAACTTAATGTCTGTGTACAGAGGGCGGTCTTATAGGTACGATAGCTATTTCTTCCAGACAACCCGGCTTGCAGGAAATACTAAACAACATAAACAAGGAGGTGCGCAAGTACTATTATAGAATTAAATTTAGATATAAAAATTAATAACTATACAGTTACAATACCATAAAATAAAATGAGTTAAAGTGACAGATAATATTTTTGATTTTTAATTATTGTAATTAAATTAAAATCCTCTATTTTTTTCTTTTTCATTTTTGTAAGTAGCAAAACAACATGTATGCTCAAATCTACAAAATAACATTACCTTGACAAAATTATACATACACATCTATTACATTGGAAAATAATAATAATAAAAATATACAAAATGCAATGCAATGTAATACAAAATCCTCAACTAAGAGAATGAAAAATAATAAAAAAAACGTATGTATTTCAATAGTATATCTATACTATAATTAAAATTACTAAATTGTATAAACGGGATAATCTATGTCTATCTATCAAAGGGCATGGAATGTTATAGACAAAAAAATAATTTTATTCGTTGCAACCCTTGGATCACAGAGAAGAGATAAATTTTCAAGTAGTTGCGTATGATAGTAGTTGTACCTTATATAAATAGAGCAGGTCCATAAAGTTGCATTGGAGTTTTAAGCTATCTAATTTTAAATAATCCAAGCGAGCCTTCTAAGGTTTCTGAAACCGTTGTCGGTATGGTATCAATGGTAACTTTTTTAAACAACAGTAGTATATTATAAAATGCTGCATACAAGCGACTTGTATAGGAAGGACGTAGACTTCCTTAAAATAAACCAAAAACAAAAAATATTTAATTAACATTGCTGGCAATTTCAATCAATTTTTATTTATGATCAAGTAGGCACCTCAAGGCCTCATAGTGTGAGTTAAAAAATTGTACATATAATAAAAGATTTTTGTCAGATACGAGAATCATACTCATATATAACAAATATTTAATATTGGCCAACTGGGTAAAATCCATATTTATTGGGTCACATTCTAACATGATTATAAAACTGTATAATAATGTTGAACTATTCAAAGGACATTTGAGCCTCATAGAACGATGTTTAAGTTAACTCTAATAAGACATTAAATGTTTCCTTTTAATAACTACGTCCTTAGTATCCAATTAGCGAAACCATATTATTAAGTTGGTTACAAATTGTATTTTAATGTCATTTTTAATTTTTCTGTAAAATAATTTATTTAATTTTAATGTATTATTTTTTTGTGTTTTGTGCTTTTAATTTTGTTTTCATTCAGGTCAGTTATTTTTATTTTACTATTTGTTGTAAATAATATATAATTTGTTATAAAATAAATGTATTTTCTATCAGAAAGACAGACAGCCCAGCCTGTAGATTAATTACAAACTTTAATGTAATATAAGTATGCCCAAATTACATTATTGCTGATAATTCGGCAATTAATAAGCAGGGTTCTTAATGTTTGTGGTTGTCCTTAATAATAAACTAATACTTATATATTTTTTGTACAATGACAAATATATAACGTGATAACATAAAAATAACGTTAAAGGATACTAATATATTACTATAAAATACAGTCAAATATTAAATATAACTCAAACTGCTTAAAATAGCTGCATTAAACAAAATATGATTTATTATTTTCATGTCTAATATTTTTGTTGCAATATCTTTTAATTTATCATCCTTTTTTAAAAGGAATATAGGTTTATTTTTGTTTCATAATTGACACATACGAGTATGTATTTATATTAATTAATGCTGCGGATGTCGTGAATAATTATTCAACTTGGCTGTTTTAATGATTATTTCATTGATTACTTTCAATTGCAATTCAGTATGTTGACGATTATGGTTTATGGTCAAGTTAAATATTAAGAATTACTATCTATTAGGAAGCCGCCTAATTGCCGCCACTTAACAGTTCTACTTTGAATCGTATTTCCACTGTATTTAATGCCTTTGATTTTTTATATATATAAAATTATTTGAGAATAAATAGGCTGTAATACAAATACGAGTTAATGCTACATTGAAGCGTCTACAATTCTGTATCGTGAGTGTTTTACTGAAGTGGAAAGGCAAAGTCTCAACTTAATAGAATCCTATAAGAAAGTGGATGCGGTGGCTGATGAAATAACGTTTGTATTAAAATTTACGTTATTCAAAGAAAAAATAAAAATCATGGTTCAAAAGATCCATTAAGCAAAAGCCCTTGAAATTTCCTAAAATAATTTTTAATAATGCCTGTTCGCTTATAATCGGTTTTAAATCGCTGTGAAGCCTTAAGTGTCCGATCGGAGCTACTGTATCCTGTTTATGTCTTGCACGGCCGCAAATTTGTCTCATGGGCGATGGGCGAAAGTCCATTTTATTCCTCGCGAATAAAGTTAAAATGACCTCACAAAGATGTGGGCCATACGACGTTTCAGTAAAATGGAAAGTTAAAGGCAGTTTATTTCATAAGAGTATAATTAGTGGGTGGAGTAGATGCCGGGCGGCGGTCGAGCAAGCTCCAACAAATAAATCTATCTCACAGGAATCCGAAGATTGCGCGCGCGCAACTAAACGGATTCTTTACCTTTTATTATTAGTTTACAAACATTCTAGTGATTTTTAATTAAAGTTAGATCATGTGAACACTATTGTTAAAGTTATAAATTAATGGCCTAATTTCATTTTTGGTAATTAATCAATCTTGGTCAATAAACCAACGAGCAAGCAAACGCGTAGCAATTCCAATATTATAGTAAAACATGGAAAGGCTAATAATGGCAGAAGTGAAATTTATTGTACTTCATTAGTTAGTGCAATTTTCAAAATTTCACATAATAGAGGTACTCTTGTAAGCGCGGTGGTCGGAGTCCGCCACCGGGTAATTGCGCTAAATTGATAGGTATTATAAAAATGACGGTCCATTTTCGAAGGTAGCTTCCCGAAGTACGCAAATTAGCTGCGTAGACGCAGCCTTAATGGAAAATAGCACCGCACCTGCCGCAGCCGTCTAAGTCCAAAAAACACAAACAACGTAAGGTGTGCACACCCAATCGAGATCATGTAAAGTAATGAATAACTTTTAACTGGTGAACAAGAATTAAGTTTTTCTCATTGTAAGTACATATAATACAAATATTTACAATATTTCTGTCTTTTTATAACCCGAGTATAACATATGTAACAGAGTTTGTTTAAATATAGTTCTATATACCTAAGTCACTAGATCATACACCGCATAAGTGTTAATAGACAACACACTATTTGCTGGCATGTTATTACCGAATCTTCGACCAAAGTATAAAAGAATTGTGTACCTAGTGTTTTGAGTGTTTCACGTATTTTTGTCGTAAAAAGAATGGATGTCAAAATGTTTCTAATCTAGTTTTATCGTGCAATAAACAACATGGCCAAAAATGTTGATAGGACGTTGCCCTCTGAAGCCCCCGTCGACGTGGAGACTCGTCCGAAGCTATTACATGCTATTTGCATGAGAGGCAAACCGCAAGCGGCGCCAGGCGGCGATCTGATAGCTACGTGCCAGACCTGCGCGGGCTAGACCACGATCTGCGCCGCCTGACTTTGCTTGAAGGTCGTTCGTGGTCTTTTAGTAAATCGCAAGTCCACGGATGGGAACTTCTTTCGTGACTTTCCACGCTCAACGCTTTGCTAATGTGGATTTATAATTGTATCATTTCCTTTTTCCTATTATGTTTAATTTTATTTTAATTCTTCCATTTAATAACTCAATATTGGTGTAAAGCCGCCATCCTATTTTTGGAGATCAAATACACGTTGGATAATATTCCCTCGGACACTCTCACGATGGTCTACCGCAAGGTACCTACTTTCAAAGTAGTATAAGGTGTTTAGTATTTTGTATGTTCTCCGGCTACAAGAATAGGAAATAAGCAGCGGCTAGCGCGTGACACGTGATGATGAGACGTGCTTCGACTACTCACTACATACTCTGCCAACTTCATGTCGCCTGGCAACCAGAAGAAGTCACTAACAATGACATCAACGGACAATTCATACGACATAAAATCATAATTACTCACATATCTATGGATTTCCATATTTAATTGTTCGTTCGTAAATAGCTGAACTGGCTGTAAAAAAGCGACGTATGTGTATGATAATAGACTTATAATTACTTACATATGCTGGCTTAATTGCTTTACAAAACTGCGTTGTAGCTATAATTACATTTCTCGGAATGCATTTGGTATTATGAGTCCCAGCCTTCTCGTTAAGGTAGCTAGAATTGGGCTTTGAAATTAATATGCATCAAAGGCTAATGGAAGAAAAGTGCGTTCGCTCACAAGTGGCGCAAAGAGATAGGATCGGCCGAGGAACAGTTACGGGCAGGCAACGCTGTACACATACTAATAGCCGTCATCGGGAAGGCGGCATCGCTGCATCAGCGGCCTCCGACTGATGAGTAGGACGACTGTCCCTGTGGGTTGCTTATTATAGCTCTTCAAAAACCAAAAAAGTCATATGGTGTAAAAGTTCTTTGTCATTTCTTCACCAATCTTAAAGATAAATCTTTTTATTATATTAAATACGATAATTTAATTTTCCTGTATAAACAGCTGCTTCGCGGTAGATTCGCAAATGTCGCGCATTCAGTAAAATAGCAGCGTAGAGTTGGTCATTCGGTCACAATTGTCCTTTCATTGTAAACAAAGTATATTATACACAAACTGTGATGGTACGACGTTCGCCGGGTCAGCTCATAAGGCTAGTATTTGAAGTTAGGACGCCATCAAGGCTGTAAAGAAAAAGCTCGGGCTTTTTTTGAAAGTTTGTTATGATAAGCCACAATGTAAAGACACTCTCCATATTTTTATTTATTTTGTTGAAAGAAACTACAATATTAGGTAATTGACACTCGCCGATAAACTGTATTAGCAACTTGCAGCGCGGGCTCAGCAAGCACGAAGCACGCATCGCAATATCTTCTTTGGGCAATAACTCTGGCAACTGCCGCAGAATCAACAAGTAGCTGGTTCGAAGGCACGTGACCTCACCATTACTGTACTGGACTCAGCGAAAGGCTCCATCACTCGTAGTTTGAATCAAAATACAAATGAATTTCAAAAGATATGCAAGTATTTATCTACTTATGCAAACCTTACCTTGGTCCTACAAAATATTCCTTCCTTCCTCCTAAATCTTGAACCGGATGGTCATTACGTAAATGAATATATTTGAAAAGGAAAATGGACATGAATATATTACGAACTATCGAAAAGTAAATTTATTCTAATGACATGAAATCAAAACGCAAAAAAACAACCGATTTTGAAATACAAATGATTTGGTAAACTGATACAATATTCATTGATTCGAAAACGTCGCCTGCGCATAATTCACATTTACACATTCACAGATCGACGCTTCAATAGTCCGGACGAAATCTATCATCTAATTCCTAAAAGCTAAACTGATTTGATCTCTGCTTCCAAAGCACTAGAGTCGAAAGTGTGTGAGATGCGGCGATAGTTTGGGATCCCGTAAAGATCCATAACAATGAGACAACGACGGACACATCGCGATGTATTTATTTAAATTTATTACAATTGCTACTTAATAAGCTTCTGTTCTCACCTCATAATTTTTTCATCAATATCTAAATTTACATACTTTTTCTGAATTAATAGCTTGAGGCCCTGTTGCCTGTTGCGTCTTACGTAACAAACGTTAGTAATCTGCTTCTATCTATGAAAATTATATATTTATTCAAGAAGACAAACGTACATAAATGACTAGGAACGCTTGCAAATAATCTCTTCCAGCCAATCCTGAAAATATTTACTATGTATATTGACTACATATTGCAATTCATATCTGATCGAAATAAAATACTATATGCAAAAATACACATCGCAGAACCTTTTTTTACCCTATATAATTGCCAAAATGTGCTTTGGCTAGATCGGCGTGGAGGTGGAAGTTCTAAATAATTCAATAATTTGCCTCACATTATCAATTCGATCGGTTTTTTGTATCTGGTAGCTGTCGACTCCCAACTATCGGCTGCCCGCTTTGCATTTCATTACAATACAATGGTAATGCGCCCGCGCCGCGAGCCCAGGTGCCCGGCAAAATCTCCTCATGCGCATATTCTATCAATTCTTTTTGTTATAATATTTCAGTTCCGATTACTTTAACGTTTAGTTTCTTATTCAGAGCGAGTTGCAGTGACAACATACTTTGAGCCCCTCCTGCCGCTTTCGCCGTGCCTCTACTCTTTCCAAGTGTAAGTGAAATATTTTTACTACTTTGTCATTTAAATACTTAATATACTTAAAATAAAAAAAATTGATACGTTACGTTACGTAATTAGTCAACTAAAACATAGGGTAAATATAAGGTCAAGCTACAAGCTATTTGTATATCCAGTGTAATACAAGTAATAATTAGTGGAGCTATTCGCAAATAGGGTATTAATAAAGACCTACGTTTTTGAAGCTTCAAAGAACAATTCAGTCAACTTATACCTACATGATTTCAGCGTAACTTCAATCGTCACTAAGCGCACGCAAGGGAAACTCGGTAAGCAAATAATTTCCCCCTTTTTGCGATATTTTTGATAGCTGATGCTCGATTTAACTAGAACAATAAGTACCTTCATAGTGATTTACTGCGTTGAACAATTGTGTTTTTCAGTATGGTTTTTTGGAATGAATCTATCAGTTTTTCTTTGAGAATATGAGGCATTGGCACGTGAAGGTGGAGGGATGTGAGAGCATCGTTATCGGTTGAGCACGCAGAGCGCCGGAAACGTACAGTTTACGTGAGCACGGCTTCGTGACATTAACTTTTTGTTGTTTCCTGCGTGCAATCTGCACTCCTTCTTGATGCCGTCAATAAATTATGTACAAGTAGGTATATTTTAGGCACGCGGTTTCTTAAACTCTCTATAGCATGCCTAGAGCGTTGGTTGGTCACACCTTAGTGTACATCTTTCTGTTCCCCGCAGTAAGGCCCTTGCTCTTCAATCAATCATTACAGATTTAATGTTAACGTGTTATTTATGAATTATAACAAAAGTTCCTTTCTTGTACCTATCATCATTTGTCATCCTCAAAATTGTTTTTTTTGTCACTGGCTGTTAAATTTAAGTTGAATAGTAGTGTAAAGTACACTATGTTCTCAAAACGAAAACAATCAATATTATGATAGTTGGAGATCTCGAGTGCCACATGTGGAACCCAGCATTCATAAACATACTCGTATTTAATCGCCGAAAATATGCTGTTTGATGAAATTTTAAGAAATATTCAATAAAATATTTTTTATATAAAAACGGGTTCTTTAATATAACATTACCCTCTTTTATTGAAGGTCCCTGAGATGTGTTGGTTCGGAAATACCTATATTAGCAGCTGTTATCCCATACCGTTCATAATATAAGATGCATCGAAAATATATTTTGCTTAGTACATACTAGGTTTTGAAAACTTTAATTAATAAATATCCTTTAATATAAGCAAAACATACACAATAATAAATATTGTTCTATCGAGCATAGCTTCCAATTATGAATGAATTTAGTATAGAATACTTATTACCATACTCATCCCTATACATCGTCCGTGGCCGCCGCAAGAATTATACAGCTTGGCTGTTCAGTCGAAACTGTCGTGTAAACTAACATTCACATATGTGGATGCATGTCTTAGCTACACGAAGATGCTGCTAGTGATGCCCTATTGATACTGCTAAAACTCACTGCGACAAAGATTACCTTCTGAAGAAAGCACAATCGCAATCGTATGAACGTTCATAAGCGATTACATCAATAGATTGAATGTAAGGAAATAATTTCAAAGACATCATAAAATACTTGCAATTATACCTACTCTTCAGCTTCACTGCTGCGACGGGATACGTGCGACCGCATTCGCCATGGCTGTGATGTTACCAGTACCGCAGCACTAACAAGAATTTCTGATTAAGATGTTAATGTATGGTAAGCGGTAGTGACCACGCGAATTAGGCTAATGTTCTCACCACTCGGCAGGCTCCCAATTAGGCACTTCGGCCGCGTTAGCGATTTGCTTATGCGATCACGACCGCATCTAGTATTCCTAACGCCTCGAGATGACTCGCATGCTAATTGTATTAGAATACTTCATTTGTCTTGATACGTCTCACACGTCTTCGGCTGGCACGATCAAATGCCTTAGGCGCGGGTTGCATCGATAATCCTATCTTGGGTATGGGGCGGCTGACGACGCGTGGGTCGAGGCAGTCCCTGGATCATTGTGAAGTTGTAATAACCTGGATGTTGGTGATGCCGGGCACGTTATTAACGAGAGAGGTCAGCGGTCGCGGGGCTCTCCTACGAGCCGAACAAAATAGTCGAAAAAGGTAAACGCTCGTGACGGGAATGCCGCTCACGTTATGTATTTCAGCTTGCATTCATTGTATTTTAAACCGCTATTGTTTCGTATTTCGCGCCTGCGCCCGCGCACAATGCGCGCGCTCTCTAATATCTCTCGTGTCAAAAGCTCCGGATAAATAATGCGCTCTTCCACGAACGGTCGGACATTGATGAACTGTCAACATGCTTCTTAACTTCAGACATACGATCTGAGGTTCGATAAATGTCTATTGCACATTGTTATACGAGCGCGAAAAATGTTCAGCATCGAAGGAGAGGAGGAGGAGGAGGGGAAGTGCCAGAGGAGGGAAATGCGTGACGAGCGAATGTCCCACGGTCCGTAGCAGTGATTAACGGTGCGCCTGCGCCGCCCGGAACGTGTTGGGACACGGCTGCGTGACAAAATTGCAACCTTTGTGAAACTACTTTACTTCTTAGTATCTAATCCATTATGTAAATTTGAAACGAATGGCCAATTGCACGTTTGATGCAAACATTTAGTCATATTGATGCTATTTGTTGAAATGATACTTTATTAAATTTAAGTCTGCACATGAATAAAAATAGAATTTATAAATATTGGAAAGACAAACAAGCTTGTGATGACCGGGTAAGGACTTGTCTAGTTCTGAATAACATCTCTTTATTCATGCCAGAACTATTTAACAACTGTGGGAAGCAAGCGTAGTAACCTGGCTTCCTGCCAGTCAACAAACACACAAAAGTAGACATTAAGTACGCACATTACAAATTTGTCTAACGTAACTTGCTTCACATTGCGTTTTCCTATACTTGGCAGATTGTTTCTTTGGCACTTATTTTACAAATGTAAACCCAAGTTAGGTTATTCTTTGATAGACAATAATAGCCTATATTTACACGGAAATTGTTAAAAACTATCGGTTCGTTACAATTCAAATAAAACTCAGAATATTCAAGTAAATATTTCCACATTTCACAGTTACGTATATATTTACATTTACATTATTGGGTATGTAACAGTAATATTATAATCTTTTAGATATTTATAAATGTAAATTATTTAATAATATTATTTTTATTAATTCATATACTCGTAGTATATGAATTAATTATTAAGATAAAAAATAAAGAAAGTGCTGCTGAGATTTACCTATTTCTGTATAGAAGTGAATAGAAGAGATACACGGAATATTAGTGTCCCATTAACATATTATGTAACATAATATTAACATAAATTGTATTATTATTAGCCAAATAATCGGTACTTCCGCTCTCTGTTCTACAATTTATAACTTGTCCTAATTTTGTTAATTTGTGATATTTATAAACACACTGCCTACATATAAAAATGTCGCACACATGAGTGTTTTTTATATAAAATATTCCTCTATGTGCCTTTGTATAGTCGTGGATGTTGTCGGTTGATTTTGCTCTAAGTCATTAATATTATTCTACACGGTCTGACAGTGGAAAGTATAATGTGCTTAAATGTATATTTGGGAAATGTCAGGAAAACCTACCGACCCTTCCTGAATGTCTGTGAGTTTATCTTTGTGTCTGTTATGATTCTTACTCGGGTAAGATTCAATAATTAATCATATATGTAAATGCCTGTAAATACAATAGTGTATAAGAGTGTGTAAAGAAGCTTGGTATTTATCTTACTCTCGCGCAACGAATGTGAATTATTCTCAAAAAACTAATGGTCGGGATGCGTAGGATTCGCGATGCTATCTGTGGCCTGCTGGAATGCTTCAAATAGTTTTTATGATGAAGTAGTCAGTCACGATATATTTAGTGGGCAGAGCTGATCAGTATGCGCCCAGGCTCAGCGCGCGGAGGCTCGATGTTCGCCACGCCACCGAGCACTTTCACGCTGGCTTATGCACTTGCACAGGTGCGCAATACCATTTGGTTATAGATATAGACTTTATGTATTTGGGCGTTTTTCTACTGTATTAGTGTTTAGGTACTGTAAAAGAAAAAGACAGGGAAATAAATTAGCAAACTTTTGTACGTGAACATTGAAACTTGTATTTACTCACAGGTCTCTTCTATCCTACAATTTGGCACCACCCGAGCGGGATAGTGGTTACTTTTCTTAATATTGTAGTACTGTGACCCGTCTAGCACTAGCGTTTGCGCGAAGGCCGCGGGCGGGGGGTGACATTCCGGCGCGCCGGCGCACCTCGTTGGTATTCCGCGCTCGCGTCGCGCGCAAACTGAACGCGCAAAAAAAACACAATGACTGTGTCTTATAGCTCCATAAAGGTTCCATCAGCTTATTGATACGATTCTGTCTTCTGAAAACGGCCTCCTCATGTTTTTGGGGACTACTACCTTGCTTTGTTTTGCCCCTCAGATTCCTTATTCGGAGTCGTCTCTCTTTGGCTTAATGTATTCATTGGACATTCTTAAAAATGTGCTCTTTCACATTATTATTTTTGGTGTTAGATGCCTATCCCGTCTACTCAATTCTAAACCCAACATATGGTATTGTTTGAACTCACCGGTTCATGTAAGAAAAACACTAAGATTATTTATGCCAAAAATATGACTCCCGTATTTCTAGCAAATATTTTTTTTTGTTTATCCTCAAATACTGAAGAACCTCATTTTATTAGAAGAATTTTAACGTAGTAGCCAAGATAAACACGCTGACGATATGCAGATCTTGCAAAGTCTTACAAAACAAATGAACAAACCTATTAGGTATCGTAAAAACAAAGAAATTATTAAATTAACATAAATGTCGGTGTAAAAACTGAACCGTTATCAAAGTCGTCAGCAAGGTGAAGCCCAGATATTAGTTCAATTACATAAATTGATAAGAATTTACCATCGTCGTGAAAAAATAACTTAACATAGATAAATAATGTATCATCGTCAGATGGTAATACGACTCGTTCCTCTGCCTACTGATAGGACAACTACCAGTCTCGCGTGCTTGTTCACTTTCGATGACGTCGCCATGACGACATCGGCCAGTCGCGCTGCCGAACCACCTTAGCAGACCTCCCTCTCGCACAGTGCTGCAACAAAACGGTTGGAGACAGTTGTACCGAAGACTAAATAGTGAGGTCAGCGTACATCGGTGCGAGTGCCATTGTTTTGAATGCATGACGTTTTTGTGAGTGCTTGGGCCCAGCGCGGCCAATGGCGGGCGCGCCGGCTCACCATTGGGCGCGCGCGCGGGGGCGGTTCTTCGCGCCTTTCCTAATGTGTCGTTACAACTGCGATCGACTCGCTGCCTTAAAAAAAAATAAAACGACTACAAACACGCGCTAATTTACAATAAGTGCCTATTATTGCCCAACGGCTTTCGTTCATGACGAGTTGAAATTCGCGTCCATTAGGCGACACAAAAACAGCAGTCATTCTTTGTATTGAGTTATTAAATCAATAAACATTTAATCTAATTTAAAATAGACTTGATACATCTTTTGAAATTTACTAATTGCCTTGTTAAACAGTTTTTGAGCGTTCTACTAGTACTACGCCTTGGCAAGTATGAGATGTAACTCTTGGGTGGTCCAGTCGTGCCGAAGGTGATCTGCAGCAGACGCATCTCATCCCGCTCAGAGCCAAGTTCCCACACATATAACGATCTACATTGCTGCTGCGTGAGCGACACTATTTTTATATTACAAAGCTTTATTTTATTATTTTTATTGGTATGAGGAGAGCTATAAGTAATCTATTTGTAACGATTTGGTAATGTAGCGAAAATAATGTTTGGTTGCAAAAAATGCTATCGCAAAACAAAAAATAATTACAAAATATCTTATGGATAATAATTCAGATGTCCAAAAGGTCAAAAATGAAGTAAAAACTATGTGAAGAAGTTTATAAGAACAATTACTTAATGAATTTTGGTTTTCGCAAACGTAGCATTTACACTTCTTGTAATCTCGACCCCTTTCTAAGTAAACAAGGGTGCAGAGAAGTTAATGCTTTATAAATGTCAGTTTATTTGCCAGCTTGCATTTGAACTAGAGTTCTAAGTGTGTGCTTTTTCACAGCCCACTAACAGTCTACCAGCCTTCGGTGCATCTTACTCGCTTTTCATTATATACTTGCTTATTCGAGCGAAGACGACGAAACGGAATAAGTATTAAAATAGGTTTTTATCAGAACCTACAACGCAATAAAGAACTAAACATACCTACATACATACTTACATAAACAATATTTAAAAAGTAGTTACGACAGAACTCTTTGACTGAAGAATTCAGTTTGTCGCATCTGACTGTCAATTGTTTATACACTTAACATAAATATAAAATTATCTCGGGAAAATTGCTAAAGAAAAATGGATTTATTGGTACGATCCCAAAATATAAAATACAATCAAGCGTAGGTTTTGTAAGCTTTCAGAACCCACGCGCCCAGAAAGACAAACGAAACTTATGAGCCATCCTGCACACAGTTCCGATCTGGCATAGATTATTTTCTGCCCAAAAAATTAAGAACCAATTATGATTTTCACGGAGGAGTTGCACACAAGCTTTCAGAATGGGTTTAATTGAATGAGAAAGTAAAAATTAAAATGACCAATAATGTTGGCAGTTAACGGTGACATAAAATTGTACTACTTAAAGTTTTTTTTGTAGTATTTGTTGCTTACTTTAAATCAAGATTTTGAAACGCTATAAACATTCCAGTTGCAAATTAAGTAACCGCCACAGTTGACAATACAGTAGATTTCTAATTATTACGTATGAAATGATTATTAATGAATTTATATTTTGACTTTACGGTTAAAGTCACTTACTCAAATTGAAATAAATGCAAACAAGAGAGTATAATTGTCAACTTTGTCTTAGTCGTAAAAGCTCATAATCTCTCTTTTAAACGCACCTGCATAAAAAATGTAAATTTTGTAAATAGAATTACTTGCTTTTAGAAAGAAGCAGAAATAATTTTACAACAGTTACCTAATTAAAAGTTGCCTTCTATTAGCTAATTTCTATTAGTTTATCATATAAGCTATTTGTGCTAAACTATATGATATTTATACATTATATAATAGTAGTTAAAAAGCCGTAAATAATTGAAACAGATATATGCGGTCTGAACTTATCTGTCACGAGCAAAGTGTCGGTACTTAAAAAGTGTTTGATGGATCTGTTAATTAATAAGCAGCATAGGATAATTGGTGCAAACAAGCGAAACGCGCGTGTCTGAGAGCACACGCGAGCTGCTTTGATATGCAAACTGCGCGACTGTCTGTCCCCACAATGCTCTCACAGCCGGGACCTCTCGCCTCACCTAGCTCATATTATTCATTTGGCTTATTCTTCAAATAATTAGAATTATGGAAATGAAGATGCTGACAGTCTCATCTACCTATTTAGGTGTTATTTCATAAACTTGTACATGGCATGGTAAAAAACGTACGACTGTCAGCTGGACATTGGGTATTTCGCTTGAGTATTTAATTAATGTTTTTCTGAGTAGTGACAACACGGGACACCTATAACCACTCTGCTATTGCCTATTCATAGCTGCAGCTTTTCCCATCCATGGACAGCCCATTGCTTAGAAACACCTGCCTATTTCTTGGAAGCTAGAGCTCTGCTTATTCTAATTAATTAATTTCTCGTTAAATACCAAACCCCTTTTTTACACAAAGAATTTGTACAATGCAAAGAGGGGTTATTGGGTGTAGATATATAATCTTAATGAATATATTATATACCAACATATACTTTTTCTCTCGTTTGTATTTAGAAAACGTCTATTTATATGGAAGCTATGTTTATACCTAGTAAAATGGTACTACTACGCATCAATGATTAAAGTGCGTGAGTATTCTTCTATTGAAAAGGTTCAGCTTATTTTAATAGATTTCCAATATTTTAACAGCAAGCGCCTTTATAAAGTGTCAATCAATCGGTCGCGTGTCGATGTTATAATGATTGTTAGCCGATGCCCTAACAATTGTTCAATATGGGTGCCCGGCGTGCTTCTGTTTGCAAACAAACAGACATACGAACGGCACAATACATTTAAAGATCGCTTGCGGTTTTAATTGACGGGAAGTTGCGCTCCCCGGGAGGTTACGTTTTGCTTCGCCAAACGAGAGCGATTTTCACACAACTGCACATAATGTGTTGACATTATGTGATGACTTTTAAATAGGTTATCAGTATGGTATATGTTTAGTAGGTGGATGAATTGTAAAGATCGTAGTCAAGAGGGTCAGTTAGTAGCCGTGCTGGGCGTCGGCTGCTCATACAGATCAATTAAGATTGATCTTTCATTATATTCATGAGTAAATGAATGCTTACGGTCCAAAAGATGTAGTAAATGAGACTATAATTAAAAAAAATAACATTTAAGAATCATGACATTGTTTAAAAAGTGAAAAGTAAAACATTTGACACATACATAAATATTAGTAAATCATGAAAGGAGCTCCTCGTCATGGGTCTGTCGAGTTTGTCACCTACTTTTCCCACGAAGAATGTATATTTGAAATTATTTTGCTGATAACATAAGAAATAGTTAATTTAACGAAAATAAAACCAAATGTACAATTTTTACAATTAATTCTGCCGAAAACGCTTTTAATTGCATTTTCAAAAAATGTTGAGTCATGTTGTCATTTCTATTTATAAATTAAGACGTAAAAGATTTAATTAAAAAATTACTATTTTGCCTTAATGACGAACGCAACATTGCCGGACTTTTTGCAAAGTGAGGGAAATATATTTTGTAAATATTTGCTTGGAGTTTTCATACTCTTGATAAGAACATTCAACCAAAATCATAAACATGTACGTTGATGCAATAATCTAAATCTGAAGTGATTCATAAGTGTTTTGATACATATTTCATGTAACCTAATATGCAAAAGACACCTCAAGTCCAGTGGCTTGTTTGTTTCTCAAACAGCTATTTAAATATTTGTTTTTTATTTAGAACCTCGTCTATGAAAAAATGGCATTCGATCGAGATGGTTGGCGTGGCGGACGCCGTTAATCATAATGGAACCCTTCTGATTCTCCACACTGAGCGCGACACACAGCGCTATTCATACTCACCTGATTGTTCGTTTCTCATTTGATTTATATGGGATTGGATTGTATTCTTTTAAGTTTAGATAACATATTTTTTCCAGAAATATGATTTCTTTGATACGCTGCAATCGTTGAAAAATAGCCTCTTCTTTGTTAAGTGGAAGTCTCGAATTGTACTTCGTGTTTTTAAGATATAAAATCTCGACAGGCGAGGCTACGCATGACGCGCTCCAATTCAGGTGAGGATCGGTCATGCGCATAATTTGAGAAGAGCTGAAAAACATCGAGATATATGCAGAGCGTATGCGAAGCCGCTAACGGTTGGCGACTTTTCGAGAACTCATCAATATTTGATCGGACATTTGAGTTGCAGATGTCGCAAGCGCTCGATTTCAAATCGATTGCGTACCTACCTACTTTTATTTGGTTCATGTACACTCACTTTTAATCGTAGCATCTTTATTTTTATTTATCAAACAGTTTCACCGCATGCAATTACTGTCAATAAATAATCATATTATACTAGGTTATCTTTATATATATATAATTTTAATCTGTGAGTGTGTATGTCACTGAACTTCTCTCAAACGACTGGACCGATTTTGATGAAATTTTTTGTGTGTGTTCAAGGGGAATCTGGGAATGATTTAGATTCACAATATTATATAAAATTCTCGTGTCACGGGTTCGAAACTTGAACTCCTCCGAAACGGCTTGACCGATTCTCATGAAACTTTGTGAGCGTATTGAGTAGGTCTGAGAATCGACCAACATCTATTTTTCATCCCCCTAAATATTAAGGGTAGTCCACCCCTACATTTTATTTTTTAGACAAAATTTTTAGTTTCTATTTTTTTATGATACAACATACAAAAATACATATTATCCTAAATTTTCACCCTTCTACGATCAACCCTTATTTTTTATTTATTAATTGAAAATTGAAATCACATGTATGGCAAAACAACGTTTGCCGGATCAGCTAGTACTATATGAATTTGTTTATTTTCGAGTCAAAAGCCGCACTTCGGAACATGTGAACTTATTTCACACATCAACAACAGTATGCCACTACAAAGTAGCGCCGAAGCCTTACGAGGTGTCATTGTATTCGCAATTCTTGAGTGATGATAAAGGAGATCGCTTTTCATGATACTATTTCGGAACTTAAAAAATGTTACGCAAGCTTTCGTAGAAGGCAAAAAAGGCCCGTTGGAAACCATAGGACTGCGAAGTACCTGCGTTCTGATTGATCGCCCTCCGTTTTTACGAGAGCTTTTTCGAATTATACAAATACGTGCTTAATAACTGTGAACGTCATTTCGCTCGATGAGGTGACGTCGGGACGTGATTTTTGCCTTTATTAGCTTATTCGAAGAAGGGAACGGCTCAGGAAACTGTTGTGTTACCTCAAATGTGGTTCAGATTTGTTTATCATTTCTGACACTTTGTTTTAGGCAGATGTCAATTAAACCTTGAGGTTTTGACTACTTGATACTGATTTGAATCAGTAAGTAGTGTAGCCAGAGTGAACCTTTTGGAAATTGAGAGATGGAAAGAGCAATCGAACGAGACAAAGCTATATTTACTGTGAAATTAATTTCGCACGACTTGAGCATGTCGACAATGGCGTAGAACAAAAGCGGCTTCAGCGCAGCATCATTGTGATCAGCGGCCATAAGTTACGGCGCGTGCGCTTCGTTACCTTACAAAAGGAAGCCGCGTCGGAGTTCGGACTATACGGGCCCGTCATTTGCATATCGGAGAAGTGGGGCCTGAATCTCATGCATACGATACAATTATCACTTTGGTCTCCGATGAAAGGTATACTCGTATAACAGAATAGGCCCCTTTAACCTTCTGTAGAGCATCAAACACATAATAATAACTGCACAACCTACTTACTATGTTACTCGATTCCGAAGACAAAATCCAAAAGATCAAATCCTTAAATCTTGTGACAGCAAGGAATATAACATTAATTATTACTTTTTGAACCCAAGCTCTACAGAACTATATACTATATACAGCAGATATATCAGCAGTTTTATTGCTTTGGGCTATGAGGATCAAAATCTGCTGTTGTTTGCAATTTGCTTAAAATACCATCTGCATATACCTACCATTCACACATTCATTAATAAAAAAGTTATCAAAAAAGAAAAAGAAGAGATTTAAATGGCGATCTTACAGCTACATTAGCACAGCTCTGTGCCTGGAGGTGAGGCGTCACGTGGCGCCGCGTGATACATTAACATGCATTTGAATTGATTGACAGCACGAGCGGAGATTTTCCACTCGGCCCTGTTTCTACCTACCGACGGCCGAAGGCGCATCGAAGGACACTCTAACCAAATTATTATCATTCGTTGTGCCTCTATTAAAATTGAGTACTAATAATAGCTTTCATTGAGTTACAGTGTGTATAAGTAGTGTTGTTAGGAGTAGTTTGACATATTTCATTTTAAGAGTTTAAAATATTTCAGTGAGATAAAGTAAAAACAAGAAACTCGCCTAAGCTGCGTCTAGCCATTTAGTGGGATATCAGAAGGCACATTATGACAAGTTGTCACATTGGTCAGGTTTTTGCGCGTCGTGGGCTCGAGGGCAGCCGAATCTCTCAGTCGTCATGTTTAATGCATTCGAATTCATTAGTGATAGTTTTTCCACGTCTCCGCGACTCATAATGAGTATTCTGTCCCCCAGCGGACCTCACTAAAATGTGACCGGCAGTGCTCAGGTAATGCAATGAAAAGGTTTTCTTTTTTCTCCTTACATTCTTTGTTTACTAAAAAATAACAACTACATATTACATCAAAGTGAATTAGTAGCGTCGCGTTTTATTGCCCTTAATATCTATTTCCTAAAAAGTTTCTTTGGTGCTCGCAGCGGCCACGCGACTCTACTTCCGCGCGCATGTTTTTTGCAACAAAAAAGGCCGGAAGCAATGCTTCAAGCCCATTACGCACAGATCATTAAGCGCTCGCTGGAAGCCCGCTCTGCTTTCCGGTCTCGCTTTCTTGCTGCGACACAACAAGGTCACATTTCGGTTATCTGCAGGACCCTAGCGAGCCATATTAGAGGGTCGTTGGCTACAACAGTCATTGAAATGACAGCGAAAAGTTATGGCGTATATTATTTTATGATGTCTTCATTCGATGCACGGTGGATTAGTCACAGAGGCAGTGACTTGTGCGGAGTCAGCCTATTTAAGTTGCCTAAATCGTATAACAGGGAATATTGTACTTTAACTAAAACCTTTTGAGATGACCTATGTACTAGTTATCCATTGAGACTTTAGTACAGTAAATGTTTATTTTACCTATAGCTACCATCTTATTTCGTACGTATAACTATTTTTACAATTTAATATGTTGTATATAATTTGTTTAGATAAGCGTTGCTTGCGAATTAAACAATAATTTATGAAGCAACTTATCCATACCTATAATACGAGTCAAACTGCAGCGGTCGTACATAGAAATTCTAATTACTCAGTTAGGTCCACATTTATTACAATTTTTGTCATCGAATCATCGAAACTGTTAGACCGATTTAAATGAACATTCTCGCAGTGGCTACCTTTATATGCCTTTTTTCATCACGTAAGGTAAGTACTCGTGAGGGAATTAAACAATTATAGTGATTTATGCAGCCAATACGAGTGACGTGTTACCGAAACTAAATTACTAAATTATGTTTAGGTAATATTAAAAAAAAATACTGGGACACATTTCAGACATAGTCCCAAGGCAAGCTACGCATAATTTGCGTTAGGGATTCTGATACAACTGATACACATATTATATACACCCACAGCACAATATATTCATCTCAGAAATATTGGCCGTACCAGGATCGGTTTCTCCGATCTCCTTCAGAAGAGATAGAAGAGAGTCCCAGCCCTAAAAGAAAACTTCAACAAGAAATACGGAGCTTCTCGCAGGAAATGTTGCGGCTGGTTATGGAGAATGTCAAATGTTACTCAAAATCGCAAAAACTCTAGGCGCATTCTTTGAGAAACATTATCATCGAATTTTGATGCGACGAAATTTCATGGCACAAATATACAATAATAAAAAATAAATTAGGTTTCTTTAATTATTTTTTAATTTGTTATTAGAAATGAGTGTTGGATTTAACGTCGCGGTCACCAACTAGTAAATTGAAAAACCATTGAAGCTACGACGGGTGACCAATACATTTTTGCAGTTGCAAAACTCTTTCTTTGTCACCTGGTCACCCAGCTTTCTATGTTGAGCTACCACTCAACATAAAAAACAAAACAGAATATTAGAAACATTGGTATTAGATATAGACATTGGTCCGTCTACGCTTCAACGCCATCTATCGAGTTAAGCCTAAAATATTTCCCTACATAATATATGTCCATAACATACATTCTCATATTTATTTAGATAACAATTGAAAATGAAACCCTTTTGCAATGTTAATTTTTTTATTGTTTGTAATAACACTGCTAAAAAGCTATCCACAGTAGATACATCAGATGTACACACGTAAAGAATGATGAATACCAAATAATATATATATATATAGATTAGTAATTTACAAATCACCTTAACAATTTAATATTATTATTCAACTATTCCCGCAAGATCTTCATCATCTTCCATTTCCTATTCTCCGAGTTGAACATTAAAAGACTTTCTCTTGTCACGGCTATCTTGGGAAAAATAGTTTTTACTGGGATTTCAAAATTGGCCTGACTTTCATTTCGAACATTTTATGAAGATGCAAACAAATGACATCATATGCATTCAAAAAACCCAATGGATATTAATTAATCTTAAAGACTTGCTTCTTATTTTCCATCAGTCGTGTGGATTGACTCCACTTTTTAATATTCATTTTGTTTTAACTATCTATAATTATGCTGGCAGTTCGCCATAATTGCAAACGGCCAAACATTTTGCATTTTCTTTCTTTCTCGCCTTTATATTTGAATTATTAAGGTATCAATGTACTTGATTAAATCAGCAGTGGCGATTTCCTGTCAGCATACGTTTTCTGAAATATATGAAAGTATATATTAACTTGTTTGTTAAAAGTCTGAAAAAGAAATACAGTCATGTGACCATACTCATAAAATCTAAACCTAGATTTTGCTCCCAAGCACAATAAATATTAGCATCATCATATAGACTTTTCTTGAATATTTTATTATTATTATACTTATTACTAGCTGATCCGGCAAACATTGTTTTGCCATACATGTGATTTTAATTTTCAATTAATAAATAAAAAATAAGGGTTGATCGTAGAAGGGTGATATTTTATATATAATTGGGATTGTATGTATTTTTGTATGTTGTATCATAAAAAAATAGAAACTAAAAATTTTGTCTTAAAAAATAAAAAATAAAAATTAGGGGTGGACTACCCTTAACATTTAGGGGGATGAAAAATAGATGTTGGCCGATTCTCAGACCTACTCAATACGCTCACAAAGTTTCATGAGAATCGGTCAAGCCGTTTCGGAGGAGTTCAAGTTGGAACCCCAAAACACGAGAATTTTATATATTAGATATAAACCTAATAAAAGGTGTCTGGTATTGCGTTTGCATTTGTTTCTTGTATGATATATATTAGACAACAATGGTCTAAAGCGTTCAGGACATTTCATTGCATATGGAAATCCTATCCCTTTCATTTCTAATCGGAAACTAAAATTTAGCCACCAATAAACACATTATTTATTAACAATACGGTATACTTTACGGTATCATGTCATCCCTTTCGCAATAAATGAGACACCATAAACTATTAAAGTGAGCTTTTAAATTGTTTCATTAGCTCGAGCTCATTATTTACGTATTTTACGGTTTCGATTTTTACTCTTAGACATCAGCCTTTGGGAAAGACCATTTAGAAAGGCCAAGTACGTACAACATGAATCTAAAGAGATTTGAATAATAAGAAATAATTATGTAAAGTAAGTAAAGAAACAAAATATGAATAGTAAACTTATATAAGTATAATAAAAAAAATCCTTTAAAATTTTGCAACGCAGTTTTTTACGAACACAACTCTGTTGTGCATTGAGGTGGAAACCATTGGTGTCACTACTGTGAATAGCGATAAAAACTACAGAAAGTTTACTGCTATTACGAAAAGATGGTGCTATTTCCGAAAATAAGAAAAAAAATGTTATTGCTAGATTCATTCAGTATATATTATTTCTCTATGGATTAATTTTTATATTCATAAACCGATCATAGGTATTTGAATACTACAGTTAATCCTTTTATCATTGATTGTTATTATATTATTTAATAAAAGAAATTATTAGTAGTCAATGAAGTTGTGCCTATATATGATCCACATCATATAAATATAACAATGTGCTCTTCTATTATGCCGACTCCGGGTATGTTTTATATATTACATTTGTTTTTCAAAATTTAGATGAAATTGTGTTCTTTAAAGACACGCCATCTACTATACGACGCGAGTACTACATGAACCCATGTACGAGTGCTGTCGTGGTGTGCACGCCATCTTCCGTATACATGAAGTACTTTGTTAAATGCACACAATTGAACGTCGAAAACTGGCACTGGAAAAAACTTACAGATAACAATAAAGCAGACTGTATATTAACTATTATGAATAGATACTACGTAGTAATAGGAGTAGTAGTAGAAAAAAAATCATGAACGCCTCACTTGGACGTAGCACAATAACTCCTCGGCTATTGCTTTCCCGTCAATCATTTACCACGAAGTTATAATTATTTATTGTAAATAAATAATAAGACCGCCCTTTTGCATCACATATGAGAACTCGTGATGTGTGATGCAAATAAAGAATTTTATTATTATTATAAATTTACTATTGTACACTGTATAATTTGGAAGAGTGTTAATAAATATATAGTTCAACGACAAAATATTTCATTATCCACGTTATTTTTAAATCTGTTGATATCTGATATAATAACAGATATCAACAGGAAAATGATTGGTTTCCTGATGCATATAGAATAGAGGAGAGATTATTTATTGTTATACTATAGATGCGTCGTGTTTGATACGATTTTCATTACCATGGTTACAAACAGTATTTACTTTCAATGAAACTTCCGATATCTATAAGTAAAGCTGATTCGGTTTGTTCGGCAAAATGTGTCTACGTGGCTATACGCTCTCGTTACTCGTATTCTATATTCGAAAGGGAGTTATGTGACGTGCAGTGTCAAAGGTGGTCACGTCTGCCAACGAATGTGCTGTATGATTGCAGCGCTGCTCGAGCAGTGGTTTCTAGCCGCGGAACGGACGCTGCGTCGGGCAGCAGAACGCTCGCATGAGCGTGTCGGTGCGTTCAGTGCTGGTGGAGGCGCCGCAACCCACGCCCAAGGGACCTTACACATTTGCTAGTCAGCCACGGGCTCTGTATCATAATGCCAAACTACGTAGGAATCCTTCCTGGTGAGTTTTAACTTAACTCGTATCGTATCAAGAAAATGAAGCGAAGATGTTCATTGTATAGGCTTATTTCGTATGCTTACAGATCAACCTAAATAAAAGTTAAATTTTTATATGTATAATTCGGTATGCACCCTACTATTAATTTATATAAAAAGTACGTATTCATTACGTCTTTTTTACGTATAATGTGTTTTTACATATACGATGTTCAGTAGTCTCCAATATACGCGGTTGAACAGATAGTTATGCTAGACATATAGTTTCAGTGGAAAGAATGATTGATTCCAACAGGCTTTATCTGTGGGTTGTCGTTCATTAATTATAATAATATGGAATAACTCATATACCGTGCATATGAGTTAGGCGATATCAGTATTCGATTGCTGTGAACGATAGCGGCGTTGCATGCTACGGCAATGGCTCGTAAAATGCCTTTTTGTCCAGACTAGTCTAGACATTCGTTCAAGTGCAAAGAAAAGTTCACTCGGCAATTACTATTTACTCTACGGTTTCACCCGAAAAATAATGATTTTCCCATTTTTCCCATATTTTCTAGTGATTCTTCATTCCACATTTTTTAATTCAAACTTTTTGGATTATATATTATTGTATATATCCAACACAAAAACGATTAATTCAATTGTATTGTTGGAAGAAGTACCTGTATATTACAATAAGAATACAATTATGCTTTTAGTGTGAAGGAACTGCCCTCTGCTATAATTGCTACTTTTTATTGACATTGAGTACGTTTAGCACATGTCAACGTGAATATGTAAGCTAGAATAGAAATATTGGCTTATATTTTCTAAAACTGAAAACAGGGATACGATCTATGTCAACAGGGAACTGAAGAATATATGTATGTAAGAACCGTAGCTCTGTTAAGTCAAGCGATTAATCAAATCACTTTCATTTTTATTCTAAATCCTTGAAATCGCGTGTCGAGTGGTCAGTAGCCGGCGCTTTTCATCGCGTTGTGTGTTGTCGCACAAAGCGCTATACACGAATCTACACAAAAATATATATACTCTTATTTTATACGCTAATCCACCGATGATTTTTTATTTTACTGTATTATATTCTCGTGGTTGCTCTGTGTACTATTTAAATGTGGTTCATTCTTCCATTTAAGCGACCTTTAAGCGTTAATGAAACCAGCCGTACCTATGGAGCAGTGCATTGCAGCTGTTAGGTGCAAGACTTATCTAGAACTTATTAAGTACATTCAAATTGCCTAATGCGATACTGCGCACTGACACCGTATCGGTCATATTTGTGGATTCGTACGTTTCTTGTTGTTTTTCTTGAAAATTCAATACTTGTATTGACGTCACTGGCACCACCACTATGTGGAAAAAATAATTTGTAATTAGTAGCTTAAATCAAAAGCCCTTTAGATGTCGCGTGAAAGATAAGAATTTAAGGCAAGGGCGAAGGTCGCCTTTCCCTTGAGATATTTCGTTCACTGTTATTTAATGAAAACCCAAATTTGTTTCATAAAATATAAAAATGTCCTAAACTCCTAATCAAATGTAAATGTACTATATAAAGTACTTTTCTGAAGTCCATATGATAAACTTGTATGGTTGGAACGGGTTTCTTTAGTGCTAACTTTCATGTCTTTTAAGCACTTGGGCCTTTAAGATTTGTTGTGGGCGCTTGCGCGAATGTACCGTAGTGGCCGACTATAGAAAGGTCGTAACTGACCTGATGCAAATAACCAGCGGGCAGCCTTCATTGGCGATCGGCCCGCGTCTGACGTCGCCCGCACAGTGCGCCTCGTGACCTAAGATTCCCTCAAAGCAGCACACGATGCCCGCAGGCGACAGCCAGGGCGATGAGTCAAGCTTTACCGTTATCGAATCGGCAGCGCGGGACGAGCAGTCAGTGATAGCGCGCAACGTGAACGTGGTGAGGCCGCTGGCGCGCGATGATCCACCCGTCGCGCGCACTATGCTCGACAACAAATTCTCGCAGGCCCTCAATATAAAATTGAAGCGATTAAAGTCTCGCGAAGCCCGCGTCCCACCAGAGAAACCGCGCTTCGTCACCACAGTCCGGTGTGGAGAGTTCCTGCCACCGCCGCCGCCGCTCGCCAGCCTTCTACGGCTCACCCCCGCACCCCTCTACTCGTACTCAAGCAGACCACAGCCGCTCACCACACGCCAGAAGCGTGCCACGCCACGATAGTTTGTTTATTTCACATATATTATATTGCGTATTTCGAATCATCGTTTTGGGATACTCATCTTCATTGTTGGGTTAACGCCAGGATCAAATTGCTAATACAGTAAAATAAATATGTCTTTTGCCTCTTGAGTATTGTTACGAGGTTAAGCGTAATAGGAAACAAATAACGAAGTGGGTGATGCGGGTGGTCAGGCGGTCAGTGCCCCCTTCGACCCGGTCTCGGTGAACGGGGTCGACCACCTCCCTCAGTCGTCCCCAACTTAGTTATAAGTTTAGCAATTCTCCCTCTGCTATCCACGTGAGACCGTGACGTGGATACCTTGAAATTGTACTGTAATGTTGGATTAGTAACATAGCTCGACGTTTCGATAGCTTTGCAGCAATCGCCACCATCGAGAGAACTTGTTACGCGGTTGATCCATGAGACCCTTTTAAATTCCGGTTGTGTTAAAACTCGATATTGTACATGGACATGCTATATATATTATAACTGACATTGAATGTATTTACTTTAGACATTAGGTATTTGATCTGATCTGTACTATGGACATGAATGGAACATAAAGCTTTCTTATTTATTTACATCCAAGCGTTTCCAAGGATATTGATAGACCTTATCCTCTATTATATTCTGTGTGCAGTATATGATAACACAATTTTACCTTAAGGTAATCTGTTTACTTCCCAATGTTTACTGTTGAAACTTCTGAATGCAGCATAATTTGCTTACAGCGGTAGCGTGGCGACGGGTGCTACGGTGGCTACGGGTGCTACGAGCGCGCAGTATAGTAATGTGATGCACGATAAGCGCGTCGTGCGCGGGAGCACCTTCGCGACGCACCCACATGCAGCTGTCAGTAGGCACGAGTGCATGCGTAATCCATTGTGGTTGGGAGACTCTTGTTATAAACGTGAGACGTGGATTCCAGGGAGATGGGCAAGAAAGCGCAGCGGCGCGAGCAGCGCGGACGAGGCGGCGTGCGCTTGCGCGTCGCGCGGCCTTGGCCCGTCTGCGGCCAGGCACTCCGCCCCCAGCACCTGGCCGACGGCATCTGCCAGTGCAGACCGAGCGATACCTCGAGGAGGTAAGAACTTCGTCACATCATTCGCACAAAGAAGTCGCCGTATTTCTTTGATACAATCTCATATTTTGTGTAACTTCCCAACGATACGAAGATTAACACAAAATAAGTTACTTTGTTGGTATTCAGAGATCAGAGATATTTCGGTCGCTAAAAACCTTGAATCGCTTGGTGCTGTAACTAGACAGGTGTTTGGGATTTTAATTAGAACCTTATGACTTACTTACCAAATAACTTAGTAAAAAAAATCCTTAAATCTAACCTTTGCATTCATATTGTTTGCATTCATATATGTTACAGTTATTTGGAAATTAAAACTTTTATATTTCATCAAGTGTTCCACACCCTATTCGTTTGAACATAGGTACCTGAAATTAAATAATTAGAATTAGTTATTAAATATTCATTTACTAAATCTGCATTAAGAAGAAAGCAAACAAGCGACTTAAAGTGATATAATAGGCATAATTGACAGTGTTTATATAAAATATATGAATGAGTTCCCTAAAATAACATACGCAAAGCGAGCACATTCTCGTAAATAAAGACAGAATTAATTTAAACGACATCTTACTAAGTAATAAGAGCATTGCGTCGGGATAGCTCTTCGACAAAGGCGTGGAGGTCGAGGCGGGCGTTCAGACGGAGCTGTTCGTCGACAGGCCTGCTACGCCTCGCTACGTTCCAGCAGTCACCGGGGCACATGCTGCGACGCAGATCTATCCTGGAGACGTGAGTGATTCATAAGAGAATAGCATGAGTGTCCCCAAGAATGAATATAAGTTTTTGTCCGTTTCAGCTGTTCGACTTCGACCTGGAAGTGCAAGAGATCGTGGAGGTGCTGGTGGGCAAGACGGTGCAGCAAGCGCTGGCGGAAGTGGCGCAAGAGGAAGAGCTGGAGACGCTGCGTGAGCAGCAGCGCCGCTACCGCGAGTTGCGCGACGCCGAGCTGGCGGAGCGGCAGCGCTTGGCGGCGGCGGACGCGCGGCTGCAGCACGAGAAGCAGCGGCGCGTGGCCGAGGCGCGCGCGGCCGCGGCTTCGGCCCACGAGGCGCGCCAGCGGGTGGCCGCCGCCACCCTCGTGCAAGGCTACGTCGCGGAGCTTCTGCCCTCCGTGCTGGCGGGCCTGCGCGACGCCGGGTACCTCGTGCGACGCCTGCATAGGGGTAAGCTCTTACCGAGCTGGCAATTAAATAAAGAGAGAAAACTATTTTTATTATTCAAGTGACAAAAAATATAGATAAATGTGCTTAAAATAAATAAATGAAACTTACAACTCACTGGGCACCTGAAAATGGATGCCACTCAGCATGTGTTGGGCCATAGCAGGTGACCCAACGCTGATCTTCCGTGGCCTTCAAGGTGCAAAAGTGACTCTACGATTAACTTAATATTAGATTAATCTTTATATATATAATTCTTCTGTGAGTGTGTATGTCACTGAACTTCTCTCAAACGCCTGGACCGATTTTGATGAAATTTTTTGTGTGTGTTCAAGGGGATCTGGGAATGGTTTAGATTCACAATTTTATCCGCTGGGAAATGTTTTTTTTAATTAATTTTTAATTGATTAGTAGTTGTTGATTTTGTAATGTTTTACATTGGATCCGACAGACGGCGCTACCATCGCAGTGTCAAATTTTAAATAATATTCGAATAATTAATTGAAAATTGAAATCACATGTATGGCAATTTTAAAAAATTATACAACTCTCATTTAATTAAGAATAAAAATTATCATTTAAAAAATTATGAAAAACTATTTCAGAGGATTTTCCGCTTTTATAATACGCCAATATTAATTTTTTTTAATGTATATTTTCTTAAGTATATATATATTTAAGAAATAAATGATTTCAAACTTAAAACAACGTTTGCCGGATCAGCTAGTAACTATATATATCCTATAACATACTCTGAAAATATGATAAGCTTAGACTCAATATATGTACAATATTTCAAATTACCTTCAAATACTAATTCTCATAGCGCATATATATGTGGCCCTTTGAGTAAAAGATTGGCTTTCTTAATTCTTTCTTTTTTCGAATTATTTTATTCATTTCAGCGTTTCTAAAAATTTAGTTAAAATTAAAATTATTATAACATTTATTATTTACTCCCCAGGAGTTGAAGAAGAGTTCATGCCATGGCTAATAGAAGAAGTGTCGAAAGAGATCGAGTCGATAATCACGAGCCGCGACGTCATCTCTGGTGAGTGGAGCGCGCAGCCGTGTCGTATCGTGGGTGGGCCGACTTTAAAAGTGCAACTGTCTTTGCAGAAATCGTGCGCGACGTGACGGAGGCCCGAGCGGAACTGTACGCCGCAGAGAGGCCCACACCGCTCGAGACGCCGCCCGACACCCCGTCCACGCCAGAGGCCGAAGCCGAGGCCGAGATCGAAGCCGGTATCTCTCCCAGCTACAATTACAAAAACATTGCTAGTTGAAGCTGAACCAAATACGTTTACGTCTATCTCTACGTCTATCCATAAGAGAGACTCATGTGTAACAACTTCAGTGAACTGCGTGCTGATTGAAATCTTTTTATTAAAACAATTTTTTAAATAAATAAAAGAATATATAACAATAACAAATCAAATACACTATTTAAAGACTATAAAGATCTTTCGCTGAGGACTTTAAAAATGTCAAGAAAAACCGACCGTGTGACCAAATAAATCACGTTGTAATCGTTATTAACTACGTTATTTAAATGTGTTAATAATAGACAACATTACGTGAAGGATTTATCAATCTAAGCACTTTCCGCAACCTCTTAAGTAAGCAGCATCTGCAGCCTCCTTCCATCGCTGCTTTCCTGTGACCGAAAACGTCTCCCGCGAAAGAACTTGTTTCTCAGTTAATCCAAGTAAAAATGGAAATGCAGCCACTAGACGGCACCTGACGCTGCGACACGTGCGCTCTGCACCCGCCGCGCTTTGAATGCGATCATTAGGGACCCTCGCGAGACGAATCAACCCTGTTATTGTTACACGCGGTGCACTTGTTGGTTGGTGTACCACACCACGCTTCTAGTCAATGGCTTTCGAATTACAGCTATTTTGTCGCGATATTAAACCAGCCGTCCGATTACGTATTTTTAATTTTAACATTTCTAGTAAACATTTTCTGTAGAATACTATCGAAGAAGCTACTTATAAAATGTATGACTTTTGTATTTATAGTACAAAACTGCAGGGCCCCAGGTCTAGTCTCGGTAACAAAATGAAAGTCCGTGGCGCGTCGCGGTAACAATTAATAATATGAACCGCACACGTGCGCTCTCCTCGCTAATACTAATTCAAGTTGACGCTTACGCGACAAAAGCGAATTATGATCGCATTTAGTGATAGCCTCAAATCGCAACGCTTTATTTAATCACAGTTTCATCAGGCAATTGAAACATTGACTGAGCAACGGAGGGCTGCGGGGATTATTTACCCACAATTATATTGAAACGTTTATCGAATGTTATTCATTTTCAACAATTCAAAACAAACTTACCAAAGAGATGTTAATCTAATATATACATAAAGTAAATATAGTGTACCTAAGCTACTCTCGTAAATTCATAAATAAATCAGTTTATTTAGATCGCTGGTCTTTCTATGTGGGAATGTTGGCTAAATGAGATTCTATCAGCCACAAGGTGGAGGTTTACAATTTGCACCGTACCTAGGTTTCCGTATTTCTCAAAAATATCGACAAATGACTCACCCACGGTAAAAGAATAATTATATTTTACTGTCGTGGGGTCCCGTTGTTTTGATTCATCTGCTGATAAACACATGGGGCGGATTAATGGCACGTGCAGAGACATATTGCGCTGTTGTCAGGTGTCGTAGTTGCTGACAGGTTCCTTCTTACCCGTTCAGATAAAGCATCAATCAGAGACTTTGTAATTTTGGCAAATAACCGAAAGTGACGCCGTAGTAAGAGTTTCTGGTTGTGGAGCCCCTCTAGCCAGTGTTTGTGCAGCTGCAATGCGACCCGCGCCTCATCACAATGCTATTATATTGTAAAGAGCTTTATTTTACAATTTAAGAGTAAATTAAAATAATATTAAAAGCTCAATACTAAACTTAATTCCAAATCTGAATATTGACCCGTAACAAAATGATTGTGTTCCTGTCTTGCAAAATTCTACTTTGATGCAGCATCCGAAAAGAAATTCGTTTGTCAAATATTTGTATATTTTTTTTGTTTTCAGTTTTAAATGAAGATCAGTGAGCATGAGGTATTGACCAGGCTTTTTAAGGAAGCGTGCAGTGTATCTGTGTAGTATGGACTTTGTTGAAAATAAATGAATACTTATTTAAAAAGAAATGTTTATACGAGACCATCATTTTTTGACTTAATTGATTTTGATGACTATATCGAATTAATTGTCTACGTGTGATGCGTCGTAGAGCGTCACTTCGACATGTTCTTAATTGTGGTTTATGCCTATGAGACAGTTTAGTTCAAATAAATATAATATAAAATTTATATGTAGATCCACAATAGTAACTAAAGATAAAATTTGGATAGATTTTTCAATTTGTGTCGTTGAATATGTCGAATCGTTCTAGTTATGTAAATAAATATGTGTTGTAAAATGTGTTTTTATTATAATTATAGTCTTTCCTCCTAAGACATCGGAGTGCTTTCGAAAGTGCTAAGCTGGCTATTAGGCCGGCGATTAGGTTGCGGTGAAAAGGGCGAGGGAGCTAATTCAATAACAATTGTTTAATCGCGGAGAGATTTGCGGAGGGTGTTCTGGCAATTCGTCAGCCCTCCGCCCTCTGATCTCGCGAGATATATAACCGAGTGCGTGTGCGCCGTCGCCATTAGTCCTGGTCTGTGCCATGCCCGGCGTTGTCACCAGGCGCGGAGTGCGCCGAGGCTCCTCGTCTGCTTTCTTCTCGGTGGAAAGCTTGGCGCAAGAACTGGCCTCCACGCAATCAGAGAACGGGACGGTGAGTTCTCCAAATGGTGAAGTAAAAATGGTTAACGTAACTGCATTCGCAGATACAGAAGTACAACTTTTCTCTGAACACGTTTAGGTGTACGTGGAGGTAGAGGATGGCGTGTTGCGCTGCGGAAGTCCAGCTCAGACGACTCTTCGAGCTGCACTGGCGCCATCTCCGCCTGCTGCAGCTTTGCTGCTAGAGGCATGTGCGTCACCCAAAATGGGTTGCTCGTCAGATGCCAGTCTGCGGCTGCGGCTTGCAGCTGACGCCCCACCACACGCTGATCTCACCATGTGGTTTGATGAGACCACTTTGGCGCTTCTGGACATGCCTTTTCTCACGCTACGTAATATTACGGGTAAGTCTTTACGAATACTATAGGATTATTATTATTTTTTAGTCCAATTTCACTGAAATAAAAATCTTTTCTAATATATATAAATCTCCTGTAGATGTTTGTGGATGGACCCTAAACTACGTATCCGATTTTAAGTTAAATTGGCAACCGTGAGCAGTCAAGATAGGATAGCTTGATCTTTAATTATAGTCGCAATTTTATTTTATTTGTCTATAATTAATTGACAGTCACAATTATCTGTTAACTCCAAATCATACCTTTAGACTGGATTGAGTAAGTAATCAATAGATGGCACTGCTGTGGTAAACCGTTCAAATAAAAAATTTAATTCTTTATATAAAGCATTAAAATTTTTATTGTTTAAAACGCTTTCGATTATAAACATAACCAGCACACTTAAAGCTGATAATTATTTTTATTGAACTAAAAAAATTATAGGTAGCAACCACATTCATGGCAAAACAACGTTTTCTGGGTCAGCTAGTATATTTATAAGTATAACTTCCTATGTGCATGTAAATGATAAGCGTGACAATAAAATATAATTTAACATCGACCAGGGAAAAGGACCTACAAATGTCACGAATGCTGTTTCGAGTCTGACAACCCAAACCCCTTGAAGATACATTTGTTCCTCAATTGCCAGCCCTTCAACGAGAGAACGTTTTGGAGGAAATGTGTCTCAATCCTCAGCAGTAACTCAGTAACGATGGCGTTGTCGAGTTCGGTGGCTTGGGAGTGGCGAAGCGCTGACGTAGAGAGTTTAGCCGCCGCTTTTGGGCGCGTGGGTCGCGGCCACATGTGCGTGTACTGCGGCAAATTGTACTCTCGCAAGTACGGCCTCAAGATCCACATCCGCACGCACACGGGCTACAAGCCGCTTCGCTGTCGGTTCTGTGGCCGCGCCTTCGGAGACCCCAGCAACCTGAACAAGCACCTGAGGCTTCACGCCGCCAACTCAGCTTCATCACACGTCTGCGGCCTTTGCGGGAAGGCTCTCGCGCGCCGGAGAGACCTTCAGCGCCATTTGCGAACGCACCACGCCACGGACTCACCTGAACCTGACTCATCTTAAACTTTCTTAGATTATAATTATGTGTAAAATATATAAAAATGTTATTGCGTGTATAAAATATGACCATAAACGTTTTATTCTATTTCAATCATAAATCATTTTAGTACCTACACATAGTCACCATTATTATATTTTTTTATTAACTAGTTAAGTTTTATAAACACGTTAATGCTACACTTGTTTGTTGATTTGAAACTCGTTCGTTACAATGCTCACTAGGTACTATATCAAGTTCCTGGGATGCAGCAACATAAACTAAGTATTAACAAAAAACTAACATTCAAAGAAGCTGGATAAAGTACATCAGTTTTTATATTTACTTTTTCAAAAGTAATAAATATGCAATAAGTATTGCGTAAATATGAGAATAGATTAATTTTTAGAACGTGGAATCTTTGGGCGTCATTTTAAAATTAATAACGGATTTGTGGATTGCACGTAAACCTTGGGTCATATATCCATACAAGTTCCTCGGCAGTTGACAAACTCTCCACTTTAATGGTTCTGTCGCTACTATAATGACATTGAAGAGCTTCGACGTGTTTCATGGTTCTCTAGCCTCGCTTAAAAGTACTATTAGGTCACAGTACCTATATTGCAAATTTACCTATTTATAAACAGGTGTGGCCTAAGTGGCAACAGTCGCAGCCCATAAAAAACCAACTAACGAGCGTCTTCGTTGGGCGCCTTAATTGAGGAGTACGCTCTCTTTTTAAAAGAGTTGGAGATTGTATCTAATAATGAAAAGAACGATGGGTTTTAGGCGTTTATTGTCGTAAACTAGTGGTGAGCCACTTTGGCTGCGATCCTCTTGTCCCTCTCCTCAGCGATGGTGAGACGGATTCCTTTGCCGCGAGGCAGCGAGATGTAGGCCTTCGTGCCTTTGCCGATGATGAATACGTTGTTCATCCTGGTGGCAAACGTGTGGCCCGTGGAGTCCTTGATGTGGACAATGTCAAAGGAACCGGGATGTCTTTCCCGTGACACGATGGTTCCGACTCGCCCCAAGTTCCTTCCGCCCGTGATCATGCAAAGGTTGCCAGACTCGAACTTGATGTAGTCCATGATTTTGGTGGTGGCGATGTCCAGCTGGATGGAGTCATTCACTTTGATCAGCGGGTCAGGGTAGCGGATGGTTCGGCCATCGTGCGTCACGATGTACGGCACACCCTTCGGTCCTGTGCCGGTCTGCTTCACTTTGCACAGCTTGTACTGCAACATCATTCACAAATATTTCTATGGATTTCATATATGTGAGAGCTTTTCATGTCCCTTATAATGAGTGCCAATAAAAAAAGATACTCTAATGACTAATCCATAAACAAACACATTTCAAACAATTTTTTTTAAGTTGTTTATTTATACACATGATCGGTGTCCTATAGATGTATTTTAGAAGATTATCTGAGCTAAAACATCAGTTAGTCAGGATAACCACTTCAATCACTATTAGGTAATAATATAATACAAGCACAGAATTGCATTATGAAATAAATATAATGCTGAAGTATTTAGTTTTCAATGTGCAACAATTCAATAAGAAAAACAAAATAAGGAGCACAAAAGATTACTATATACATGCAGCAGTTATAATTTTTGTTGTATATATATATGTTGGGCTTCACATGTGTTTGTTCTCACAAATAAACCTTGCTGGTTTATAGTATACTAAATAATTTTAGTTATGGTTTTTCAATACAGTAGAGTATTTTAGGGAGGGGGAAATATAATCCCAAATAAGTTTAATAGTCCTACATGTTCATTCATATTATTGTCTTTGACAAAATATATGTAATGTAATTGTAAATTACATTTGCAAGTTATAATACTTTTTAAAATGTAAACCTGTCGAAAAATAACTATTGCTGAAATACCTTGGCTTCTTCTGGAGTAATCCTGTGAATGGTGAATCTACCTTTGACGTCATAGATTAACCTGAATAGTTCATTGGTTTTTTCAATAGAGACCACATCTGAAATGATACAATATAATTATATTTGCAATTCACAAATTAACAATGAGATTATTTTTTTTAATTATTCTCCTACTCTTTGATTCTGCCAGTCATAAATAATTGGAACAAACAGAAAGCTCATTTAAATGAAAAGTAAACTTACTATTATGTTCGAACACTGAATTTTATATAGATTTAATATAAATATTTCCCATTAAAATACTTAAATATACTAGACTTTCATTACAGGTGGGACCTTACCCATGAATCCAGCAGGATAGGTGGGATCAGTTCGCACTTTTCCATCCACCTTGATTAAGCGCTGCTTTACAATCTTCAATACCTCATTACCGGTAAGTGCATACTTTAGACGGTTTCTTAAAAAGATTACCAACGGCAGGCACTCGCGCAGCTTGTGGGGACCTGTTGATGGTCGGGGAGCGTATACTCCGCCAAGCTTATCCAACATCCATGCTTTGGGCGCATTTAAACGCTTTAAGTGTTTCTTCGGTCCTCGAGCCTGTATACAACCATAACGATAACATATAAAGAATATAGTTGCACTAATGCATGTACTATGATTCAATCCAACGAAATATCATAACTTTCATAAATGAAACTCACAGCACTTCCATAAAATAACAAAGTACGATAACAAGTTTTACCGAATGCAATTTACACAAAATGGCAAAAATAAAGTAATCACAAATCATTTAAATATATTGTAAATTAAAACGGATAGTAACGATTTGTAATAATGCAATGATAAGATAGATAAAACTGGATTTATTTCATCGTTCCAAAAGAAACTCACCATGTTGGACACAAAATTAAACAAGAAAGAATTCTTTCAGTTATGATCACGTCACTCTTCAATAAGTCAATCTGTCGCTGTCAATGTCAAACGTCAAATAAATAAGCCACTTATACTAAAACTATCTACAGCTTATAATGACATGTACAGCAACTGCTGTTTAGTATGAATAGCCTGGCAAGTTTCAAAAATATTGCCACGGTCTCCTCAAAGATGGATATACATATTTTGTTTTTGTTAACTTCATTGATTCTTTAATTTTTTACTGTTTTTGACATACAATCATAAATTGTGATGATTTTTTACACTTCGTTCAGAGTAATCATGTTAAGGAGATTGTATTCAATGCAAGACTTCTTTATGGTTTTATGTATCCTTTATTTTCCTAGCAACAATCTTTTTTTATATAAATTGTCGTAAAGCCTTTTAATATACAATATTAGAAATCAATCTTCCTTAAATGATCCGATACAAAAGCCAAAAATGAACATGGACATATTTATCTGGGTAATTGCATATCACTCTCTTACTCGTGCATTGACCCTGTCGCTTTCTTTATACTGTTATATTTTCAATTGCAATTTTATGATGAAATTTTCACAGATGATATATTCTATTGCTGCTAACAATAATAGAATAAAATATATATTTAAGGGAATAAATATACCAAACGTCATGTTATACTCAGATTTTTTCTGAACATAGGTGTGGGCAAGTCGCATTTGTCCGGCTTTATGCTTAAAATCACTGAGATTTCTAAAAGATGTAATCATTGCATGTTACATCGAATTGAAAGTTAAATTAAAAATACCTTTTCTCCTTCTAATTTAAAATATATTTTCTTGAAAGGCTGGCAAAATAATTGAAAATCCTCTGACAGTGTGTCATACGCCTCCTGCTTTATATAAAAATATTTAATTTATATTATAAAATGCAACTTCTTTTTGTCCTCGTTTCGACAGTTGATATCCATTTTATCCGTTGATATGATATCATGATTCACCATATACAATTTACCAAATTACCTATGGTGAAAAGGAAAAAATAATTTGTCGATTAGATTTTTGAGGGTTGGGAGAAGAAACTTCACTTTAAATAGCTTTGTTCATATTAAAAAAACATAAATTAATGAAACAGAACCAACGAACAAGAAACAATACAGCAAATCGGATGTTTGACAATAGCCACCTTGAGAAATTTGTATTACTTTGCGAAACTTTATGAATATTTCAATCCACTAGCCACTATTTATTAGTCAGGTCTAATAATTTTGCCGATGTAATTTAATGATGAAGCTTACCTTTTTGCTTGAAATCGTTTTTGGACCCCGAATAAAAAAAATGTACCAAGTTTCTGTTAGGTGAATCGTGGATTTTAAATTAACCAGAGTTATTGTAGTGGTTTAATGGATTTTTTCTTTGTAAAATATTTGAATCTTTTAATATCTAAGTTAATGTTTAATTCAATTAAATTTCATTATTTGCATAGTTATCTATGATTTATGCTCTTCATAATATCAGTCTATGAAACTAAACTATTGTCTATTAAGTATTAATTTCAATTGTCAACCACTATCTAGTGTTTTATGCTTTCATTTAAAAATTATAATTTGAGAATGAAAATCGTATTTAAATTTCAATTATCATGAAAACGTAATATGATTTACTAATGTAATCATATTTTAAATACGTTGTGTTGTAGTTCATAACTTCATACACTAGGTAATATAAATATATTAAGCATAACTATATTTACTGAAATTTAAACATAACCTACACCAGTTTTTACAATCAAATAGTACTATGTTCTAAGTGTAAAGGTTCGTTCGTTATGTCCTCGGACGAAAGTTTTTTGTGGACTAGTGCTTCAAATAGTAATAGCGATAGTGATGATAGCAGTACGTAAGTGTTACATTGTGCTTCTTAACCTAAGCAAGATGACAGTATAATATTGTCCTGAGAGATTCACTTATATAGTCCTTACAAACACCACTTCCGTAATTATCTTCTGTTGAGACACAGACAGTTATATAATGATTGGCAAATAGTGTCCTTTTACTTAAAGACATCATTATAAAAATAATATTTATGGTGAAGTGTACAAAAGAATTACTTGTGTAGTAGTATATTTACTTTAATATAGAAAAGCCTTAAATGAAAGTAAAATTTCTTCTGTCTATTACTAAGTCAAATCAAAATATATTTATTTAAATTGGTATAAAATTTTATTGACAAGTGCATGTGAGGAACTGCAACTATTACACATATTGTTAAGCAATTAATAATAATCATGAGAATAATAATAGTAGAAAGTGATTAAAAACAGAATACAGAAATCATCACAAAAATAAATTTAAGTAACACCTGTATACAAGTACAACACATGGCCAGCCATTGTTGAAGCAACAAAATATAATGAATAATAAAAATTAGAAATAAATTAAGAATGATACAATTCTGTAAAAATAATAAGTTTCTTCACCTCTATTCAAAATGTTAATTGAAATCACACACACACTTTGGCAGAATACTCAAAGCAAAGTATAAAATAATATGTATTCAATTATATTAATTAGGCAAACACTATTACCTATTATCATTCTAATTAATTTCAGATCTCACAAACCCACTGAAATGAAGTCTGAACTGAAAGATGACTTTGTTAAGAATGAAGTGACTGGAAAATTGAAAACAGTTAAGTATAAAGTTAGAAATGGAAAGGGTGAGCAAGAAGTTTCACATAACAATTGCATTAAAGATGAACCTACAAGTGATGTAGATACAAAAATTATTAAAAATGAATTTAATAAAAATCTAAATAATACTGTTGACAAAACATTTGATGACAGTTATTTAAACTTGAGGGTAAAGGAAGAACAGTTGTCATGTTTTGATGACTCGGATATACCAATAAAAAAAAAAAAGAAGAACAAAAAGAGAAAACATTCTCATGAAGAAGTAAACAATGAGGACAGATCCCTGGATTTACAAAACACTCAAACTGAAGTTTCTAATTATGAAGATAAAGTAATGATTGAAGAAACAGTGATTTCAAGATCATACCCCAATAGAGATGATCAGATTTCAGCAACAGAAGCAACTAATGCTAATCATAAAAAAAAGAAAAAGAAACGTAGATCTTCTGGTGGGCACTGTGACGAAACTAATATATCTGAAATCACTTGTAATAATGACAGTGATCAGAAATGTATTGATGAAAATAATCTTATTGACAGAAATCATTTTGAAAGTGATGAATTAGAATCAAGTGTGCGAAATGTTTCTAAGGTTTCCGATCACATACAGTTTGAAGAGGATATAAGTGATATGGAGTCAAAAGAAACGAAAGAGTTAACTGAAAGTATGAGAGAAGTAAAATTTGATCAAAAAAAAATAAGGCGATATTTAAAGAAAAATGCAAATTTACAGCCAATTTCATCTAAAACAAAGCAGGATTCTATAATCACTGACATGGATGATGTTTGGCTGCTCAAATGTCCTCAGGATGTTGATATATTGCTCCTCAAAGATATACCCTTAAGCCTAAGTAACAAAACAAAATTAAAAATGGGTGGAAAAGTTTATGACTATATGATAGACGATAATAGCCTTAGGTTGCCAATAATGACATATCATAATCAAAATAAGCCTGTTATTAAAACTTTAACAACAAATGGATGTATAATTTTGAAGAATAAAGTACCAAAAGTACATATACCTGATAATGAAATAATGGTAAATGATCAAACTAATTTCATACCACTACCGGACACCAAGTGTCGTCATCCACTCTTTGGAATACATTATAAAAAATTAATCAAAGTCCCTTCAGAAATTTCCAAACGCTTAAATACAGAAAACCTAAATTGCCTTGCTGTTCAAGACAGTAAAGAAAAGAGAAAGAAGCACAAAAAAAATAAAAAATCTCTTGAAAATTATGGTGAATTACAAGATAAAATGAAAATTGAACCAGAGCTTTCTAGCAAAAAAAAGAAACGGAAGCTCAGTACTGACACTAACAGTCCTGTCAAATCTAAGAAAGTGAAGTATGATCCGGATTCTGCCCAGACTTGGGATTCAGAGAAGGCAATAGAAGAAAATCTTTTTAACTTTTGATTTATAATGTCTATATTTTGTATGTACAATATCTACCTATGTACTTATTGCACTTTAACAAATAGAGTCATAATATAGCTTGTATTTTCTTTAGTTGACCTTGATTTGACACACTTAATTTTGATGTCCTTGCATCAGAAACTCACTGCAGCTCTACTAGTCATATGAATTTTTGGTTACATAGAACTGACCATCTAGATGGACTCAGTGTATAGGAGCTGCCATAATAATAGAATCGTGCATCAAAGCTCCCAGGTTTTAAAACAAATCATTCATTTATTTTCCATGGATAAGTCTATGTTTACAGCTCATTACTAATATGATAAACTTTTTTTATAAAACGGGGGGCAAATGGGCAGGAGGCTCACCTGATGCTAAGTGATACCGCCGCCCATGGACACTCGCAATGCCAGAGGCCTCACCAGTGCGTTGCCGGCCTTTAAGATGCTTATACGGTCTTTTCTTGACTTATTTACTAAATATAAATTAGAGACTTACAATAGTAATACTAAAGTATAAACATAGTCACTGGTATTCAGTTTTTCCTAGGTATCTTCAATGATTCGTATTTTTAATTCATTATTTTTCACACGATGTTAACATTACAACTACCCACAACTGTGCCGAAGTACAAAAAAATAAAATAACTGAAAATAATTTTATCCAGTACCTGGTGGTGACTCTAACGACAAACACGTGCCTTAGGGTTTGCGTCTAGCCACTACACGTGGCAGGGATCTGAAAAAATCTATAGGTCGCAATTATCTTGTAACCCTATCAACACCAGGAAATCAAAGGTATCCTAGCAGGGACGCCATCTAAGGATCAGGTTTTAAAAGGAATGAAAATTCAAAAGACGAGCATATACTGAACTTTATTGGATTTGGTTCCTAACAACTTATAACTATGTAAAACTATAAATAGTACACACTAGAAAGAAAAATATAAACACTAGTAGTTCCAAGTGGAATAATTTTCACCTGCCATTATCAACATTCGCCGGACTGGCGAACAGAGGCTCCCGGTTGAATCCCCGGTACAATCAATATTTGTTACTGTTGAGTGTATTTGTTGGATATGATCTAGATTCATGACTTTTAAAAAGTATCTATGTGTAAGTATATACTTAGCAGTTGTGTGAGCACCGATAATCCAAGTTAAAAGTAATCTTAATAATTGATTTCTCAAATTTAATGTCTAAAATTAATATCTCATGCAGTACCAACACTTAAAATTTTTACATGAAGCATTTTCGTAATATGATAAAAATTGGACGTCAAACGTTGGGCGTGCCTTTACTTTAGCATTAACCCTAAAGAAAAATCACGCTCAAAATTTTACCCTTTAATTTTAAATTCCGCTGCATGTGTTGCTAGTCTGTGGTTTTGTTGCATACAGCATATAAATTGGTGTCGATTCTGTAGTTCATTTCTGTAAACTAAGCTCATATAAAATGACTAAAATTATGAAAAGTGATAACAAGAACCGTTCTTTATTAAGTTATTTTAGTAGACAGCCATTAGACAGTTCTAAATTTTTTTATTACGATATGGCGATACCACAGAGTAGATTTCCATTTTGAAGGCGATATTGTATATTTTCTACCAGTGAAGTACAATAATTAAATCCTGTCGATTGGGATGCTTGGCCGACCTTTCTTTTGTTCAGAAACTTTTGTCTAGTTTTTGTGCAATAGAATCGACAACATTTCTTAATTTAAACAGATTAATAAACGTGATAATGTTTAAAGTGCCGAACGACTTTAAAATAGATCATGCTATTCCGTGTTTACTTCACAAATAACTTTACTATATATTAAAAATGCAAACACATCCTAAGGGCAAAAAGTTCACCCCGTTCCCCGAGATAGTGAAATAAAGAAATATGAAAGGTCGACCCAAGGAGACAAGATAGGAGGGAATTACAAGTTACAAATCCGTCTGATGTCTCTTATTTATCTCTGAGCTACTTTACTTTACTTACTTTAACATTAGTCTGTTTGTCTTATTTAAAAAACAATACGTTCTCATTATATTAAAATGCAGTAAAGAAACAATTTAAAATTATTGAAACGTATTTTAGTTGTAGGAGAAAATATTCTTACATGAGGAGTTGAATTGATAAGCCGCAATAACAATGACAATAATTAATACTGTAAGTACTTATATACTTGCATGCATGCCTATAAATGCTGTTACTTTTTTTAGATAATTATACTATTACAAATACCTAATTTGGGGTAAATAATTTTTGAATATTCATCAACACTGTCTTGCCTTTTTGTACTTTTTTCTCATAGTAGAGAGAATCAAAGATTGTTGTTCATTTCAAGAAAATAAAATACACAATAATATTGTTAAGTATATAATTTGAGATTTAAACTCTGTAATTTGCACATTCAATAGATCCATATTATATATCCATAGGAATATTTTCTGTATGTATGAAACTACATGTTGGTGACTATGAAACTATATGAAACATTATTGATTATTTCAATACTAAAATCCTTAAAACATATTTGTGGTGTGGATTTAAATGTAATTGTTTAATGTTGCCATTGCCGTGCTTCACATACAGACACAACATACAAAATTATATTAACAGAGCATTGGATCTAATCTCAAATCAAATTTTATGACCAAAAACATAAATAAAAGTTGGTGTCATACCTATATAGTAATAGGTATTATACATTACATTACGATTGAAGAAAATCATAATTAAAATAATATCCATTATACAAATTCATTTTTCATTTACCATTGCTTTTTGTAGCAATATCTACAGCATTGCAGTCCTGGCTAAATAGTCTAATCTTGTAGCTAAGACCAATTGCATTTGTGTAAAAATATGAAATATCTATAAGAAAAAGGAGAAGAAAGAGAATCCCACCTAACACAACCTTACATACATGTGTAATGTTGAGAGACTACTTAACTTTGTTATTATACTTTGGGTAGCAGCTATTTTCCCTCTTAATTTACTTTTTAATGAATTCCATTGTTTGTTTATTACCCACTTGAAAATGTAATGAAATAAATGATTACAATTTGTGCAGTATACTGTCAAACGTTGCCACTTTGATTATGTTTATTTGGTGTTTAACAAAAAAGTATGGATGTATGAAGGTAAAAAGACATTAAAGTACAGTGTCTTTCTGTGAAGACTCTTAACTATATTAAGCATATATATATATATATATAATAACATCTTTTTTTAGTGTAAAAATGTTTTTGTTGACATATTACTTAGGTATTTTGGAGCTAATTCATGAGTGTTATCAGTAATTGACCCCGCGAAATTCGTACCACCTAACAGTCTATTTTTCGGTTCTTTAAAATATTTATTTTGCTATCGTATCAGTACGCCAGACGAGTAAGATACAAAAAATAGAGAAAATACTATATGATCTAACTTTTTTTTTTATTTTGAATAAGTAATCTATATGTTTTTTTATTAAAATGTAACCAACAAATTATTCAAAAAATTAAATATCCTCCTACGAGTATACTCAAAATTAAAAAAAAAAACAACATAAGTATTGCCATTCATCCCTCTCGTACAATTTTATCGATATTTTTAATATAGTATGAATATAAATATATATATATAATAGATATATATATATATATATATAAATAATTATATATATAATTCTTCTGTGAGTGTGTATGTCACTGAACTTCTCTCAAACGACTGGACCGATTTTGATGAAATTTTTTCTGTGTGTTCAAGGGGATCTGGAATGGTTTAGATTCACAATATTATATAAAATTCTCGTGTCACGGGGTTCGAACTTGAACTCCTCCGAAACGGCTTGACCGATTCTCATGAAACTTTGTGAGCGTATTGAGTAGGTCTGAGAATCGGCCAACATCTTGCCAACATTTTTCATCCCCCTAAATATTAAGGGTAGTCCACCCCTACATTTTATTTTTTAGACAAAATTTTTAGTTTCTATTTTTTTATGATACAACATACAAAAATACATACAATCCTAAATTTTCACCCTTCTACAATCAACCCTTATTTTTTATTTATTAATTGAAATATTGAAATCACATGTATGGCAAAACAACGTTTGCCGGATCAGCTAGTATATATATATTATAATAAAAAATAGACATACCTTTTATCACTTTCCTCTTCAGGGTTATTTTGTGGCCCTTTTGGTTTGGTTTTAGCTCTTCCCCTATTTCCTATTTTCTGTGCCGTCGCTTATCCGCGATAGGTAGCTTAGACAGACGGACGGATAAACGGAATTTCTCGTCATAATTTATTAGTATTGTAGGTGTACATTGTAGTATGTATGTGCGTTTAAGTTTGCGGTTGTAATAATATCTTATTACTACGAAGGCAACGGTCGAAAACAAAGGCTGTCCGGTCTAGTGCGTGCTTTGTGTCCTCGGCGCACAAAGCAGGTGTAAGAGGAGCTGTGCTTATAAAGGGCCGACGGCGTTGTTGGCTCGCCGTGACGACTCTTCGGTTGCAGGCGCGGGACATGGAGCTCCGGCGGGACGCGGCGCGTGCCGTGCGCCGCCTCGAGCTGCAGCACGCAGAGCATCGGGACGCCACGCTCTATCGGTACGCATCTCGCGGGATCTGTCTTCACAGCCACGAGTACCAACGCGACACTTCTTTGCAGGTTCGAAAAAGGCACCTACCTACGATTCAGCCCCGGCCCTACCCTCATGGGCCGCAAAGTCTACTTGTACACCAACTACGTGACGACCGACCGAAGTATGTATTAAACTATATGGCTGCTCGCCGTTCTTGATATAGCTTCGCCGATCAGTAAGAATAAAATGATGTCTAATATAGGCGGGGAAAACGAGGAGCAGGTCGACTTCGATCGCAAGCAGTATTACTGCCTGCAATGGGTCCGAGCGAGCCCAACGAGCAAGACGGGTGAAACGGGCGAGCTCGAGCAGCTGGGCTGTGGTCTGCTGGTCACCGACACCGACGCTTACTGCGAGCTGCTTCTCGAGCGAGCGGGGTCTTTCCACTATTACTTCGTCTACGACACGCCGTATGTCATCTGTCGTATTCTTTGGGCTGAATTTAACTGAGATCAGTTTTAGGACGCTTTAAGGAAACTTGTTTGACGCAGCGAGTCGCGCGTGGGGCCACAGGGCTCCGGCTGGGTCGGCGTGAACCCCAGCCTCAAGGCCGGCGACTGCCCCCTGCCTCTGGATTCGCTCATGTGCCAGACGGTGTTGGCCAAGTGCCTGGGCCCTTTCTCGCGCTGGGAGCGGACGCTGCGAGTGTCACGCGAGGCCGGCTACAACGTCATTCATCTCACGCCCGTGCAGGTAGGTGCCCGTGTTTCGCTCTCGGCCCACTGCGTCAAGGGCGCCTTTAATGAAATACGAACAATACGACGCCCTTCGCAGGAGTTGGGCGCTTCTGGATCGAGCTACAGCATCGCCGACCAGCTCAAGCTGAACCCGCTGTTCGACGACCCCGAGTCCGGCCGTCGCGTCACCTTCTCGGACGTCGAGAACCTCGTCGCCAAAATCCACAACGAATGGAATGTGCGTATTTCCGGGGCCGGTTTACAATCGGTCGCTCGCCCGAGTTGACGCGTTTTCGTCGTCGCCCCCAGACTCTCGTCATATGTGACGTGGTGCTGAATCACACGGCCAACGAGACGCCGTGGCTGGCCGAGCACCCCGAGGCCACGTACAACTGCAGCAACTGCCCGCACCTGCGCCCGGCCGCGCTGCTGGACGCGGCCCTCGCGCGGGTGTCGGCCCGCGTCGGCGCCGGCCTGCTCGAGCCCCAAGTGCCGCGCCACGTGGCGGACGCGGCGCACGTGGAGGCCGCGCGGGCTGCGCTCGAGGCCGAGGCGGCCGCGCTGCGCCTGCCGGAGCTGTTCCAGTGCGACGTCGCCTCGCTCGAGCGCCGCTTCCTGGAAATGGCGCGCGCGCGCGTCCCGGGCCCGCCCGCCGCAGCCGCCGCCGACCTGAAGCTCGTTCCGGACCCGCAGCGGCGCCGCCTCGCCGCTACCGTCGACCTCGAGCTGGCGCTGCAGCTGTTCAATACGCACCGCCCGGATTGCCCCGACGAGCAGGCTCGAGTCGCCGGCTGCGCGGCCGCCTTCCGCGCTCGACTGCTGGAGCTCAACGCCGACGCCGCTGCCGTCGCCGGCGACCATCTGCGGGCCGCGATCGACAACTGCGCGGCTGCGATGCGCTACGAGCGGCTGCAGAGCGACGGGCCCCGGCTGCGGGAGGTGTCCGCGCGGCATCCACTGGTGCCTCCCTACTTCACGCTCCCGGAGGCGCTCGACGACGCCGAGGCCGTCGAGGCCGAGATATACGGCGAGTCGGGGCGCACGGTGATGGCGCACAACGGGTGGGTGATGGGAGCCGACCCGCTGCAGGACTTCGCCGCTCGGGCGGCCGACGGCCGAGTGTACCTGCGAAGGGAGTTGGTCGCGTGGGGCGACAGCGTGAAGCTGCGCTACGGCTCCCGGCCCGAGGACAGCGCGTGGCTGTGGGCGCACATGCGCGAGTACGTGCGGCTCACGGCGCGCCTCTTCGACGGGCTGCGGCTCGACAACTGCCACTCCACGCCGCTGCACGTCGCCGAGTGGATGGTGGACGCGGCGCGCGCCGAGCGCCCCGAGCTCTACGTGCTCGCCGAGCTGTTCACCAACTCGGCCGCCGTCGACAACGTGTACGTCAACCGCCTCGGCGTGACGTCGCTGGTGCGCGAGGCGCAGAGCGCGTGGGACGCGCACGAGCTGGGCCGCCTCGTGTACCGCTACGGCGGCCGCCCCGCCGGCGCCTTCCTGCCGCCGCCCGCCGACGCCTGGCCCGCCGCGCCCGCCGTGGCGCACGCCATGCTGCTGGACCAGACGCACGACAACCCCAGCCCCGTGGCCAAGCGCTCGCTCTTCGACCTGCTGCCGTGCGCCGCCCTCGTGGCCTTCGCCGCCTGCGCCACGGGCTCCACGCGCGGCTACGACGAGCTCGTGCCGCACCACGTGCACGTCGTGGACGAGGCGAGGCTGTACAAGGCCTGGGGGGACGACGAGGGCCCCGAGGGCCCCGAGGGCAGCGTGGGGCCCGGCCGGGGGCTGGCGGAGGCGCGCGCGGCGCTCAATTCGCTGCACAGGCAACTCGCCGTCGAGGGATACACCGAGGTACGTCGACCGACATGTTACATTGTGTTTGTAGGACTGACGTTAGAAAGGCCGCGCTGATGCAAATAAACTTACAGATGATTTATTTTTAACGATTCGCGTGAAGTGCAGTCGAATCAGAATGACGAAGGAATTTCATATAAGTACGTATTTTCTAATGACGCCTCGCTCCATTGTAATCAGCTTTGTAGCCGCTGCCCAATTGATACAGATACATCTTTGCCATTTTGTACCGTTTTAAAAGCTGTGCTCTTTATTTGGGTTAATCGGGACTGTAACAGTAACATGTTACATCGATTTGCCATTTTGTCCGATTTATTATACTGCAAAAGATTAACTTTGATGAGTACGGAAAATATTGAGTGACTTACTCAATTCAAGTTCAGTAAGGTAATTAGTTGCAGAGCGTCGACCTTTACAAGACTCGAGAAACCTTCGCAAATATAGCACGTCACTTCAAATGAAATCAGAAATCAGTTCCCGTAATCCTGTAATAGAAGTTGGGTCCTGACCACCATATGTTCAGTGATCCAATATCATTCATTTACACTGCTTAGTTATTTTCGAGACTTCTTCGCTTAAGACTTAAGTAAATTTTTACCCCAACTAAAAATGAAATATATAATTTAAAGTATATGAGCAAGTGGGACCGAACAGGATCAGAGGTTCAGGATGACGGGAGTATCTCAAAGTAATCGGGCAGCGTCACCACGATATAATACTTTGAGCGGTCGTGAGAAATGAATGAGCCAAAGCCGTATTGAAATCTGATTTATTGAGCTGAAGATACACTTTAAATATAATTCACATATATACACACATATACAATATTTCTTATGTGAGCTGTTGGTGTATCGCGCATCTTCAGCAACAATATTTAGAACAACCGTGTCAGTAGTGTCAGCGGTTGCTCCATGTTCAATGACATCTGAACATTCTGGCGCCTCAACAGAGTCTGCAGCAGCAACAGACCCAGAGTCTTGCGTGAGGGAAATGTGGAGCGCCGGTTGTAGTCGTAGTCTAATCTTCACTTGCATTTGATGATCGTAGACCCGTCCCTGTTGGTACAGCATCATGATCGTGTCTCCTGTTGCTTCATGTCTTTGTCTATTAAGTGTAATAAGAAAGTTTTCACCGACAACTTTAGTCCAATAAATAAATGTTAATTAATTATTACAAATTACTACCTGTTAAATTAATTAATATATTATAAAATATATATATTTTTTTTAATAAAATGTATATAACAATGCAAGTATATACATTTAGTCATTGATAAACTGCATGTTTTTCCCCCCACGAAATATGATGTGATTAAAATGTAAGTTATATTATAAGTTGAATATTTAAATAAGAGCTAAGTCTATTTATAATTTTGTTCTTCCCTTCGAACTCTTAGCCTTGTCATTAGTAAATCTTCTAGTGTAGGTGTTACATGCAGCATTCTCACTTGTTTTGAATTTACTTCTTTTTCGAAAATTCATTGCCTGGCAGTATTCACCCGAGTCTTTACCTTCGTCCAAGTCTCTATTAATCAGTGGTGAATATATCTTATAAGATCCACCTAAGTTTCGTTTTGTAGTCTGTCTAAAACGTTCTTCGCTTACCAAATGTTTTTTGTCTTTAGTCTTCGTCTTATGCACCACATTGGTGCGTGTCATATGACACAATACCGTTGACACCTTATTTTTATTGGAACAACAGCCTGATAAAATCCACCCAAACTCCGTTTTTTAGTCTATCAAAACCCTGTAACAGGATTTTGCTATAATCTTGAGCACCTAATATAATATCTATAGGCCCCTTCTTACAGCATGTCGGGTCTGCAATCACTTTGTTTTCTAAGAAACGTGATTGCAATTGTATTACGTCTTTATTTGGTAGCGAAGTCGTAAGTCTAGGTAGCACAATAAGTGATACAGGTAATTTGTAATCACTTGTAAATCTTGGTCGTAAGGTAATGTTTATACTGCAGCTGGATTTTTTCGGCTTTTCATCTCCTATTCCCTTAATCTCAGCACAGATTTTAGTCTTTGGGTATGCCAGTAACTGTGCGACTTCTTCTGTGCAAAAGGAGGATTCAGATCCTTGGTCACATAGAACCCTCAATAAATATGGCATCCCGTCGTACGAGGTAGTTTTTACCATAGCTGTAGCTAACAGTACGGTTTTATTTGTGGTTTTTGGCACATTTGATGCTACGTTACTCGTCACATTAGTAGATGTTATAGTTTTAGTTTCCTTGTTGGCAACTTGATATTTATCTCTCGGTTTATAAAATTTTTGCGTTTGTTTGTCTACATGCAATAAAATATTATGGTCAGTTCGTTGACACTTGTCACAGTTCTTATATTTCTTCGTAAAGCATTGTTTTGTGGCTATATGATTCATGCATCGTCGACACATATTTCTTTCATATATCACTTTACAGCGCTGTCTGGCGTTTAATGTTATGAATCGGTGGCAATGATTTATCGTGTGCCCATCAGTATCACAATAACAACATTGTTTATGTATAGGTTCATTTGTTGATATGTAATTAACATGCTTCTTATTCAGCGATTTATAATTGTAGAACGGCTTCTTATTTTCTCAAATGATGTTTTGTAAACCAAGGAGCTTGATATGTCGGATTTTTCTAAGCTTTTAAAACGTTTTTGTAAAAATAACATCATTTGTTTGAAATCTTGAATTTCACTTGAATTATTGTCCACTTGTTCTTCATATTTTGTGTTAGTATCATCATCCCAAGTACGACTTAGTAAACGACATAACATAAGATTCCATAATGTCGTTTCATTTCCGTATTGTTTCAACAATTCCAAGCACTCGTTAATGGTGTCATACAATTCTTGCAACCTTTTAGTGTCCGACTTTTTAATTTTAGGTAAATCTAATAATTTATCAAGTAGTTCACTGCTTATTCTTCGTTTATCGTCATACCGCTCAGTCAGTAATTTCCATGCGGTGACAGTTTTGTTCGCTGATTGGCAAATATTGAATAATTTTTGCTGCGTCGCCTTGCACCTGCGTTTTTAAATACTGCATTTTTTCGCAACATGATATTGAATTATCTTCGTGTATGATCTTCGTGAATAAATCTTTAAATATGCCCCATGAATCATATTTTCCTGTAAATATGGGTATCTTGATTTGTGGTAGCTTTCCAGATCTTGAGGATGTAGACATCGGTGTAATAGAGGTGGAATGTATTTTTTCCTGAATTAATTCGATGATGGTCTCGTACTCACATTGAATAGTTTCAAATATGTTGTTGGAAAAATATTCATTGTCGGGCGTGTTTACACTTATTAACAGCTCTTCGTGCATGGCCTCAATTTGTTGCCATTGGTGTTGTAAGCTTTGTAGGTAGCGTCACCACGATATAATACTTCGAGCGGTCGTGAGAAATGAATGAGCCAAAGCCGTATTGAAATCTGATTTATTGAGCTGAAGATACACTTTAAATATAATTCACATATATCACACATATATTCACTGTTGGTGTATCGCGCATCTTCAGCAACAATATTTAGAACAACCGTGTCAGTAGTGTCAGCGGTTGCTCCATGTTCAATGACATCTGAACAGTATATAAAAAAGTTTTATTATTATTATGTCGTTAAATATCTATACTATATTGAAATTTTTATTTTATTTTTTATTTTATTTTATAAGGTATGGAAAACTAACAGCTATAATACAAATGTGGATAATAATATATTATTATCCACATATAGTTAGCCTAAGAAGTTTTCACAAATAAAGAAAATAGCAAGTAGGAAACAGGTTGACAACGGTTAACATTTATAACAAATATAACAATATCGTGAAAATGTGAATAATAAATAGAGAAAATATAAATGTGCTAAGAAGCGTAGTTATTTATTTATTTATTTATTTAAGATGGAAAACTTACAGCTATTGAAACAATGTGACAACTATATAAAATCTAGAAGCCAATTAAAAGTTTTTACATTTAGCTATTGAATACAAATGTACAGAAACAAGAAGCAGTTTAAATCATAATAAGTTTAGCTACTATTCTTAAGTATGTATTATAAGTTGCTACTAATAGGGAAACCGCTCAGCTATTGTTGATATACCAACACTGATATTATGTAGCCCCCTTAAGTGCAGCTCGCTGGCGCATGCCAGAAAACGATAAGAAAATACAGAATTTGGCCTAGAATAATATTACCTAGCTGTAAAGCTTACAACCGGCCACGTACGTTTAATGGAATTCGCCTTTTTGGACCGCAAAAGGAATGGCAGTAGTATTTTCAAATGGCAAATGGCAATGGGACTACACCACTAAGTTTAGTTTATTTGATTGTGAAATAAGATTCATTCAATTTTTTTAAAGGCTTTTAGTTACCGTTTTTGGGTGAAATTTTCAATCTAATGAGAGAACGAAATTAGGTGTTCGTGGATCAAATGGATTCCGACGTGGTCGCCGTGACCCGGCATCATCCCACATCACGCAAGTCCGTCATCCTCGTGGCCCACACGGCCTTCAGCGCCCCCCACCCCACCGCTGCCCCTCGCCGCCCGAGGCCCCTGCGCTTCGAAGGCCAACTCACCGAGGTGGCGCTGGAGGCGAGTCTGCGGCGCAAGAGCGGCTGCCCCTACGAGCCCCCGTCCGCCCACGAGCCGCACCCGCGCTTCATCAACGGCCTCGAGGACTACGTCGTCGAGGTGCGGCCGGCGGGGCCCCTCGCCGCCTCGGCCTTCTTCTCGGGCGAGCGGCGGGACGGCGCCTGCACCGAGCTGGAGTGGCGGGGCCTGCCGCCCGGCGGAGTCGTCGTGGTCCGCGTGGCGCCCGACGGGCGGCAGGCGGCCGCCGTCGCCGCGCTACATCGCACAGTGCGCGCGTCGCCCGACGCCGATCCGCTGCAGCTCGCCGCGCCGCTGGCCGAGCTCACGCTGACCGACTTCAACACGCTGCTGTACTGCTGCGACGCCGAGGAGCGGCAGCGGTGCGGCTCCGGCACGTACGAGGTGCCCGGCGTCGGCCCGCTGGTGTACGCCGGCCTGCAGGGCGCGATGTCGGCGCTCGAGCCGCTGGCGCGGGACGACGACCTGGGCCACCCGCTGTGCGCCAACCTGCGCGCCGGGGACTGGCTGGCGGACTACCAGTGGCGCCGCCTCGAGGGCGAGGCGCGCCTGGCCGAGGTGGCGGCGCGCTACCGAGACGCGCTGCGGCCGCTGGCCTCGTTGCCTCGCTTCCTCGTGCCCGCCTACTTCGCGGCCGTGCTGCGAGTGCTGCACTCGGCCGTGCGAGCCGCGGCGCTGGCTCGCCTGCGACTGCCGCACGCCGGCCGCTTCGCCGAGGACCTGGCGCTCACCAGCGTGCAGCTCACGGCGGAGGTGAGTCGTGCGATGGAGAAGTGTCCTAGACTCGGCGGAAGAATAACGCTTTCGGATGCGCCAGACGCCGTCGGCGCCTCTGCCGCTGGAGGGCGAGCGCGCGTCGCTGTCGGCGGGGCTGCCGCACTTCTCGGTGGGCTACATGCGCTGCTGGGGCCGCGACACCTTCGTCGCGCTGCGCGGCCTGTTCCTGCTCACGGGGCGCTTCGCCGAGGCGCGCGCGCACATCCTGGCCTTCGCCGCGTGCCTGCGCCACGGGCTCGTGCCCAACCTGCTCGACGGGGGCCGCAACGCGCGCTTCAACTGCCGCGACGCCGTCTGGTGGTGGCTGCTCAGCATCCAGCAGTACTGCCGCGAGGCGCCGCAGGGCCCGGCGCTGCTCGGCGAGCGCGTGCGGCGGCTGTTCCCGGCGCCCGACTCGCCCGACGAGCAGCCGCTGCACGACGTCATGCAGGAGGCGCTGGATACCCACTTCCAGGGCCTCGCCTTCCGCGAGCGCAACGCCGGCCGCCAGATCGACGCGCACATGACCGACCGGGGCTTCAACGTGCAGATCGGCGTCGACCCCGAGACCGGCTTCCCGTTCGGCGGCAACGACGCCAACTGCGGCACGTGGATGGACAAGATGGGCTCGTCCGAGAAGGCGGGCACGCGCGGCAAGCCGGCAACGCCGCGCGACGGCAGCGCCGTGGAGCTGGTGGCGCTGGCCTACAGCGCCGCCTCGTGGCTGGCCTCGCAGCACCGCGCCGCGCGCTACCCCTACCCCGGCGTGGCGCGGCGCCACCGCGACGGCTCGCTCACGGCCTGGACCTTCGCGCAGTGGGCCGAGCGCATCCGCCGCTGCTTCGAGCGCCACTTCTGGGTGCCGCCGGCGCCGTCCGCGGCCGACGCGCGCCCCGACCTCGTGCACCGCCGAGGCATCTACAAGGACTCGCACGGCGCCTCGCAGCCCTGGGCCGACTACCAGCTGCGCTGCAACTTCCCGCTGGCCATGGCCGTGGCGCCCGACCTCTTCGACCCCAAGCACGCGTGGATGGCGCTCGACGCCGTCGAGCGGCTGCTGCTGGGCCCGCTCGGCGTCAAGACGCTGGACCCCGCCGACTGGGCCTACCGCCCCGACTACCGCAACGACGACGACTCCGCCGACCCCAGCGTGGCCCACGGCTTCAACTATCACCAGGTGCACCGCCGCTTCCCCTTCTCCCTACTCTGAATTGGGGAACGAGATAGCCCGCAACGTGACAAATTTCAGGGCCCCGAGTGGGTGTGGCCCCTGGGCGGGTACCTGCGGGCGAGACTCGCCTTCGCGGCCGACAACGGCGCCTACGCCCGCACCGTGGCCGCCGTGTACGCGGCGCTAGGCCCGCACACGGCCGAGCTGCGCGACTCGCCCTGGCGGGGGCTGCCCGAGCTGACCAACGCCGGCGGCGCCTTCTGCCGCGACTCGTGCCGCACGCAGGCCTGGAGCTCCGCCTGCGTGCTCGAGGCGCTACACGAGGCTGGCCAAGCGCGGCGCGCGAAGCCGCTGCCCTCGGCCTGACGCAGCCGCCCGCCGCCCGCGCGCCTATACTCGGAGCCCTACGAGTGCGTCCCGGCCGCGCGGCCCTCGCCTCGGCGCCGGTCGGTCGCTCGCCGTCGCGCCACCCGCAAGGCGACGAGCGCGGTGGCGACCCTCGTGTACAGCGATCGCTACTTCGTCTACGGCTTGCCCCTGCGGGCGACGCCCGGCCCGCGGCAGCATCACGCGCCTCTCGAGCGGCCTCGGGCGCGGGAGTCTCCGCCGACCGTCGCCGTGTTGTTGAACGCTCACACTCCGAAGCCTTGTGCGCCGCGCCCCCTGTACGGGTCGCTGCGTTGCGCTCGTCGCGACGTCCCGCCCGTGTTCGGCCGCGAGGCGAACGCGCTTCAGGCCGAGGCGCCCGCGCGTCGCCTCGAGCTGAGCTATCGACGCGTCGGGAGCTACGCGCCGGCGGCCCGGAAGCGCGCGCCGTCGCGCCGACCGCGGCTTCGCTCGCCCCCGCGTTCGCCGACGCTCCCTGCGCCGCGGCCCGACTTCGCGCTGGCGGACGACGACGCGAGGATCCCGTCGTCCCGCAGCGGAGAGTCTGAATCCGAGAGAGAGGAGGCCGAGAAGTCGGCGTCGGAAAGCGTGGGCTCCGAGGCGAGCACTTTGTCCGAGGCGGAAGCGGCGCCCGAGGCGGGCGAGACGGGTGACGCGGGCGAGGCGGGGCGAGGCGAGGCGGGGCGAGGCGAGGTGCGAGGCGCGAGGCGAGCGCTGGCGGCCCTGAGCGGCGCCTCGTACGTCGTGGCGCTGCTGGCTTTCTACTTCCTGAGCCTCACTTGAGCTCTGCGTGCCATAAATCGCTTTGTTACTCTCGACACTTTTAGCATCGAATAGTCGTCGGCTTATTCCTTTGTATATAATCTCGGATTTTATAGTAACGATGATCGTTATTCTATTATGTAAGTCATGTTACAAACTGACAATACTGCCTACATAGGTGTACGTGTTAAAATTGTCAGGCGCTTTTTATATTTTTATTACATTCTGATTTTTCAACTGGCCAGCATTTTTCATTTTGTCTCCCCAAAACCCTGACCGAGTAAACATAAGAAAGGTGTAGAAAACGAGCCTGATATTTGTCTGGCAGTTATTTCCTAATTAGTGTAGAATAGAATATAATAATACTTAATCGCATATCAATATTTATTTTTAATTATAGTTTGTTTTTGTTAATTATTTTAATATTCTAGGGTTTTCATTGTAATTCATAACATGTGGCTGGTGAAATTATTGGCCTCGTGGTTAACACTACCTGTATTAATATAAATAAATAATATAAAGGTATCTATGTTTTAAAAAACCTTGTTTATAGCGATAAGGTTTAGTTTTATTTGACAGGGTTCTTGAGAAATAATAAGACGTGCGTCCTCGTTCACAAAAGGTTTAATACTAATTTGTTACATGAATCATGATGTTCGCTTGCATTTAAACATTCCGCCCGCCAAAGAACACTGTTCTTTAACACAATTAAATAAAAAGTAAATACGTATTGGGTAAATATGCAAACAAGATAATTACTATCCTAAATTACAAACGTAACAAACTATATAAAACTATAATAGTAACTAATGAATTATGCACCTACTGTCAACAATTTACTTTCTTAAATATCGATTTATTATGCATTTAAGGAAAATACAATAAATCGAGGCACAATAAATAGTACGACATGAATAAAAGTAAAACATAAAACATGCTCCTAAAATGATTGTATTACAGTTTCTTTCGATTTTTAACATTTGTAATACTAAAATTTACACCTTAACTCTTAAAAGATGGGTTATTTGTTTGTAAACTAATAAACTTAAATTAAACTCAAAAGAATAAAGATAAAACTAACATATGTGTGTAATTAACATATTATTAAATGGATATGTTTATACATTGCTATTTTGTTTTGGTATAACACTTATTTTACTAACAGGTCTCTTAAGAATACCGTTTTTACATTTAATTGATACTACACGACTAATATTATCGGGACCAACATGTTTTTCTATTATTCGACCTAATATCCATTTACTAGGTGGAATATTGTCCTCTTTTAAAATGACTATGTCATCGATTTCTGGTTCAGTATTTTTTGTGTTCCATTTGAACCGTTGATTTAGAGAAGCGAGATATTCTTTATACCACCTGTTCCAGAAATCGTTGACCATTTTTTGAGTTAGCCGCCATCTTTCGTTATAAGTAATATTACGCTGTGACCAATCTTCATCAGCTAAGTTAAGTAAAGGTTCACCGATTAAAAAGTGACCCGGTGTCAGGGGTATGGGATCATTAGGGTCATTATTCATTAAAGTTATAGGTCGCGAATTAAGACACGCTTCGATTTGCGCTAAAACAGTGGATACTTCCTCAAAAGTAAGCGTCGTGTCTCCGATTACCCGTTTTAAATGGGATTTTGTGCTGCGTACGCCAGCCTCCCACAAGCCCCCAAAGTTCGGTGCATGCGGCGGTATGAAATGCCAGGTAGTGCGCTCTAATACCAACAACTCCGATATTTTATTGGGTAATGATGACTTCGCGCTGTCAAACATCTCTCTTAATAACTTGTCTGCACCAACAAAATTAGTGCCGTTGTCACTAAAAAGATCATAGCAATGGCCTCGTCTCGAGGTGAATCTTCTGAAGGCTGCAATGAAACCCTTAGCAGTCATATCTGTGACAGCTTCTAAGTGTATGGCTCGAGTCACCATACAAACAAACAAACAAATGTATCCTTTATAAGATTTTGATCCCCTGCCAGGAGAAAATCTAATATTAATAGGGCCTGCATAATCGACTCCAGCTGACCTGAAAGGTCGATCAGGTTTTACTCTTACTTCCGGTAGTTGGCCCATTAATTGGGAAGTTCTTCTTGTATTGTATCTAATACAAATTACACAATCACGATAGCATTTTTTTGCTTCATTCTTCGCTTGTAAAATCCAGTATTTTGACCGCAAATAATTCAGCATGAGTTGTGGCCCACCGTGCATGGTTTTATAATGAGCATCTAGAATGATTAGTCTGCTAAGATGATTCTTAGCAGGTAAAATAATAGGATGCTGCGTCTCATATGCTGTATGAGACTGTTGTATACGTCCACCGACTCTTAATACACCATTATCATCGAGAATAGGACAAAGAGTGCGCAAATTGCTTCTTTTAAGTACAAATCCATCGGATTTTAAATATTTTATTTCTTGCCTAAACTCCTTCTGCTGAACTTGTTTTATACAACATTCTAACGAATCCTTAATTTCCTTTGTACTAACATATTTGTAATACTTATGACGTTTTTCTTTAGTAACTTTTAAATTTAACCATCTTCTACAGTACGAAATAATTCTTAACATTCTTGATAAATCTGAAAACTTAGTCCAAATAAATTCATCTTCAATTTTTAATGACACAGTTAAGGCCTTAATCTTTTCTTCCTCTTCTGTATCCTCTAAGTCTTCTATATTTACGGGTATGTCTATTTTGCCCAACCAAGGTGGTCCATTCCACCACAGTAGATTGTTTATTAAATCAGACGCTTGTAACCCTCTGGATGCACAATCTGCTGGGTTCATATTGGTGGCCACATGTCCCCACTGATCATAATTTAAAATATTTAGTATTTCCGATACTCTATTGCTTACAAATGTGTTCCATCGACTAGATCCTCCTTTGAGCCAAGCTAGAACTATTGTCGAGTCAGTCCACGCACGTAAGTTAGAATTAGGAATATTCATTACTTGTGATATCTCAGAGATCAATTTGGATGCTAACACTGCTCCGCAAAGTTCCAATCTAGGTACTGAAAGTTGTTTCTCGATCGGAGCGACTTTGGTTTTTGCAGATATTAGACTGACATAAATTCGATCTTTTTCAATAACGCGCATATATACCGCTGCTCCATAAGCTGCTTGAGAAGCATCTGCAAACGCATGTAACTCTATCTTAGCAGAAGACGAGTAATTTAGCCATCTCGGTATACTAATGTCCTTGATATGGATTAAAGAATTTCTATATTGCAACCATTCTTCCAACAGCTCTCCTCTTATAGTTTCGTCCCATTCCAGACCTGTCTTCCATAGTTTCTGTATAATAATTTTGGCGATAACGATCACAGGAGCGATCCATCCTAGCGGGTCGTATAATTTGGCAACTTCAGACAGGATGTAACGTTTAGTAATTAAATGTCCAGGTTCTGGCATGTTGATGATATATTCGAAATTGTCTCTGACTCGATTCCAGACCACACCCAACACCTTTACTAAATTATTGAGCTTAAGAGGAACTTCATGATCTACCCGTTTGTTTTCGCCAATATATTTTAAAACATTATCATTGTTACTACTCCACTTTTGTAATTCAAATCCTCCTAAGTTCATTAGTTTATTCATTTCATTATATATCGTTACAGCTTCATCCTCCGTTTCACACCCTGTCATGAGATCATCCATGTAAAAATCTTGTTTTGTTATCTTTGTTGCAATTGGACACTTGAATTTCTCATCGTCAGCTAATCTTTGCAATGATTTCACGGCTAAATATGGTGCACATGCTGTTCCAAATGTTAATCTCACTAGTTTAAAATGTTTAACAGGCTCACTTTGTGTGAATCTCCATAAAATTCTTTGATAATTTGTATCTTTTTCAGCTACACGTACCATCCGGTACATCTTAATTATATCTGCTGTTATGCATATCTTGTGTGTTCTCCATCTCATTAGTAAATGTCGTAAATCTTGTTGCAATTTTGGACCGACAAGAAGGTCATCATTTAAAGAAACGTTATTTGAACCCTTGCATGAAGCATCAAAAACAACTCGAAGTTTTGTAGTCTCTTTGTCTTCTCGTGTTACACCATGATGAGGTAAATACACCGAACCAGGACTGTCAATTTCTGTAGAATCTACTTCAACCATATGATTTAATTGTATATATTCGTCCATTACCTTGTGATAATCTTCTTGAAGCTTTGGATTTTTTGATAATCGTTTCTCTAATATTTCAAATCTTTTAGCAGCTATCTCTTTTAAATTGCCATTTCTACATTCTGGGTTTTCGTTCCTAAACGGTAGCCGTACTATAAATCTTCCGTTTTCGTCTCTCACTGAAGTAGCGTCAAAAAAGTCCTCACACCTCCTTTCTTCTTCCGATAATTTCTTTTGTATCATATTTGGCTCATTTTCCATTTCCCAAAACAATTTTAACATATCATCTTCGTGGTGTTGTATATGTAAACTAGTCACAGATTGATTTGCTGCGGTATTCTGCGGACCTTCTGATACCCTTCCAGATAATATCCAACCTAAGGCAGTGTTTTGAGCTAATAGGTTGCTATTAGGATGCTTAATAACACCATCCATCAGTATATCACTATAGACTTCTGCGCCAAGTAAAATATCAATTTTACTTGCTATGTTGAAATTAGGATCAGCTAAATCTAAATTCGCTATATCTGACCATTCAGGAGTGATAAGGTTGGTAGTAGGTAGAAGTGTAGTAAGTGAGCGCAATACATACGCATTTACTTGCACCGATTGGTCGCGATTAAGGCGGGAATTTATATTAAATGACACCATATGTTTAATTCTTGTTTGTCTCTCTCCTACTCCTGACACCCAACCACTTACACATTTTCTATTTAGATTAAGTAATTGAACCGTTGCCTCCGTGACAAACGACGCCTGTGACCCTTGATCTAATAATGCTCTAATTGTATATTTGCAACCGTTCCTACTATATACGACAACTTGTGCAGTTGCTAACAAGACACAATTTGTATGAAAATTATTCCTCGAAAGGGTGGTTACAATGTGTGTGTCACTTGACATAGTATTTGACTTACCTCTCTGCGACTCAATCACAGTACCTGTAGATGCCAACTCACGCTCATAGGCGTTTTCTGTAGTCTCTCTCTCGAAGTGTAGAAGCGTGTGATGTCGCCGCTTGCATTGCCGACAACACGCTGACTGTCGACATTTAAACACAGCATGCGATGGCGCCAAACAATTGAAGCATAATTTACTCCGCTGAACAAACTGTTGTCTTTCCTTGGTAGACATATCTTCAAACTTTTTACAGTGATACAGATAATGCTCTCCCTCACATAATGCACATTTTGCTACGTACCTTTTCTCCTCCTTTTTAACATTTGTATGAAAAACCTTGTGTTTTATATTGCCAGGCTTATATTGTATCACTTTTGGTTTCTCCGTTATCTTGTCCGTCATCTCTATAGATCTGAACCTCGTTCTTAAAAAATCACCCAGTTCGGACCATGTGGGTAGGTCGCTCTCACTCGTACGTAAATGTTGTTCCCACTCCTTCACTGATTCAGAATCCAATTTACTAAGTACTAAATAATTAATTATCAAGTCCCAAGTCTCCGTTTTCACGTCCATATTGTTTAAAGCCTTCAAGCATGTTGATGTTGTGTCTACCAATTGCTTTATCGCAGTCGCAGATGCAATTTGTATTGATTTTTGTGCAAACAATTTTCTCAAAATCTCGTGAGCATTATACCTCTTGTTATTGTATCGTTTCTCTAACTCGTTCCACGCCTCATCATAATTCGCGTTTGTTATTGAAAAATTGCGTAATAACTCTTCTGGTTCTCCTGTCAAATTTGTCTTCAAATACTGTAATTTCTGCACGGGTGACAATAGCTTATTATTGTGAATAAGAGAAGAAAATAAATCGTAAAACGATTGCCACTCGTCGTACTTTCCACTAAATATAGGAATCTGAATGCGAGGTAGTTTGATTTCACCTTTGGTAGAATGTTCTAGGTCACTCGATGTTTGCATGCAACCCGGTGTTTGCTGCTGAGATAGTTCCAATAACCGAGAGATAGCTTCTTTCAAACTTGATTTGTATTGAATATATAACTCTTCAAACTCTTCATACATATCCTCCTCGAAATATGGATCACATTTGTCATCATCGTTAGTGACCTTTAAAACAACATTTTTATGGCCTTCTTTAAATGTTTTCCAAATATCTTCTAAAGTTTCCAATCTGGTTTCCAAATAAGATATTTTTATTCTATCTTTAGGTGCCTTTTTGTAGTTCCTTTCCGCATTTTTTAAGTTCAGTATTAACTCCTTTTGATACACTAGTAGTTGTTCCATATTAATGTTTGTAATAAAATCGTCACCAACACGATTTAAAACTCACAACAGTAATTTGTTTAAATAAATGCACTTTTACAATTCTTATCGCTCAGGAATGCAGTGCGCGGCACACGTGCATCGGCCGGCCGACGACTTTAAATCCGACTCGATTAGGACCATATGCTTATAGCGATAAGGTTTAGTTTTATTTGACAGGGTTCTTGAGAAATAATAAGACGTGCGTCCTCGTTCACAAAAGGTTTAATACTAATTTGTTACATGAATCATGATGTTCGCTTGCATTTAAACAACCTAAATAGATTGGTTAAGTGTGAAAAATTGTGCTTTAAAGGTAAATTATAATTGAATCTTTGCAGTATTAAAATTTTAAATAATAATGATTTTTGTGAAGTTTAATATAACTAAATTAACAGAAACACATTATATTAAATAATTAGATAATTACTCAGTTATCAATACATGAACATCCCAAAACCTTAAACTTTAACATTAAGATAAGTTACTTAAAAGAAAGCAAAGGATCTTTCGACTTCTTATAATAAATCCGAAATAAATCACCAACCAATCAAATCATATATAATATAATTACCAAATTAGGAGTTCTGAAGATGATTAAATTAGGGGAACTTGGGATACTGTGTTAGTCATAAATTATACACAAAGTCATGCCTAGAGTGGAATTGTGGAGTTGATTGAGACAGCATCTTTCATGGGATCTATCATCATACGAATAGTAAAACACATATTAAAACAAGTTTTGGGTGGCTATATTCTAAAAATAGTATTTTGAACTTTTTGGTTATATCTGTTGAACCGTTAAAGTTAGGAGGTTCAAATTTTCACTGCAGACGTATTTGTGTGGCCACTACCCCAAACGAATAGTAAAACACTAATTAAAACAAGTTTGGGGTGGCCATATACGAAAAATAGTATTTTGAACTTTTTTATATCTCTTGAACGTGGAGCTGCTACGTCTACCCCCCAACTTTTGCATATCAGGGTCCTTTTTTAATCTTTATTTTCAATCTTTTTAACAGTTTTTATTTTATTATTTAAGTTTACAATTCGTCTTATACTTAGTATATTACTACTACTATTTTCGGCAAGGTGCACGATATTGTTGCCATAGATTAGATTAAGTTACATTTATTATTTTCTATACTATTTCATATGTCAATGACTATATGTTACAGATGCTTCAAATTTATTTTGTTCTTTTATTTAATTTCTACTAGTTCTACTAGTTTTATTTTACATATATTTTAAATTTTTGATTTATACATTTTAAATTCCTATTTTTATAAACATAACGTTGTCGCACTCTGCTACAGTCCTCGCTTTCGCCGGACGCGTTCCCATGATTATCATTCGAACGAAGTATTACGCGCCTCTTGGTTTCCTGTATAGATGACTGTTGTATGCTGGTTTCCTCTTGATGTGGTTCCTTTTATTGTTTACAATACAGGTTCCAATCTTGAGTTTCCCGAGTTTGTCCTTCTATTCTTCTGTCAGCAGTATGCGACTGGGCCTCGAGCCAGAGCGTCCCATTTTTTACGAACTGGGCACTCTGGGTCGAAGGCGTTATGATCCACTGCTGTGAGTTTTTCCTTGACACAATTCGTGCATCTTGCCCTTTCATCATTTTTATATGCCTGACATTCTACTTTTTTGTGTTCCCCCGCGCAGTGAGAGCATGCGACTTTGTTATTTTGTTCACAGTGCTTCCGCCCGTGCCCATATCCGAGGCACGTCGTGCACTGGATCAGCGGCGATTGGTCCAGGACCACCACCTTCTGTAAATCGTGATAGGCCCTTCCCGCCCTCGTCAATGCTCCCCACACCGGCGTAGACACCTGCATCACTATATGTGATGCATGGGAGTTCCTGGTTTTTATTCGATACAGGCATTTGACCCTGATTTCCTCCTCCGGTATGTTCTTAAGCAGGTGGTGGTTTTGCTTGATTAATGCTGCAGCCGCTTCTTCATCTTTGTCTGCGATGTTTATGACATTTTTCAGTATAATTTGTGGATCCTTCAGCTTTGCGTTTTCGACTATAAGTGCTGGATCCTTTACGCAATACTCCTTAATTTGATTAAGAGTATCTGGCGCCATGCAGCTCAAAACCACCTTTCCATCTTTGACTTTACTAAGTCTGTCCACGCCCAGACCGGTGTTTTTTGTATCCACAACTTTGCGTATGCGTTCGATAACCTCTCCGCTTGTTTCCGCTCTTTTTGAGGATATTATTATAGAATGCATACTGTTGTTTATTGTTATTTTATTTTGGTATGTTTCATTTCTCTTCCCTTCCATGAGTTCGGTCACTTTATTTTCATGTTTAAGATGGTATTTGCTTATTGCCTTAGCATATGTTTGCAGCTGTTTGCTGAGGTTTTTTCCGGTCTCCTCTAATCTGTTTATTTGTTTCTCGAAAAGTTTGTTTATGAAAAGGACAGCGAGACTGTCCTTTCCGTCCTTTTGGGGTTCGGGAGGTTGCGCCGCATTTTTAGTTGATACCCTCCTTTCTTCCTCCTGATCTTTAATTATTTGGAAGAGACGTTTTACAGTCTGCGTGACTCCTGTTTTTATCTCTGTCTTCAAATTTCGAGAATCAGCCAGATGCGCGAGGACTTTAAGCAGGAGGTTTTTGGCCTCCTTGCTCCTATCAGACATACCTTCCGGAGGCTTTTCGGCCTCATCCTTTTTCCCTTCAAATTTTTCTAGGCTCTTCCTGACTGTTCCTGCTGTTGTTGGGGGCGTTCTCCCCATCATTTTTATTCGGTAAGCCAAGCGTCAATATTTAAAAAGGTATAATAATTTACGAAGTTAATTTAAAATTTTTACAATTGTTTACAATTTTTAAAAGTCAAAATATATTCTAATTTTTTTTAAATAAATTATAGCATGTAAAACAAAAAAGGGGGGAATTATCGCCAATAGAGCGATTATATATGTCAGTCTTATTAAAGGATCTACCCCCAATAGGGTGGTAGTTTGTCAATATTTTTAAAACTTAACCTAGGGTCTACCCCCAAAAGGGTGGTAGCCGTGTCAGTACTTATATCTAAAAGGGGGTTCCCAAAAGGAAATCCCCTGTCACTTAACCGAATATCACAGTCCTAAGTACCCTTCAGGAACGGTGTATCGCGCTTGTATAACAAAGACGCGCGAATGGGCCGCCTGTCCCTCGCCTTTTATGTGTGTGTGTGTGTGCCTTGGCACGCGTGCACCTACTCGAGGGATCCGCTGCAATCAGCGGAGTCGAATAAGGTGCTACACTTGAGTTTTTGAAAAAGTTTTTGTTTGTGTATGTCTGGGTGTGTGTGTGTTCCTTCGAATGTCCAAATGGACGGCGGCAACCTTCTCCCCAAGTGACGAGGAGTTGATCGAGCCGTCCTGTGTGTTTTTGTGTGAATCATAGTGTGTGTGTTTGTGTGTGATAACTGTGTGTGTATGCGTGAAGGTGTATTGCGATCGACTCAATCAACTCGCCTTTTTATGGGGAGTCGAATGAGCCGTCACACATGTATGTTCCGAGGGGTTGAGATTTTTCAGCCCCAGGGGGTGAGGTATTAGGGTGAGGGGGGGGGTCCGAGGTATGGTGCACGCGACACGTCCCTACAACCCTTTTCGCATGTAATTAAGCCGAAAATGATATTATTTTTGATCTAGCGTGCACCGTTATAGCCAAAATTGTTGTTGCTCTAATTTGCTTATTATTTTTAGTTCAAAAATTTACAAAATAATTTAAAAAAATTTTAAAACTGTTCCCGGTAGGGTTCGACCGGGCGGTCAAGGTCCAGTATAGTATCTGGACGTCAAAAACGCGCTAAAATGCACCGTTCCTGAGTTATCCCGCACTTTTCCCGTTTTTTCTTCCCGGGCTCCTAGAACCGCCGGTATTGATCCAATTTAGTAAATCGATATATCAAATTGACGGGCTCACCGAGATCTATCTCGTGAGACGTCCGCGGCGCAAAATACCGACGGGATCTCCGACCACGTGGCACGTGGTCAAAAGAAAAAAGTGTCCAGGTGCCTCAGTTTTAATGGGAAAAATCTGGGGTTGGTAGCTTTTTTTTTATTTTTTAATTTTTTTTTTTGATCTCCTTGCGGCGCGTCCGATTTTGTGTGTCAAGACAATGTGTCATTCAGTTCCTCTCGTCGAGGCGCGTCTGGAAATGTATAGCACTGCCTGTTCCTTCTTCATGCACGTGCCACTTGCTTTTTCTTCTTTTCTTCTTTTTTCAGTCTTCTCGTAGGCGAAAAATTTTGAGAGTGGTGTCAAAAGATGCGTTTTAAGGAGACGCATATAATGGTGTAATAAAATTATAGAGTTGTCGCTTTACTTATCGCGGCGTTCGGTGACAGTGACGCTCCGTATTTAAAAATACCTAAAAATAGGTTTTTTACGCCTTCCTCAGGGCTACCAATTCGGCCTGATAGACGCTGCAGAATCCGGCCAGGGGCATCTTATAATTCTTGATTTCGATACCGTTCTTCCAGAGTGCCACCGCTGCCCCTACACCTTCGTCAGATTTACTGCCATCGGTGTAGATGTGCATTGCTTCGTCTATAGCGTCTTCATTAGTTATACTCTCATTTCCTAATATTTTGTAGTTTATTTTAGGTCTGTCGGCTGGATGTGCTGTCGTGTGAAAAGGTATGTCTGTCTCAACTGTAATGTCTCTCAGCTCTTCCAGGGTATCGTATCCTTTTTTGATCTTAAAAAAAGTTGCCTCTTCTAGCACCCTTAAGTCGATCGGTAATAGTCCCGCGATTAGTCTTACTGAATTTAAGGATGCGGTTCTGTGAGCCTTGCACATTTTTGCTGCGAAACCCCTTTGTACAGTGTCGAATCTTTTAATTATGTATTGTTTCTTTACAGAGTCAGACCAGGCGCATGCCGCATATAGTATCACTGGTTCAACGACTGCTGTATAAATTTTACGTATTATCTCTGGGTTTAACCCCCAACTAATCTTCGCAGTCTTTGACACCTGCTTGTAAATGTCGATTGCTTTCTTTGTAACCACTGCTGTGTGCTCATTAAAAATAAGTTTGTTATCTATAATGAGCCCCAGTATTTTAATGCTATTGAATGCTTGGATATCCACGCCACCCATAGTAAGTCTCGGGGTATCATAATTTTGTCAAGTTGTAAGACCATCCTCTCCCGGGGCCTTTTTGGGGTTGAAACTGGTCACACTTTCGGTTAATTCCAGAAGGGTGAACAGTGGTTCATGGTTCACATCATGATCCTTGCTGTTTAACCTTGTCGCTGTATTCCTCATTTCTTTGTGTAGCCAGTTCTCGCCTTCGGTCGTATCGTTCGGGAAGAGAGTCTCCGCAATGTATTGTGCTGACTCTTCGTAAGTCAGATCCCTTCCGTCCTTTTTAAGCAGCTGGTCGCTTCTTCTCTGTCCGGTTCTTCTAATCACCCTGTATATACCGTCCCATAAGCTCTCTCTGTCTTGTTTCTGGCAGAATTCCCTCCAACTGTCTAATTTTGCTTTCTCCACTTGTTGTTGATAGTGGAGTTTTGCCGAGAGGTAAGCTTCAACCACCTTAGCTCTTCTTGCCGGTGCCGCACAACGGATCCTTCTTTTCCTTCGAGCTAACTCTCTTTTCAGGACGCAGAGCTCTTCGGTCCACCAAGGCGGGGCAGCAACGGTGTTATGTCTTTTAATTTTAGGGATTAGTGTTGTGCATGTTTCTGTAATGACTTGTGTGTAATGTGTGACTGTATCTTCCAAAAGTAATGTAGTGTGTATATTGTTTATGTACTCAGAAGTGATGTTACGCTCAGTAAGTAGCTGTCCGATTTTCGAACGAAATTCAGCCCAGTTAACTTTGCGAGTGTTGTATACCCTAGTTGTGCCGACAATTTTATTGGTTCTGCTTTTCTCTAGAAGTAGAGAAAAGGTGATGGCATTATGATCCGAACCGGTCACGTCTTGATCTACCTTCCAATCTTCAATAAGACCGAGGAGATCGCGCGTGACGGCCGTGATGTCGACACAACTTGTGTATCTTGTGTTTCCTCTGATTGTGTCAAATGTTGCTACCTCGCCCCGGTTGACCACTTCTGCTGCCATGCTGTCCAGGGTCGCCTCAACCTCTTCTCCTCTCTTGTTACTTCGAACCCCCCCCCACCAGGGACTCCTTGCGTTTACATCACCCCCTATAATGATTCTTTTCCGGAGGGTTTCTCTGATGTGCACCAGGTGATTTAAGTATGTCCTGATGGGTTTCGGGTCGGGTTCGAAGTAAACGGATACCAGATGAACAGTACCAATGGTCGTGCCGATGCCAATCACCACAATGTTTGGCGTCGTCAATTCCGCATATTGTAGCACGTCGATGTTATCATCTAGTACTAGAATCACAGCCTTGACAGGGCCTTCTGCGGCACGTATGCTTTGGTAGACCCTCGTGCCTCGGTACTCCTTCATCCGTCCGATTGCTCCGGTATATGGTTCCTGTACCATTAGTACAGAAGCTCTCCTTGCCCGCGCTTCGATGATTAGCTCGTCGGTGGCCAGTGCCGATCTCTGCAGGTTCGCCTGTATGTATGTGATAACACTGTTCTGGCCTACGGCGCCTTTAGCAATATGCCACAGGGTTTCGAGCGAGCGCGTCCCATCTCCTGCGTACCGGGCAATCATCGTCGAATGCGTTGTGCGGCTTTCTTATCCCGTTTGATCTGTGGCAATTTATGCATGACGGGGATTCTCCGTTGGCAAATTTGGGGCAGTCTACTTTATGGTGGTGTCCTCCACAGTGGGAACAGGTGTCACTAGTCTCAATGCAGTGTTTCCTGCCATGGCCATAGCCCAGGCAGCGCGAACACTGCATTAGCGGCGACTGGTCTGCGACGGTCACGCGCTGTATGTCTATGTGCACCTTCCCACTTTCCGTCAGAATCTTCCACATTGGTGGAGAGACTTGCAGTATTATGTTACTGGTGTGCTCGTTTCGGGTCCTCCTTCGATATCTAACCAGAGCCCGGATGTCTTCTGGACGCAGGTTCTTAAAGAGGTTCCGGTTCTGGTTACACATCGAGTGGACTATGTTGTCATCTGTGTTAGCGGCCAGTACATTCGGAGCACCACCAGCGGATCCTTCAATTTTGCTGCGGTGGTTTCTGACGGGTTTCTATGGGGCGCAGGTATTTGAGGTACTCTTTGTTTTGTGCTTGCCAATACACTCGCATACGTCTTTTCTATCTTCTCCTCTATCTTCCTCTCTCTTTCATCTGCTTTCTCTATATGTTCTTCCACCATTTGTTTTTTTGCTTTTATCTCTTTTAGTTGTCTTTTGTTCTGCCCTGTTTCCTCCTGTCTTGCCTCACTGTTCTTTTTTAAGTTCTCACCCAACTCTTCCAGCTTTTTAGCGTTTTCTTTAATTGCTCTTTGTATCCCCTTCTCCATTTCCTTAAGCTGCTCTTCAAGTTTTCCCTTCTTGAAGAGTTCCTGGGTGTTTGCCGTATCTTCCTCTTTTCTCTTCTCCTTCCCCTCCCTATCCTGGCTCTCTCCTTCCCGGACCAGTTCACACAGCCTTTTTACTGAGGCCGTTACAGCTGCTTTAATTTCCCCTTTTAGGTTCCTAGCTGCATCTAATTGCACTAGCGCGCTTTGTTGAAGGGCTAGCGCTTCTATGGCCCTCGTCTTATAAACTTTTCCTTTCCTTCCGCCCTCCCCGGTTTGCATCATGGACGCCTCTATCTCACCTATACTTTTTCTCACTGCAGAAATCGAGCTCGGATTCTGGGCGAGCGGCTGTAGAGGGGCCGTGTCCGCCTCGCTCTCCCTCTCTGCAGAGTTTCGGGCGTTGGCTGGCATCTTGATCGGTGTTCGTATGCCGAACATACCTTTGGTGTCCTATATGGTTTTCAAGTTGGAGGCAGGTAGGCCTTAGGTCGTCAATGTAATAAAATATATTAATATCTATGTATAGTATAAGTTAGATACTTAATATTATAAATGGTTCCCAAAAGGGGTAATAAGTTAGTTGTTATAAATTTTTTTTTTTATAATTAGGTAAGTCGATTGGTTTACTTATGCTATACTAGGGTCTATCCCCAATAGGGTGGTAGCCGTGTCAATTGTCACAATTTTTATATAAAAATAAAATTTTTAAAACTTATGCTAGAGTCTACTCCCAATAGGGTAGTAGCTGCGTCAAAATACTTTAAATAGTCAATAAGACTTAACCTAAGGTCTACTCCCAAAAGGGCAGTAGCCGTGTCAATAACTTATATACTAATAACGGTTTTCCAATAGGAAGAACCCCTGTCACTTAAATCTAATGTCACAGCCTTTGTACCCTTCAGGAGCGGTGCGTCAATTTTAAGATGTATAGCGCGCGAGTGGGCCTCCTATCCTTCGCCTTTTATGTGTGTGTGTGTGTGTGAGAGAGAGTGTGTGTGTGTGCCTTTGCACGTCTTCGGGGGATCCGCTGCAATCAGCGGAGCCGAATGAGGTGCTACACTTGTATTGTTGAAAGTATTTTTGTATGTGTGTTTGAGTGTGTGCGTGTGTATATATGCGAATGACAAAGTGGGCGGCGACAACCTGCTCCCCGTGTTATGAGGAGTTGATTGAGCCGTCACACTTATGTGTTTGTGTGTGAGACCGTGTCTTTGTGTGTTTGTGTGTGTTATCTTTGTGTGTGTGTGCGTGAGGTGTGTGCAACAGTTCTCAATCAACTCCCCTTCACACGGGGAGTCGATAGAGCTGTCACACGTGTATGTTCCTTGGGGTTGAATTTTTTTTTTTTTTTCAGCCCCAGGGGGTGAGGTATTAGGGCGAGGGGGGGGGTATGGTATGGACGCGACACGTCCCTATAACCCTTTTCTTATGTGACTAAGCTGAAAATGATATTGTTTTTAATTTAGCGTGCACCGTTATAGCCAAAATTGATGTAACTCTAGTTTGCTTATTATTTTTATTTCAATAATTTACAAAATAATTTTGAAAAATTTTTAAAACTGTTCCCGGTAGGGTTCGACTGGGCGGTCAAGGTCCAGTATACTATATAGTACTAAAATGCACCGTTCCTGAGTTATCCCGCACTTTTCCCCTTTTTTCTTCCCGGACTCCTAGTACCGCCGGTATTGGTCGAATTTACTTGTGCGATATGTCAAAATGACGGGCTCGTCGAGATCTATCTCGCGAGACCGTCCGCGGGCGAAATTTTCCGGGAGCCTCAGTTTTAAAAGGAAAAATCTGGGATTGGTACCTTTTTTTTTTTTTTTTTGTAGAGCTTCGTGCGGCGCGTCTGATGGTGTGCTTTTTTGATAGGGTCGTCGATCTTCTTTTCTTGTTATTTGGTGTCAAAGTCTTTTTATTTCTTGATTTTTTTGTTTTTCCGTTGTTCTTTTCTTCCCTGAAGAGATGTTAGATATGTTTTTATGCCATTTGAATCAGCTTTCTGCGGCGCTTCTGATGGACTATTTAGTTGGTTGAGAGTCCCACGGGATCTGGTTAGGTTAGGTTAGGTTAGGTTAGGTTAGGTTAGGTTCTCCCTTCGCAAAGGAAACCGCGTGGCGAGAGCTTCTCGCAACCCTGGAGCATGACCCGTGGGGGCGGCCATACCGAATGGTGATGAACAAGCTGCGACCCTGGGCTCCCCCACTCACCTCTAGCATCGAGCCGCGGCTACTGGCATCGGTGGTCTCCAGCCTTTTTCCATCGTCAGCGGTGGTTCGCAGTGAGGGAATGGATGGAGTTGTCTCCGAGTTTCCTGAGGTGGGAAGAGATGAGGTGGGCGCGGCGCTCTCTAAAGTGACCAGCAAAAGGACGGCCCCGGGCCTCGATGGCTTTCACGGTAAGGTCTGGGCTGCCGCTTTGAAGGATGAGGCAATGTTGGACAGGTTTAGGGGCCTCCTCACAAATCTCATGAGGGAAGGCCGCTTTCCCGGCGCTTGGAAGACCGGTCGACTGGTCCTTCTCAGGAAGCCGGGAAAGCCTGACGATTCACCGGGTGCGTACAGACCCATCGTTTTGTTGAGTGAAGGTGGAAAACTGTTTGAAAGGATACTCGTTGCGCGCATTGAGAGACATCTGAGAACGGAAGGACCAGATCTGGCCGATTGTCAATATGGGTTCCGGCGAGCACGATCAGCGATTGACGCCGTGGCGCGTCTACGTGAAATTTGCCGTCGAGCGTTTTCCGAGGACGGCGTGGCGTTGGCGGTTTCCCTAGATATCGCAAACGCTTTCAATACGATAACGCACCGCGCAATCTTGGAGGGACTGTCTCTGCACGAAGTACCCCTATACCTCAGAAGAATAGTCGGCTCCTACCTCTCGGACAGAAGCATTTCCTACCCGACCATAGAAGGATGGAGGAGTTACCCTGTCGAGTGTGGAGTCCCACAGGGATCTGTCCTGGGTCCACTATTGTGGAACCTGGGGTACGACGTGGTGTTGAGGGGATCGCTGCCACACGGAGTTAGCCTTATCTGTTATGCCGACGACACCCTCGTCGTGGCTACAGGGCGGGATTTTAGAGAGGCTCGCATGAGGGGAACCGCCGGAGTCGCCATGGTGGTCGAGAGAATCGCAAGGTTGGGACTAAGTGTTGCGCTACTCAAAAGTCAGGCTGTCGGCTTCCATGGCCCCCGCAAAAAACTTCCGGGGGATGCCTTCATCACTGTCCGCGGAGCAGACATTAGAATTGGCACAACAATTAAATATCTGGGTCTCGTGCTGGATTCGAGATGGAGTTTCGTGCCTCACTTTAAAGGACTGGCACCGAAGCTTAGCGCCACAGCTGCTGCGTTGGGTAGAATTATGCCAAACCTTGATGGTCCAGGCGAGAAAAGCCGCCGTCTTCTGGCTGGCGTAGCTCGGTCCCAGGCTCTTTACGGTTGCCCACTGTGGGCTGAAGCTTTGAGCAAAGAGAATACTAGAATACTGAGGCAACAGCAGAGAGCGATAGCAGTAAGACAGGCAAGGTGCTACCGCTCCGTTTCCTTCGACGCAGCCTGTCTCATTGCAGCTACAACGCCATGGTCGCTGGATGCAGTTGCGCTGTCCCGGGTTTTCTGGCGAAGGCGAGAGGCGAAGAAAGAGGGGGCAGAACCGGGCCTCGACCATGTTAGGAGGTGGCAAAATGAAGCCCATGAGTGGGCCACTGAAGAGTGGCAAAGACGGCTGCAGGAGGCAAGGGCTGGTCTGTGGACGGTGAGTGCCATTGCGCCCGTCCTGAAACAGTGGTTAGAGAGACGGGCGACCAAATCTTTAACATACCACGCGGCGCAAATGATCTCCGGGCATGGTTGTTTCGGCCATTTCCTCTTCAAAGTGGCAAGAAGAGAGGCGAGTCCGGAGTGCCACCACTGTGGCGCAGGAGAGGATAGGGCCGAACATACACTGTTGATGTGCCCGGCATGGTCGGCGGAAAGGTCCGCTCTGACGAGTGCCATCGGTATCACCACACAAGACCTAACGCTTGCGGTGGTGATAGAAAGGATGTCAGAGGCCGGTGGTGACGGTCAATGGGATGCCTTCCTTGATTTCTGCAAGGTTCTGAAGGTGAAGGAGGAGGCGGAACGCGCCCGCGAGGCCGACCCAATGGCAAGCGCAGTTAGGCGACGACGCGCGGGCCGGAGAAGGCTAGGTTATATTCAGCCACCATAGAGGAATGAGATTGTTATTTGTGTTTCATTATTAAAATTGTTATTTTACTTTATGTTATTGTGATTTTAATATTCTTGTGATATAAATGCCCGCCCTCTATACAGGCGGAGCACTGTGATATTGGCTGTGATAAAGAGAGTCGCGAAAGCGACAGTCGCTGGACCGGGGGTGGCGATAAGGCTACGCTGTTACCCGCACCCGTCCCATAGCGAAGAGATGGCGCCTTGGGGTTTTAGTGGGTATGCACAGACCGCGAGTCCCACATAACCCTTCCGCAATGGATCACCCAGCGCCGCGGGAGGGTATGCGCAACAGCATTTCCCCAAATTTAAAAAAAAAAAAAAAAAAAAAAAAAAAAAAAAAAAAAAAAAAAAAGGTTAGGTTCTCCCTTACCTCGGAACAATGGTCGGCTCCTACCTCTCGGACAGAAGCATTTCCTACCCGACCATAGAAGGATGGAGGAGTTACCCTGTCGAGTGTGGAGTCCCACAGGGATCTGTCCTGGTTCCACTATTGTGGAACCTGGGGTACGACGTGGTGTTGAGGGGATCGCTGCCACACGGAGTTAGCCTTATCTGTTATGCCGACGACACCCTCGTCGTGGCTACAGGGCGGGATTTTAGAGAGGCTCGCATGAGGGGAACCGCCGGAGTCGCCATGGTGGTCGAGAGAATCGCAAGGTTGGGACTAAGTGTTGCGCTACTCAAAAGTCAGGCTGTCGGCTTCCATGGCCCCCGCAAAAAACTTCCGGGGGATGCCTTCATCACTGTCCGCGGAGCAGACATTAGAATTGGCACAACAATTAAATATCTGGGTCTCGTGCTGGATTCGAGATGGAGTTTCGTGCCTCACTTTAAAGGACTGGCACCGAAGCTTAGCGCCACAGCTGCTGCGTTGGGTAGAATTATGCCAAACCTTGATGGTCCAGGCGAGAAAAGCCGCCGTCTTCTGGCTGGCGTAGCTCGGTCCCAGGCTCTTTACGGTTGCCCACTGTGGGCTGAAGCTTTGAGCAAAGAGAATACTAGAATACGGAGGCAACAGCAGAGAGCGATAGCAGTAAGACAGGCAAGGTGCTACCGCTCCGTTTCCTTCGACGCAGCCTGTCTCATTGCAGCTACAACGCCATGGTCGCTGGATGCAGTTGCGCTGTCCCGGGTTTTCTGGCGAAGGCGAGAGGCGAAGAAAGAGGGGGCAGAACCGGGCCTCGACCATGTTAGGAGGTGGCAAAATGAAGCCCATGAGTGGGCCACTGAAGAGTGGCAAAGACGGCTGCAGGAGGCAAGGGCTGGTCTGTGGACGGTGAGTGCCATTGCGCCCGTCCTGAAACAGTGGTTAGAGAGACGGGCGACCAAATCTTTAACATACCACGCGGCGCAAATGATCTCCGGGCATGGTTGTTTCGGCCATTTCCTCTTCAAAGTGGCAAGAAGAGAGGCGAGTCCGGAGTGCCACCACTGTGGCGCAGGAGAGGATAGGGCCGAACATACACTGTTGATGTGCCCGGCATGGTCGGCGGAAAGGTCCACTCTGACGAGTGCCATCGGTATCACCACACAAGACCTAACGCTTGCGGTGGTGATAGAAAGGATGTCAGAGGCCGGTGGTGACGGTCAATGGGATGCCTTCCTTGATTTCTGCAAGGTTCTGAAGGTGAAGGAGGAGGCGGAACGCGCCCGCGAGGCCGACCCAATGGCAAGCGCAGTTAGGCGACGACGCGCGGGCCGGAGAAGGCTAGGTTATATTCAGCCACCATAGAGGAATGAGATTGTTATTTGTGTTTCATTATTAAAATTGTTATTTTACTTTATGTTATTGTGATTTTAATATTCTTGTGATATAAATGCCCGCCCTCTATACAGGCGGAGCACTGTGATATTGGCTGTGATAAAGAGAGTCGCGAAAGCGACAGTCGCTGGACCGGGGGTGGCGATAAGGCTACGCTGTTACCCGCACCCGTCCCATAGCGAAGAGATGGCGCCTTGGGGTTTTAGTGGGTATGCACAGACCGCGAGTCCCACATAACCCTTCCGCAATGGATCACCCAGCGCCGCGGGAGGGTATGCGCAACAGCATTTCCCCAAGTTTAAAAAAAAAAAAAAAAAAAAAAAAAAAAAAAAAAAAGGTTAGGTTCTCCCTTACCTCGGAACAATGGTCGGCTCCTACCTCTCGGACAGAAGCATTTCCTACCCGACCATAGAAGGATGGAGGAGTTACCCTGTCGAGTGTGGAGTCCCACAGGGATCTGTCCTGGTTCCACTATTGTGGAACCTGGGGTACGACGTGGTGTTGAGGGGATCGCTGCCACACGGAGTTAGCCTTATCTGTTATGCCGACGACACCCTCGTCGTGGCTACAGGGCGGGATTTTAGAGAGGCTCGCATGAGGGGAACCGCCGGAGTCGCCATGGTGGTCGAGAGAATCGCAAGGTTGGGACTAAGTGTTGCGCTACTCAAAAGTCAGGCTGTCGGCTTCCATGGCCCCCGCAAAAAACTTCCGGGGGATGCCTTCATCACTGTCCGCGGAGCAGACATTAGAATTGGCACAACAATTAAATATCTGGGTCTCGTGCTGGATTCGAGATGGAGTTTCGTGCCTCACTTTAAAGGACTGGCACCGAAGCTTAGCGCCACAGCTGCTGCGTTGGGTAGAATTATGCCAAACCTTGATGGTCCAGGCGAGAAAAGCCGCCGTCTTCTGGCTGGCGTAGCTCGGTCCCAGGCTCTTTACGGTTGCCCACTGTGGGCTGAAGCTTTGAGCAAAGAGAATACTAGAATACGGAGGCAACAGCAGAGAGCGATAGCAGTAAGACAGGCAAGGTGCTACCGCTCCGTTTCCTTCGACGCAGCCTGTCTCATTGCAGCTACAACGCCATGGTCGCTGGATGCAGTTGCGCTGTCCCGGGTTTTCTGGCGAAGGCGAGAGGCGAAGAAAGAGGGGGCAGAACCGGGCCTCGACCATGTTAGGAGGTGGCAAAATGAAGCCCATGAGTGGGCCACTGAAGAGTGGCAAATTTTCATGAAGCAGTTCCGGAGATAGAGATTTTTTTTTCATATTTTCATAATTAATTACAAATTACTAATTCAGTTTATACAAAGTTGTACATTTTTATATATTAAACGATAGAGCGATCAAAGGCGCATCGTTTAATACCAGTATCATAACAATAGGACGGAATTCCGATTTTTCAGGAGCTGAAAACTGGATTTTTAGAGTTTTTCAGTCGCCAAATTACGGCGCTTCAACTTTTATTTACCACGGCTGTACAGGATTATAGGCAAGAGTAAGAGCTATCGCCTGATATATTAATCTCTAAAATCGGAGCACCGACAGCCCCTCAAACACTCCAAAAACTAGTTTTTGCGTTCAAACGCCCTCCGAACTACGCACAACTTACACGCACGTCATAACAGCAGAACCGGCGTCGTCTGACGCATCAGACGACACCAATATCATAAATTTTCGTCAAGCGGTTCCTGAGAAATCAACAGCTTTCACCTTTACTCCAGGGTTTCCACTGGAACCACTTCAACAAAAAATAAATTAAAAACAGCATAATATCCGCCATAGTCATCTTCTACGGACCAGATCATCTCACCACTTCGACCTTCATCACCAGCTCCACCAGGAACCATAATTCCTGGTGATTACCAGGAACTGCCTTCTCACCAGCACCACCTTGTAGACCTCTTCACGGGCTACAAGGCGAACCCAAACACCGGCTTCAGCTGCGAAGCGGACCAGGAGATATCCTGTGCGGAAATTTCAGGTAAGGCGGATTACCAGCCTCATCTCCAACACTACACTCTATCACTCGCAAACACATCGAGCTTGGGCTCGTTTAAATCGCCTTTCTAAGGCGAACACGAATATCACCGTACAGACGTTCACAAACCTTCCCTTCTCCCCCCCAAACGGAATTTCCTGTCCCCCCCCCTCAAAATCTCAACCCCCCCTCCCCACCCCCTCGTGTTTGGTATCATCTGAATCGTCTTTAGAAGGCGATTCCAACCCACTAGTCGGACCTCAATTTTGACCACCCCCCACCTCCACCTTAATCATGCTCCCCCGAACCCCTCCGAAAACAGCTCTGATTAACACCCCTTCGCCGACAACTTCCAGCTCTACAGCAAGGCGGAACATTGTTAACTCCTTAAGCCCCGCCTTCGCCCGCTCCAGCCTACCTGCGGAGTCTACTCACATGGAGTTGGCAAGGGATCTTCGGCGAAGGGCTATGAACGCGCTTTGCTCCTCGCGCAATTTGAAAACAGAGATCAAGGTCGCGATCACTGAGGCTATTGACGGCCTTTTCGGAGTCGTCGCGATCCTTGATCCCACCACCGACCCCACCAAACCTCCCCCTTCACAAACAAACAACACTATACAGAATACTGAACAATACACGCAATTAGTACAGAAACTCGAGACTCACTCTGGATTACTAGAGGAGTCCTACCGGGCTATCCGCGAACACACTAAACTCATAAAAACGTTACCGAAACCAGCCTCTGTGGCATCACCACCTCCTGCAGTCGAGAAGAACAACACCATCAAATCATACGCTAAGGCCGCCGCCATACCAAAGCCCCCCGCGGGCCCCTCCATTGTGGTTTTAGGTTAGGTTAGGTTAGGTTAGGTTAGGTTTGGTAGGTTAGGTTAGGTTAGGTTAGGTTAGGTTAGGTTAGGTTAGGTTAGGTTCCCCCCCCCACCGCGGACGAACTTACCCGCGGCTCCCTAGGCTTGTCGTGCCGGGGGGGGGCTCAGTACCTGGAACGATCGCTGTATGGGCAGCCATCGCGAAGGGGAAGCGAATAAGGGAGCGGCCGGCCTCCACTTTGGACGCCGGTCTAGGTATAAGCATCAGCGCTCAGCGGACGATCATTCCCGCACGTCCCTTGCCAGCTGGAGCGATCGTTGATCGCGAAGGTAAAGCAAGGGACACCGGAGGAGCTGCTCCTGACCGTCTCACTGAGACGCGAAGGACGCAGCAGCCGTCTCTGACGGCATAGGAGGACCGCGCGTCAACCGACGTGCAGTAGGCGCGGACCGGGAGTGCCCTGCAACCCGGTTAATCACGCGCCTTAGGTGGAGCCTGCCAGTAAAGTGAGTCCACGGTTATCGCACGGCGATAGAGACTTCACTCCCCCGCGCTACCTCTGCGCGCCCAGGCACGGGGGCCCGCTATTTGGGTTACCGCAGGTTAGGTAAGGTTCGGCCGGCCTCCACTTCGGACGCCGGTCATGATTCGGGGCATCAGCGCCCTGCGGACGAGTTTCCCGCACGTCCCTTGCCAGCCGGAGCGATCGCGAAATCGCGAAGGTAAAGCGACGGACACCGGAGGAGCTGCACCCGCAAGTACGGGACGCAGCAGCCGTCTCCGACGGCAAAGGAGGGCCGCGCGTTTCACGACGCGCGGTATGCGCGGGCCGGGTCGTGGGTTATGGCCAAACGGCTGATACCATAGCTCGGTCCATGACGCGCTGAGATGGGGTCCTGGTGGTTTTAGTGGGTATCGGCTGAACGCCTTTAGGTCGAGTCCCACACTCCCCGCGCTATACTCCGAATGCCCCGGCGCGGGGGCCCGTAAGCGGGTTTCCCCAGGTGAAAAAAAAAAAAAAAAAAAAGGTTAGGTTAGGTTAGGTTAGGTTAGGTTAGGTTAGGTTCCCCCCCCCACCGCGGACGAACTTACCCGCGGCTCCCTAGGCTTGTCGTGCCGGGGGGGGGCTCAGTACCTGGAGCGACCGTTGTATTACCGTCGCGAAGGGGAAGCGAATAAGGGATTGGCCGGCCTCCACTTTGGACGCCGGTCTGTATACAGGGCATCTGCGCCTAGCGGATGACCATTCCCGCACGTCCCCTGCCAGCTGGAGCGATCATTGATCGCGAAGGTGTGGCAAGGGACATAGGAGATCGCCCTACTGGGCAGCGTCGTGGGGCCGCGGTGGCGAAGAGTCACTGTCGGTCAGAGATCTTAGTTAGATCCGGGATAGACTGTTACTCGGTGCAGTTGTCGTGGACATGTCTCGCGGACTGCGCCCTGCCAGGGAGCTTGCCTTTACCGGCCGGCTTGAGTGGAAGGAAAACCACAATAAAAAACCCTGAATGTGCACGCGCTGAGACGCCCTTACGGGCCTTGCGTGGCGCTGCACCCCTTCTCTCTTTTTCAGGGTGAGCAGGTTGCTCGAACAGTACTTCGAGTGTCTAGCGGCCAACCCTTGGATACCTCCCGACCTCCAAGTGGTAACAGGGTTACTCGGGTGCAGGGGTCTCCGCCCGGGTGGACTTTTATTTCCCCCATGAACCAACCTCATATGGAAAATTTTATTGAAAAAAACAAAAACGACGAAAAGGAAGGAGACATTACGGAGGAGAGCAGGAGGACGAAGACGAAGGACCTGCGGATCGTATTAAATCGGATTCCGACGCCGATACCGTCCGCAGCGGAGGAGAGCGTAGACCAGACCGACTCGGACGCTGGATCGATGGTCAGCGCAACATCGAACAGTCGAGTGGGATCACCGCAACGGGACTTTGCCGGTCGAATGTGGAGCTCAAGAGGAGCAAAGAAGAGAGGAAGGGATGAAAGCGAGGGTAGCTCGACAGATACCCCCCCTCTCCCGCGAACGGAAAAAGAAAGGGCGAGGCAAGCCATCGACAACGGGCGATGGCCTCGCAGTAACTAAAGAAGCCTACCTTAAGGCTAAGGAGGCTCAACTGAGAAGAAGAAGCGCTGAAGCTGAATTGATGGACCCAGCCGCAGAAGCCCAACAGACGAGCCCGGCTCCATCCTACAAGGAGACAGACGATTTTCTGAGCGGTCAACTGGGACTCAGCTCGGACTCGTCAGAAAATGTCCTCAGGCGCATCGAGGCGAGCCTGGGGATTGTGACGGAGGTGGCGTCGAAATCCAAGAACCTCAAGGGTCCCTTCATCCGTGCGTTGAAGGATGCCGTACAGGAGCTTAGGAAAGACACCATAGAGCTCGCCCAAAAAACAACGTCGGACGAGACGCGAGCGCTGCGAAAAGACAACCATCGTCTTCAAATCCAAGTAGACCTTCTGCAAAAGCAGATGGATACTCTAAGAAATCAAATGCCGACGCCGAAATCGGCATCAAAGGAGACGCGTATTCCGGACCTGGAAGAGATGGAGGCCCGCATATACCGCAATATTGGAGAGAGAATTAATGCGAGGATCGAGGATTTGGAGCCCCGTCTCAATCCTGAGAAACGCCTCCGACCCCCGCTCGCAGCAGATTCTAGAACTCAGGTCGTGGAAACGTCGATTTCGGCGCTCCCTCTGACAAAGAAGAACCAAAAGAAGAAAAAGAGCCCCAAGGCAAAGAAGAGTCAGCCAGCGCAAGGATACGAAAGTGTGCCCATCGACACACCGTCTACCACTGCTGCTGCGACACGCCCGCCTAATCCGGACGCAGAGGAAAGCGCCTGGATCAAAGTGGGCAAGAGAGGGAAGGCTGTCCAACGAAGGGAGGACGGCAAGAATAAGGCCCCCGCGGTAATATCCAGAACGCGCAAAGGCGTAAAAAAGAAGAAAGAGCGAGCATCACAAAAAGAACAGCCAAAGCTCCGAGCCCCGCGTTCGGCAGCCGTGAGCATCACGCTCTCAAAGGAGGCTCAAGATAGAGGGTTAACCTACGCCGGGGTAATGAAGGAGGCACGCTCAAAGATTGACCTGAACGGCCTGGGCCTCGAAGCGGTGACGTTCCGTCGAGGAATTACCGGTTCTGCCATACTTCAGATTCCCGGAACGGGAAGGGATGGCATAGCGGACACCCTAGCGACGAAATTGATAGAGGCGCTACCCATGGAGGGTATTAAAATCGCCAGACCACACAAAATGACGAGCGTCCGAATCTCTGGTCTGGATGACTCAATCACGGCTGAGGAGATCCGGACTGCGGTTTCCACAAAGGGAGAGTGCCCCGGAGACCAAATTCGGGTGAGCGGGGTGCACCCAGAGAGAGGCGGGCTCTTTGCGGCGTGGATCACATGTCCGATGGCGGTCGCCAAGAAAATTGCAGAAGGCAGATTCCTGGTAGGATGGGTGGTGGCAAAAGTCACTTTACAGAAACCCAGAGCACTGCGTTGCTACAGGTGCCTTGAAGCAGGACATGTGGCAAACCGCTGTCCCGTGGAAGAGGATAGAAGTGCGCAGTGCCACAGATGCGGATCACCTGGCCACAAAGTGGCTGAATGCACGGCTAGAGCCCACTGCAACATCTGTGCGTCAGCTGGAAGGTCGGCGCAGCATCGTTTGGGCGGTCCTTCGTGCTCGGCTCCCAAAAGAAGGGTGCCAAGAAGAGGACAAACTAAGAAAGTACCCCCTCCCCAGCCGAGCGGGGATATGATGGAGACAGAAGCGATCGCCACTAAGTGATATGCTGCCTATACTACAGGCAAACCTTAACCACTGCGCCCGAGCTCAAGATCTGCTCGTTCAGAGTATGGCGCAGTGGGCGATCGATATAGGAATCGTGTCTGAACCTTACCTGGTGCCAGAGAATGATAAATGGTATGGCGACGAACGGCAGCTGGCTGCCATAGTAGTTCCGGCGGGCTCCTCCAGGGTGACGGATTCGCGTCGTGGAAACGGATGGGTGGCGGTGAAGTTAACCGAGTTTGCTATCATCTCGGTATACTCCCCACCGAGTCGACCTATTGTGGAGTTTGAGGATCTTCTGTCCGAGCTCAGGAGTGTGCTGAGTTGGTGTGCCCCACTTGAAGTCTTGGTTGCCGGGGACTTCAATGCGAAATCCACGGTGTGGGGTTCCCCAACAACGAACGGAAGAGGCGAAGCTATCATAGAGTGGATGGCGGAGACCAACACAGTTATCTGTAATTTGGGATCGGTACACACATGTGTTAGAGGCTGGGGAGGATCCGTGGTGGACGTAACGTTCGCAACCCCTTGCCTCGCGCGTCGAGTGCAAGACTGGAGAGTTATAACGGGCGTGGAGACGCTCTCGGACCATCGCTACATTAGATACAGCGTCCTACCACAATCGCCGGTACCTCCCGTACGGGAGAGAATTCAACGAGAAGCCGGCCCTAGATGGTCACTCAAATCCTTGGATGTAGAGGCGTTGAAGGTGGCAGTGGAAGTCAGCTCCTGGTGCTCTCGCATCGAGGGCTCGACGGTCGAGACAGAAGCGGCGTGGTTTGAGACGACCTTGAAAGGAATCTGCGACGCCTCCATGTGTAGATCGCGGAGCCTGCCGGACAAGAAGAATATGCATTGGTGGAGTGCAGAACTGACCAGACTCCGGAAAGCATGCATAACGGCGCGAAGACGTCTACGGAGACTCAGGAGGCTGCAAGGTGCAGTGCGTGGAGGAGAAGAGGAGCTGCGACTCCGCGCAGATTTACAACAACAAAAAAGGGCGCTCAGAATTGGGATCATCGAGTCGAAAGAGCGAGCGTGGGAGGAGTTTCTGGCCACTCTGGAACTAGATCCCTGGGGGAGACCCTACAAGATGGTGATGGCTAAATTACGCCCATGGGCCCCCCCGATAACGGAGCAGCTACAAACACCTCTGCTAGAGTCTGTCGTGACGTCTCTTTTCCCAACGGCAACTGCGGAAATGGCGCCACCGCTAGACTCCTTAGGCGACGAACAAGCACAATCTGAGGTATCAGAAGCCGAGATAACGGCTGCAGTCCAGAAGATGACGAGCAAAAGGACTGCTCCTGGCCCGGACGGTGTACACGGTCGGGTCCTCGCGCTCTCTTTACGGCACGGATTGATGGAGAGGTTCCGGTCCTTTCTTTCATCCTGCTTGATAACTGGAATCTTCCCAAATAACTGGAAGAGCGGACGGCTGGTTCTCATAAGGAAGGCTGGAAAACCGGCCGATTCACCCTCGGGATACCGGCCAATAGTTCTACTCTGCGAGATGGGCAAAATTCTGGAACGAGTTATCTCCGAACGCATCGGGCGTCACCTAACATCAGACGGACCCGATCTGTCGGACTGTCAGTTCGGCTTTCGGCACAGAAGGTCTACCATAGACGCCATTGCTCGTCTAAGAGAAATAACAGAAGAAGCGGTAGCCCAAGGCGGTGTCGCTATAGCGGTATCGCTCGACATCGCGAACGCTTTCAACACCCTACCGTGGGAGGCCATCCTGAACGGGCTCAGGTTCCACGGAGTGCCCACTAACCTGACGACAATAGTATGCGATTATCTGAGGAACAGGGAAATCACATACCCGAGTCGAAACGGATGGAGAAGACACCAAGTGCGGTGCGGTGTTCCACAGGGATCGGTCCTGGGCCCGCTCTTGTGGAACATCGGATACGACAAGGTCTTGAGGGGGGCGTTGATCCGTGGTGTGCAGGTTCTGTGCTATGCGGACGATACCCTCGTCGTCGCCGTCGGAGATACGTATCGAGATGCCTCCCTTCGGGCGACTGCGGGTGTCGCGCAGGTCGTCACACGCATACGGAATCTAGGATTACGGGTCGCCCTAGAAAAATCAGAAGCCATCGCCTTTACAGGCCGTCGCAGATTGCAGCCTCCAGACGCGCAAATCGTCGTCGGAGGCGTGCCCATAACAATAGCAAAGAAGCTGAAATACCTCGGTCTCACGTTGGACCCGAAATGGTCCTTCAAGGAACATTTTAAAGAATTAAGACCGAAGATCGAGACGACAGCCAGAGCTCTAAGCCGCATCATGCCCAACATTGGAGGGCCGCGCGACTCGTGCAGGAAGCTATTTGCCGGCGTCGTCAGGGCTCAAGCCCTTTACGGATGCCCAATCTGGGCCAATGCGACAGGTCTCAATCAAAAGAACCGGACACTTTTGAGACAGACGCAGCGGATCGTCTCGTTGAGGATTGCTCGGGCGTACCGGACCGTATCTTTTGACGCAGTTTGCGTGATCGCGGGCACGTGCCCGTGGTATCATGATGCAGTCGCGCTTGCCGAAATTTACTGGCACAGGGATCGCTGCAGGAGAAGCGGCGAAGAACCAACCCCTGAGGCCATGGAAGAGTGGCGGACTGAGTCCAGCGACGCAGCCCTTCACCGGTGGCTCCAAGATCTGACAAATGCGAGTTCGGGTTCATGGACCCTTGAGGCCATACGGCCTGTACTCAAGGATTGGCTAGACAGGCGATGGGGGACGCTGACATTCCACCTAGTCCAGCTGCTGACCGGCCATGGCTGCTTTGGCTACTATTTGAGCCGCGTAGCCCAGCGAGAAGCAACCCCCTCCTGCCATCACTGCGGTTGTTTAAACGACACCGCTCTCCACACATTGAGAGACTGTCCAGCCTGGGCCTCCGAAAGGAGCACCCTTCGCTCAGCCATCACAACGCCGGATCTGACGCTTCCCAATGTGGTGATCGCCATGGTTGGGAACAGAAGAGCCTGGGAGGCGGTCGTCGCATTTGCCGAGGCCGTTCTCCAGAAGAAAGAAAACGCAGAGCGGGCCCGGGAAATAGATCCTGCAGCGCCGCCCTCAAGAAGAAGACGTCCTGGGCGCCGCCGCCGCGAATATCTCCGGCGCGCATAGCCCAATTAGGACAGAACGCTGGTTTGTTTTTTACTTGCTGTTTGTGGCTACCTGCTTCGCACTGCTTTCTGCTTATCATTGCTTTTGCTTATTTCTTTATGTTGCTCTCTTTGCGTTGCTTTTGTATTTGTTGCTTTTTGTTGCTTTTAATGCCTTTGTTTTTTGCTTTTCGCAGTGATGTTTTCTGCTTTTTGTTGCTTTTGCTTATTTTGCTAGCTTGACTGCTGTTACCCGTCCCCTGGGAGCTGGAGCGATCGCAAGATCGTGAAGGTGAAGCAAGGGACCTAGAAGAGCTGCTCCTGACCGACTCGAAAGAGAAGTGAAGGACGCGGTAGCCGTCTAAGACGGCCAAGGAGAACCGTGCGTCTCACGATGCACGGCATGCGCGGACCGGGAAGTGGGTTATGGCCTAACGGCTGATACCACGACTCGGTCCAATGACGCGCTGAGAAGGGGTCCTGGTGGTTTTAGTGGGTATTGGCCGAACGCCTGTAGGCGAGTCCCACACTCCCCGCGCTAATTCTCCGAATGCCCCGGCGCGGGGGCCCGTAAATGGGTTTCCCCAGGGAAAAAAAAAAAAAAAAAAAAAAAAAAGGTTAGGTTAGGTTAGGTTAGGTTAGGTTAGGTTAGGTTAGGTTTTTTTTTTTTTTTTTTTTTTTTTTTTTTTTTTTTTTTTTTTTGTTAATTGCTAGTGGGCCTACCTCCCCGGCGACTCACGCCCCGGGGCCGAGGAAGCTAAGCTAGGTTAATAATTTTTTCAGTGGGTTTTTTATTTAATTCAATAAAATACAACAATATATGTGGGTGAGGTGACTCAGTGTCGGCTTCGCTATCGGATACGATCAACCTTCACTGAGCCACCTGCATAGAGTCCACGTCGTAACGATCATATTTATAAATCTTAATTTAATGCAGTGTTAACATATTAAAAAAAAGTAATACAGTAGAAAAATTTACAATTAAAAGTTACAGAATAATGTGAAGGAATATAAAACTAATGTTGGTAGGCACGGGTAAGGTGGTTGAGGATCGGCATGCTATTAGATACAAATTCCTCCTCTCAACCACCTGAGACTACCCGCGCGCTTTCAATGCTTTGTGTACAAAGAACTTCTAAAATTAAATATAAGTATAAAGTTAAAGTATTTACATGTAAAAATATAATTGGTGAAGAGAAATGCAAGACATGAGTGTAAACAATGATTAGATTAAAGAGTTCAATAATTTAAACACGTAGTAGAAGGTTTTAGACGCGGTGAGATGGTTGAGGGTCAGTCATGCTATTGGATACAATTCCTTCCCCTCAACCACCTGCGCCATTACCGTGATTTGAGAATAGAAGGAATAACTTTTCGTACCATAGAGGTGTAAATTAACCAGAAAGTGTAATGACTAAATAGTTTAAAAACTTCAGCCAAGGTAAAGACAAAGAAATGAGCATTATAACTGATTGTGCTGAAAATAGTTCAGATTAACAATGTGATAAATGTAAACGTTTTTAATAAGCGAAAGTAAAAGTAAAAGTAAAAGTGGCAATAACATTAAAAGTAGTGTTTTTCAAACAAGGTGACAAAGTTTGAGCATATTGCTGGGTAAAAGTAAATGTAAAAGTGACAATAGAATTAAAAGCAGCGTTTTTATAACACAGTGGGTAAAATATTTTAGACAATAAAAGTGAAAATAATATTAATAAAGGCTACAAAGAAATTGGGGAGGTAGAAGGGTCCAAAGTAAGACGGATAGCAGCTAAGTGTAATTGTAATTGTGTGTGTAACAGCTGTAAGATGAAAAGGTGTTGTAAGGGATGTAGTGTGTCTGCAAAAAGTAAAAGTAAAAGTAAAAGTAAAAGTGTACAACCGGTCCTTGTGAAGGTGTGTGTTATATGATGTATATCTGTGATGGCTTAAGTGTTTTGTGTAATGTTAGTATAGCGAAGGCTGCCCAAGAACTGTTGCCGTGCGCTGTAATCGCAGTCGACATCGGTGTAGGTTTTAGGTATAGTAGATTTGAGTGTAGGTTGTGTGTTGTGTTGTGTGTTTTGTTTGCTATGGTTTTTGCTGAAGTATGTGCGTGTTTAGGCGTAGTCGACTTTTGATTCAACGCGGGCGCGCATAGCTCGGAGTTTGGGGCAGCGTTCTGAATCGGCGCGGTGTTGGGTGTCAGTGGTTGTTTTGTGGGTAATGTTGTGTTGGTGGCAGTTAGTGCATGTGAAAGTGTGCTCCTTGCACTCAGCAGTGAGATGTTGGGCTGAGCACTTGGCGCATGTGGGTGATTTAGCGGGGCACCGGTTTTTGGTGTGTCCGAAATTCAGGCAGTTCTGACACTGTCTGAATGGTGAGAAGTTCGCACAGTGCACCCGCTGCATGCCGATGTTTACTCTGCCGAGGTCAGCAAAAGCTTTCCAGGCAGAGGGTGTGGTTGTGAGGACCGTGTTATAGAGTGAAGTGTTTCGGTTGTTAGCCAAGAATTTAATTGAGAATGTATGATTAGTGAGTGTTGGGTTCTGATCCCTAATAGTGTGAATGAGGTCAAACTCCGGTATGTTCTTGGATATGCCCTTCAAAATGATCATTGGACTGATCCGCTTCTCATCTTGGGCCTTAATTGTGTTAGTGTTGTTGAGTTGTGTGACTGTGTGCTTTTTGTGGTCTTCGGATTCGAAGACCATTTTGAGTTTATTGTTTGAGAGTGGAGTGACCTTAAGTGGCGCGTATCCACCCTCGCGGAAGTTTACTGTTTTGCAAATTTGTGTGATAAGTTTTTCTGTTGTTTCAAACCCCTCACCGGAAACAATAATTGAAGGGCCAACGGGTGCTTTAGGGGCCGCGGTGGCCGTGGCGTATGTTTTGGTTTTAATCTTGTCGGTAGTGTTCGTGTATTCGGTGATGGTGGGTTTGGGTGTGGATTTTAATTGTTTGTTGAGTGCATTGATGGCCTTATTGGATTCCTCGAGGAGCTTAGTGTGTTGGTCGATTTTCTCGATTAATAGTGTAGTGTTAGTGTTGGTGTCAGGTTTCGATTTGTTTGTTTCATCCGTTGCAACTGCGGGAGGCTTAGAGGGGGAAGGGGAGGGGGAGGGAGAACCGAAATGTGCTATGACTCCGAAGAGTCCGTCTATCGCCTCTGTGATTGCTACCTTCAGTTCCGTTTTTAGGTTTCTGGAGGCAGCGATGGCGTCCAAGCCCTTTCGCCTGTACTCTCTCGCCATAAGAGTGTGCGTTGGCTCAGTTAGTTGCACGCTGCGGCTGAAAGCAGGGCTCAGGACTTCGGCAAGAGTCCGTCTCGCCGCAGTGTTGGAGGCAGTCCCAGGTGAAGGGGTCGGGGTGCTCGGTTTTGACGATTTTGGTGGGGAACGGGTAATCATTTTTTTTCGTAAAAAGTGGTGGGGGGGTCAAAAATGAAAACGGTTTACAGCGTTGGAATCGCCTTTAAAAGACGATTCAAACGATATATGACTCGAGGGGGTGCGGAGGGGGGGTAACAATTTTAGGGGAGGGGGGGTGAAAATTCAATTTGGGGGATGAAGGGAAAGTTTGCGAGCGGCTGTATGACTGTAGCTGTGTTCCCCTTGAAAAGGCGGTTTAAACGAGCCCAAGCTCGGTGTGTTTATGTGTGATTACGTGTGGTGTTGGAGATGAGGCTGATAATCCGCCTTACCTGACACTTCCGCAGTGGATATCTCCTGTTCCGCTGGACCGTAGACACCGGAGTTTGGGTTCTTCTTGTAGCCCACAAGCAGGACTACAAGATGGTGATGGTGAAGAAGCAGTTCCTGATGATTACCAGGAATCTTGGCTCCTGGTGGAGCTGATGATGGATGCTGGCGGAGTCGTGTTAGCTTTTCTGATAGAAGGGAGTTCGATGTATAATACTCCGTATAGAATGGATTTTTATTGCACAGGGATCCTGTGGAAACCCTGTGCAGCAATCTTCTTATGGTCCTATCTTCCAAACTACACGACGGAAATTGATGATATTGGTGTCCAGGGGTGCGCAAATTGAAGGTGCAGCTAATGGCGATGGTGCTGAAGTGGTGTCGTACTGTTTGGATGGCGTTCAGACGCAAAAACCAGTTTTTAGCTGTTCTCAGGGGATATTTAACTTCAGATTTTTAAAAACGATATGTCAAACGATAGCCTGCAATCATGTGCGTGTTTTGAAGTAATAACTGTTGTTGTAAGTAGTAGGGCCGTGAGTCGGCGACTGAAAGACTGTAAAAAGTTGGTTTTCAGCCCCTGAAAAATCGGGTTGTTATCCAATTGTGATGTTATTGATATCAATCGATGCGCCGTGGATCGCTCTATCGTTTGATGTGTTGATATTTAAAACTTGACATAATTTAAAGGAGTTATTTAAAAATTTTGTAAAAGTGAGAAAAAAATTAATATCTTCTGATCTGCTTAACGGAAATTTAAGATTTTGATGTCAGAAGATGCGCCGCAAAAAGCCGGTTCTATTGATACTAATAACTCTATGGTAGTGCGTTGAAATCAGGGGGTTCAAACGCAAAAACTGGTTTTCAGGAGTTTTCAGGTACTGAAAGAGCTCCGATTTTCAAGTCCGATACGTCGTTAGATAGGTATTGAAATTGAGAATAATCCTGTAAAGTTTTCGTGATCGAATCTATCAGCGCCGTGATTTGGCAGCTGAAAAACCAGTTTTCAGCTGCTGAAAAATCGGGGTTCAGTCCGGGGTTATTGTGTTTGATATCAAACGACGCGTCTTTCGAAGCTCTATCGTTTGGTATATTAAAATGTAACAAAATAAATTGAATAGTATCACTAAATAGAGTTTTTCTTAGTTTTTAATAAAAATGTCTGTATTTCAGGAACCACTTGATATAAAATTAAGGATTTGGTGTCAGAAGATGCGCCTGATGAAGCCGGTTCTATTGATGCTAATATCTCTATGGTAGTGCGTTGAAATCAGGGGGTTCAAACGCAAAAACTGGTTTTCAGGAGTTTTCAGTTGCTGAAAGAGCTCCGATTTTGAAGTCCGATATGTCGTTAGATAGCTATTGAAATTGTGAACAATCCTGTGTATTTTTTGTTATTGTAGTTTTCAGCGCCGCGATTTGGCGACTGAAAAACGGTTTTCGGTTCCTGAAAAATCAGGTTTCAGTCTGATGTGGTCAAGATGGGTATCAGAAGATGCGCCTTGAAGAGAGCTATCATATGGTGTAATAAAAAGTAGTGGTCGTAGATCTATTTTAGAAGTTATTGAGATTTTACCGGTAATTCCTTCACCAAATCCTGAAATGTGAGTCCTTGTCGACCCAAATAGGGTCGAAATGTGCGCAGCACTGTGTTCTATCACCACGATAACACTTTAGATTTTTCACTGCACTTTAAGTATTTTTAATAACGAAAAAACTGAAATTTTTAAAGTTTTTAGTCTATAAAAAATATAAAATGAAAATTTTTGAAAATGAATTTAACACTGCACGAAAGAGCGGAATTTTCCGCGTCTTTTGAAGTATGATTCACTGTTGTAGGTACACGAGAACTATTTTTAAAACTTTTTTGAAGTTGTTTCTTAGCGCGGAGCGACGTGGAAACGGCCGTTTTTGGTGGCGTTTGGACGCGGACTGGTTAGGTTAGGTTAGGTTAGGTTAGGTTAGGTTAGGTTAGGTTAGGTTTTTTTTTTTTTTTTTTTTTTTTTTTTTTTAATTGAATCACCTAGTGGCCTACTCCACGGCACCGGGCAGGTCCGTGGCCGAGGAAGCTATTCGACAAGTGTTTATTTATTCACATAATATTCATATAAAATACAATACAGTTTTACAATTGCAAAGTATTTACATGAATAGGGTTTGGATCTGCAGCGGATGGAGCTATTTGATACTCTGCTTTCCGCTGCAGATCCCTTATAATTATAATGAGCTTACAACTAAGGTTTGAATTGAACATAAAAATCGTTTGGTGTATACATTTGGTATCTGGATAACAAATAGAAAATAATTAATAGAAAAATAACATTTTTGTTGGTAAATAAAGAACTTACAAAAAGAAAGAAAAAGCTTTTTACATAATCTTACATAAGTAGGGAGTGATGAAATTTTACAAAATAGTGAAAAAGTTAACATAAGTAACATTCTTAAAATTAATGAGTAACACAAAAAAGTAGGATCTACGTGCCATTGAACGCCTTTAAATTAGTGATGATGTATTTAATGAATGTGTTGAATGATTTGGCTGATGATTCTTTTGTGATGATTTCTTCGATGTTGTATGGGTCAATGTTGATGAAGAGACATGTGTGTTCGTGTATTGATCTTTGAAGATCGAATCTGGGGCATTCACGAATGAGATGGATTAGATCCTGTATGGATGTATTGTTGCAGGGGCAGTGTGCGTTGTCAGTGATGTGAAATTTGTGTAGATATTCTTTGGCAAAAGAGTGGCCGGTGAGAAGTTGAGTCATTTCAAAGGATGTGGGAATGGCAAGGAAGAATGCTTGTATTTTGTTAAGATGTGGAAAGAGTTTTTTCGTGAATGCCCCAGTAGCCTCTTCGATATAGCGTGTTTGTGTAATGTATTTTGTTTCCTGTTTTATTAGATGTTTAATATGTGATATGGGACATGCAATATAATCTGGTGACTTATGTAGTGATGCTGCTTTGTTGGCCGCTATGTCAGCTATTTCGTTGCCAAGTACTCCTGAGTGGCCTTTCACCCAGTAAAAGAAAATATGTGTGGCTGGTTTATTGTTAATGAGGTGTAAGGTGTGGTGAATGTTTGTGACTATAGGATGGGTATTTGTGTGTTGTTTAAGAGCGGCTAAAGCCGACTGTGAATCTGTGTGAATGATGGCATTTGTGATCTTTTTGGTGTGTAGGTAAAGTATGGCATGTTTAATAGCTGCCAGTTCTGCCTGAAAGACAGAGCTGGTGCTGTGTAATTTGATGTGTTTAGTATGAGTGTGGGTATGGGTGAGTTCATTACGACTGGAGATTAAGGGCGGAGAGGGTGTGTATACGACAAACGCGGCGCCGGTAGAACCGTCGTCATGTTTACTGCCGTCTGTGTATATGTGAGTGTAGTGAGTGTGTTCTAATTCCTGGTATGTTTCATTTGTTAATGTTTTTATGGGTGTTCGAGCTGCAGGATGAAGTAAGTCCGAGAAGCGGACAGGTGTTTCAATTGGTATGTCGTTGGGTAGTCTCTTGGTGTGTCTATTGATGCGTGTGGTTTCAATCTCCGCCGCTTGTAGGAGTGTGAGGTCTAGTGGTGTGAGTCGTGCAAGTGCAATTGCTGCATTGGAGGAGACAGTTCTGAAAGCCCTGATGGCCCTCAGAGCAAAGCCCCGTTGTAGACTGATGAGTTGTGAACGAACGGTTTTCTTAGTCGCTATGTGTCCCCAAACGCTGGAGGCATAAGTAATAATTGGTTCAATAACCATTGAATATATGGTGCGAATGTTTTCCGGGTGCGGGCCCCACGTGCAGCGTGTATATATTTGCAATTTTTTAAAAATGTTAAGCGCTTTTTGAATGGTGTGTTTAAGGTGGTCATTGAAAAGAAGTTTTTTGTCTATTACGACTCCAAGGTAAGTTATGTTTTTACTGAAGTTGAGTGGGGTGTTGTCGAATGATATTTGAATATGTTCTGATTGAGGAGTGAATGCAATGAGTTGTGTTTTATTGGGGCCAAAGTTTAGTTTGACGCTTAGACCCCACAGACGAATGGCCTCTAAGGCTGTGTTAGTGAGTGTTTGTGTAGTAATGGGATCCTTTGCAGTGACGACCAATAGGACGTCATCTGCATAGGCCTGTATGTAACAATTAGTGGGTAAAGTGACATTGCTGAGGAGATCATTAATAATTAGGTTCCACAGAATCGGTCCGCATGCAGAACCCTGCACACATCCCTTTTCTGTGGGTTGTGTAATTGTAGTGTTCCCGAGTTGTAAAGTGACAGATCTCTGCGACAGATAACTGCGCAGAGTGTTATATAGGTTGGTTGGGCACTGAGCTTGCTTAAGTCCATTGAGTACCGCCGGCCACCAGGCGTTATCAAACGCCGCTTTGATGTCCAGCGACACGGCAATGGCTTGTTTCTTGTTGTTTTTTGCTTTTTTAATAATGTCCAGGGCGGAGTGTATCGCTTGAATTGTGCCAGTTTGCTCGGTGAAGCCGAATTGCTTATCACTGAGAAGGCCAAGTTTATGAGCTTTATAAGTGATTCTCTTAGTGATTAGCTTTTCAAGGACTTTTCCGAACACGGGGATTAGACCAATGGGACGGTATGATGAGAGTGATGTGTAGTCTGTTTTATTGTGTTTAGGTATGACTTTGACTGTTGCCATTTTCCACGGAGTGGGGAAGTGGGCGGTCTCTATGCATCGGTTTAGTAGTTTAAGAAATAGGTCTGGATAGAGTTTATTCGTTATTTGACAAATGTCGCTGGTAAGATGATCATGACCAGGAGCTTTTTTGTGACTTATGGATTCAATGGCGTCGGTGATTTCCTGTGAAGTGAAAGGTGGGTCGTCCGCCGTGTTCGGAGGTATATTGGTAGAGTTGGTAAGTAAGTGGTGTCGAGGTTCTGTGTTGGGCAGATTAGAGGGATAGAAATGGTTCAGTAGTGCTTGAGCTGTTTCAAGCTCAGTCCTAGTGTATATGTTGTTTATGCGTAATGTGCCAGGTTGTATGTTTGGGGTGGTGTTCTTGAGGAGGCGGTTGGTGACTGACCAAACGTCTTCCTTACCTTGGGAGTCGCAAAAGTCTCTGAAGCTTTGTGTGGAAGTTTGATGCATTAAAGTAGTGTATTTGTGTTTCGTGTCATTGTATTGGGCAATAAGTTCAGGTGAGGGTGAGTGATGACCTCTGGCAGAGCGGCACAGCTTGTGATGAAGTCGGCGGCAATCGCTACTGAGTTCCTCAAGTTGGTCGTTCCACCAGGGCGGTTTGAGATTCTGTTTACCTTTGCGCGTGGGGAATGCCTCTTTGCAAGCTTTGTTTATGGTTTCTGTTAAATTGATAATAAAGTTGTCTATTTCAATGGGTGAAAGATTACAAATATTTGTGTCGAGTATGTCTGAGTGCATGATATGTGTATGAAGGGAGTCTTTGAAGGATTGCCAGTTGGCGTTTTGTGTTTTATATAAAAATGTGCTATTGGTGTGCGCTTTGGATATGTTATGTTGGGAATGATTGTAGGAGAAAGAGATAGGATTGTGTTGAGAATGCGGAAATAATCCGCTGTGTACAGTCCAATTGGTGATATTTTGTGCGCAATGAGTGGGTGTGATTGTGAGGTCTATGATTGAAGAGCGTATTTTACCATGAGTGATGGTTTCGAAAGTAGGTGTGTGTGTGTTGTTGTGAACAAACAGGTCATGTGTGAGTAGAAAGTCGGCGATGTCTTTGCCGCGACTGTTGTACCGAGCATGTATGCCGCTGCCCCAAAGTGGGTGCCAAGCATTGAGATCGCCCGCAATGAGGATGTTAGCGTGTGGATTGTGAGTCAGGAAATTATCTAGAACATGAAGTGTTTGGTTTTTGTCATTGTCTGGTTCAATGTAAATGGAAATGAGAAATAAAGTGTCTGTGCTTGTGGTGACTGATACTATAACAATATTGTTAGTTGTGTGTTGTGTGAGTATGTGTGCATTGATATGTTGTGTGGTGATGATACAGGCCTTCGTAGGTCCATCGCTGGTAGATTGGAACACTCGAAGGCCTGGTATGTGTGAAACGGTGTTATTAGTGTTGTTATAAGGTTCTGAAATGAAAGCTATGTCTGTTTTAGTGTTTATGAAATTTAGCTTGAATTCTTGAAGTGCAAGGCGAGATCTGTCAAGATTCGCTTGTGTGATATTAATTGTGTGCATGAGTGATGTTTATTAGTAGTTTATTTTAGCCTCAATGCGGGCTCTCATAGCTTTCACCTTTGGGCATTTCTCACTGTCGGCACGGTGGTTTACATTTGTTTTCGTATTAAACTGAGCGTTATGCTCCTTACAATTTGCGCAGGTGTGTGTGTTGTTTGTTTCTGTGTCTGTAGATTTGCATTCATTGGTGTCATGTAGGCCTGCGCATTTAGCGCAGGTGGGTGAAGTTGCAGGGCATCTGGTTCTTGTGTGTCCGAAGTTGAGACACCGCCGGCATTGTATGAACGGGGAGAAATTCGAACAGTGCACGTGTTGATAAGAAATTGCAACATGGCCAAGCTCAACAAACTTGTGCCAGGCGGAAGAGGAGGTGGTGAGTACAATGTTGTAGAGTTTGTCGTTTCGGTTGTTACGACGAAATCTAATGTTGAACTTTTCATTTGCAAGTTCGGGATTTTGATCCCGTATGGTTTCGATTAGCTCTTCCTCTGGCACAGACTTACTTATGCCCTTCAAAATAATAAGTGGATCGAGCCTCTTCTCGCTTTCTGCTTTTAGTGAGGTGGACTTCTCCAGCTGTTTGAGAGCATCCTTCTTATGTTCTTCAGCCATGAATGTTATTTTGAGCTTCCCTTTGGACAGGGAAGAAATTTTTAGGGGAGCGTATCCTCCTTGCCGGTAATTGATGCTCGTCCTGATCTTCTCCAGCATGGTCTGCGGTGATGTATCGGGACCTCCGCTGACCACGATGGAGGGGCCAGATACGGGTTTGGGGGGTGAGGCTGCGATTTTGGCATATGAAGGGGTTTTTTCATTGGCATGTGTGTTAGGTGATGCAATAGTTTGTTTATTTAATGAATGTATCTTGTTGGATATTTGTGTGATATTGTTCTTGTTATCTTGTAGGAGTTTTGTATGAGCGTCTATTTTTGCCGAGAGGGCGTTAGCAACGGTGGTGAAGGCTGTGATATCTGGTATGGGCTGAGGAGTAGGAATTGGCTCAAGTTGGGGCAGTGGTTGTGATAGTGGGGTGGTGGGTGAGGTCGCCAGATCGTATAATCTTTGAATTGCCTTTTCGATAGTGACCTTAAGCTCGGTCTTAAGATTCCGTGATGAGTTAAGGGCTTCCCTGGCTTTTTGAGACCACATCTTAGCCTCCGCTAGTGTAGTCATGTTAGAATTGACTAAACACGGGGACCTAGCGACTGGTCGGGACGCAGAAAGAGCCGCAGGAGAGAGGTCCGCTAAAAACTGACCTAGCGGTTTCCTTGTAGGAGTGTTATGCTGTTGTGTAGTGTTGGTGGGTGCGTTGGAGGGGCTGAGAGCCCTAGGCGTTTGCGGGGGTGTGCGTCTAATCATTTTGTAAGAAATAAATGCAACCTAGAGGCGAACAATGGACACAAAAGAGATAAGGTGTTTAAAAATAACGTAAAAGAGCGAATCAGATAGAGCAGTATTTGTGCTTTATTAATAGCGTAGAAAAAGCCTTGTTTTAATTGTCAATGATCACTTATAGTATTATATAGGAGCCTTTTAATTATAGAAGAGTGATGAGATTCTAAATATAAGAAAATACAAAAAAAAGAATTTTTCTTTTAATAAAAGTCGCAATTTGAGCTTTGTTTAATTATGTAGCCGGTGTATAAATTTCGGTCAGAACGTGCCAAAGTTGTATTGCTATAAAAATCCACTAGGCGTTATGAGTAATGTAATCTGGGAATTATGCTTTTGGCTTATATGGTCTTGTTTAGTTGGCACTGGAATATTAAATATATTTTCCTAAACTTTGTCTTGTGATAGGGAACAAATTGTAATTTTAATAATGAAAGTTCTCTTAATTAGAGATAAAAATTTATAGGTTGTAATAATCTGTGCTACTATATCCTTTACTGTTCTGAAAGTAATTATAATTATAATAATTATAAGGTTGTAATGCAGGTTTATGTTATTAATGTTGATGTAAAAGGTATCTAGCTATTATTTAACAAGTGTGGGTATAAAAAGCTTAGGGAATTATATTTAGTCTGAATTGGTGGAGTGCTTTGAGTTTATATAATCTTGATTAAGTAGTTATTGTTTATTTAGAGTGTATTTTTAATTGAGCTTTGTCTAATTGTAAGGAACAAGTTGTAATTTAATAAAGAAAGTGTTAATATTTGATTGTAAAGATTACAGGTTGTAATAATCTCGGTTACTATTTCTTTTATTATCCTGAGAGTGTGTAGATATAATGCAAGTTTGTGTTATGAATGTTGATAAATCAAAGGTATCTAACTGTTTATTTAACAACTGTGGGTACAGCTAACTAAGGGAGTTTATTTGGTCTGAATTAGTGGAATTTAAGATTCTCTTCTAAAAATGTAATCTTGAAAGTTATGCTTTGAGTTTGTATAATCTTGATTAAGTAATTATTGTTTATTTAGAGTATATTAAATTGAGCTTTGTCTTATGGTAAGGAACAATTGTAATTTTAATAAAGAAAGTGTTAATATTTGATTGTAAAGATTAAAGGTTGTGATAATTTTAATTACTATTTCTTTTATTATCCTGAAAGAGAGTATGTAGATATAATGAAAGTTTGTGTTATGAGTGTTAATAAATCAAAGGTATCTGTCTACTTATTTAACAACTGTGAGTGTAGGTTACTGAGGGAATTATGTTTACTCCGAATTGGTGATATTTGAGATATCCCCTTAAAAATGAACTTCTGAAGATTATACTTTAAGTTTATATGATCTTGATTAAGAAACTATTGTATATTAAGGAGTGTTTTCTTGATCTTTATCTATAATAGAAAACGGATTATGGTTAACTACTGATAGTTTCCTTAACTAGTGGTAAGACTAAATAACTGTAGTGTTACAAATAATAAAGGGATAAAGCGTATAATGAGTGTTAATGTTACCTATTATGTTGATATGTTTAACAAGATCTCTAATTGCTTGTGTACAGCTGTAAGAGCCAATAACTCAGAGGGTTTTGTTTATATTAAATTGATGAAGAAATGTAATTCTATAAAAATGTAATTTTCCAAGTTATGTTTTGAATTTATAAGATCAGAATAAACAATTATTATCTATTAAAGTGTTTTTCTTTAGCTTTATCTTATGGTCAGAGACAGATTGAAATTTAACACTGAACTCTATATTATAAAAGAAAAGTTTGCAAACTAAAAAATAACAAGTTTCCTTACCAATTGCAAGCTTTAGTTATTTGTTTTAACTATATATATGAGTAACTGTGGGTTTATTATATGTTAAAGTGTGCGTTATTAAAAGCTGAGTATGATAGTGGTGAGCAAATTGCGATTTAGTAACAGATTATCTACTTAACACCAGTAATATGGTGTGATTTACAAATATTTGAACTTATGTGATCTTTAAGGCTTGTGATTTTATTTTAACTGAGACTGATATTAAGATTATTGCACATAGAAATGTGCACTGAAACAAGCTCTATCTGATTGTAAAAGCGCACAGGTAAAAATGTATCCTAGTAGCTATTTGAAATATTGAAAAAGATTGAAAATTAAAATTTTTATCAAAATTTGTTGAAAAACAGGTTACTTATAAATGTAATTGTAAATTTGCAGAGAGTGGTATAGACTCTCAGCTTATATGAGAATCTACCTTAGGCCAGGCTCTATCTAGCCAGATAAGAGTTGGCTATGAGCAATGAGAGGAAGTTCCCTTAATTTAAGTTGGAAATTTGAACTTTGACAATTTAACATAAAATTTAACAGAAACTAATATTTTAAAGCTATATATATCTAACTTACTATGGAGTAATTACTATTGCGAGATTCCTTGAAGGGAGCTCTACACGATGGTGTGCTGGTCTTCTCTCCAGGTCTTGTGAGGCCAGGGTTATCCTCCGCGGAGTCACTGAACCTTCCGGTAGACCGGCAGTTCCGACGTCAGATGGTGAGGAACCCTTACAACCGGTTCTCATAAGAGAACGAAAATGTTGTCAGAATTGCGATTCAGGGCTCCGTTTCGGCGCTAGGGCTCCGACAACGTTATCACGAAATGGCGTTGTCGGCCCTTTTTTCGGAGAAAATTCCGCAAAAATCTATTTCTTATGGTAAAAATCTGAGTTTTTCAGGAATGGATCTACGATAGTTGCACTAGTTAATGGTATAATAAAAAGGGTATGTCGTAGATCTTCCTCCGAAGTTATAAGGCGGCAAAGTTACGCTAAGATTACCACTTTCTGCAAATGGCCTGTAAATATTTTTCAGGAGGTCGCCCCGGGATAACAAATATATCGTTTTAAAGCGCTTCAAACGGCGGTTCTAATGATGTATAACACGGCCTTCCGGGTATGTCGGATCAGAAGATAGCCACCACGTGGTCGACACGTGGTTGGAGTGAAAAAATTCAATAGCTTGGAAAGTCTTACTCTTAAAAATCCAAAAATTTGTACACAGATACACTTCACTATTGCGCACTTTTTGACACTAAAAAACTGATATGTCCTCGATCGTATTTAGACGCCGCACGCAGAAAACACAGAAAATTAACCTCGAAAATGAAGTTTTGTATGGAAAATTTCCTCAAATCTTCCCGAAATACGGCGAGTGATACACCAAACGATTCGTCGCGCTGAGCTGAACACTTTGACGTATAGCACTGGTTATAATTCGAAAAATATACTATTTTTATGAATTTTTGAACACGGAGCGGAGAGTTTTAGATGCTTGCACGAAGGCGGGAGGCGCGCGACTGTTGGTTAGGTTAGGTTAGGTTAGGTTAGGTTAGGTTAGGTTAGGTTAGGTTAGGTTAGGTTCCCCCCCCACCGCGGACGAACATACCCGCGGGTCCCTAGGCTTGTCGTGCCGGGGGGGGGCTCAGTACCTGGAGCGACCGTTGTATTACCGTCGCGAAGGGGAAGCGAATAAGGGATTGGCAGGCCTCCACTTTGGACGCCGGTCTGTATACAGGGCATCAGCGCCCAGCGGATGACCATTCCCGCTCGTCCTTGCCAGCTGGAGCGATCGCTGATCGTGAAAGTTAAGTAAGGCTTTATGGAGATGGCCCTGTTGGGCATCATTTACAAGAAGTCGGCCTTTAGAGCCCACAGTTTATGGGTGGTGTGACGGTTGTCATCACCGTATACAGCGCGGCGGGCCGGGAATGGCGTATGAGAAATGCGCCTCCGGTTAGGGAGTTTTGCATCCCCCGTTGTCGCAACGAGTGGAGTTGGCCTAATACATGGCCCACAGGGTGAGTGATCCAGTGCGGTAGAGCGCTGAAGATCGAGTTAGTCGGCTTAACACATGGCCCACAACACGGTAGTGCACAGTGTGCGTGAGTGCTTAGTGCAGCGCAGTGCAGTGAGGAGAACCCTGCGGACTTGGAGTCTGCAGTGGACTGGACTACGCTGGACAAGGACAAGGGCGAGGATCACTGGAGTTTTTCTGGTAAGTCTTTTATATTTTTGTAAATATATTTGGAGACCCGTGTAAATATTATACACTTTATTATGAAGGTGAGGGTTCTTTACACCCATGTACATATATTTTCAATGTGTTGCGGAGAGGGTTCTTTACACCCATGTACATATCTGCGGTCCCCAGGGCTTGTCGAATCGTCGTATGTTATTCGACGGTCGCGAACTGGGAGGGTGGGCTGCTGCCACCTTAAAAAAAGAGCGCTGCCGGGATTATTGAAGGGGCGATCGGCGTCGCTGCGGAAGTAATCACCGGCAAATCAGAAGAAAGGTTTCTTACTCACAAGGAGCCTAGGTGCGTTGTTTACGCTTAGAAGTCACCCTTTTGGGTTTGTAGAAGATAGGCTGCAGTGTTGCTGCTGAAAATGCGCGGTGGGCCCCGGTGGCGATGTGCTGCCGGTGGTTAGGGGTTCTGACCCCCCATCGGGCGACCTGTTAGCCGCATCTCCCGTGCTGTCACGTTTAGCATGGAGCTGCGGTCCAGGGGGCTTGCCTTAAGAGGCCGGCTCAAGTGGAAGGACACCACAGAAAAAACCCGGAAAGAGTGTTGGCTGGGGCGCCCGATCGGGCCTCGCGTGGCCAGCACTCGCCCGCATCTGCGGGTGCCAGGAACGCTTCCTGGCCGTTAGCGGCCAACCCGCGGGTACCTCCCGCCCCCGCGGCGTACAAGGGTTACCCGGGTGTGGGGCTCCACCCGGGCGGACTACTTTTTCCCTAATTATCGAGTGAACCCTGCCGCCAGCGATGTCCCTGAAGGATGTCTGGGTGAAGGCGGCAACGACCCATGCATGATGACGGATAAAATAGGAAAAAACAATAAAACTTATATATTAAATGAGAACGGAAAGGAGTTGCGAGTTGTTGTGACGCGAACGCCGACGCCCACAACCTCGCGTAGAGAGGAGGCGGTTGATAAGAACCGCGGTTTGGATAGCGGAGATGAGTCTGACCGGTCGATGTATAGTGCGTCGTCTGGCCATTCGGGCTGTGCTGGAGTCTCCCCAGCGTCCAAGTTTTGGAAAGCGCGTAAGAGGGCGCGCCTTTCTGAGTCAGAAGAGGGCAGCTCGACCGATACACCTGCGTCGGTCGCTGCTGCCGGTAAACGCAAGCCGGGACGCCCACCCACTACTGGGGAATACATGGGCCTAGCGGCTGCGAAGCGTGAATACCTCAGGACAGAGAAGGAATTTGAAAGGGCGCGCGCGGAGGCTGAACTGAAGAAGGAGATGGCCAACGCACGGAAAACAAGAAACACCCTTCCACGGGGTATAGAAGAAGTTTCCCTCGATGATGGTGACGACCACTCCGTTGTTATACAGAAACGAGTGGAAGAAAGCCTTAATATGGTAATGAAGGTCGCGACGAAGTCCTCGTCCCTAAAGGGGACTTTCGTCCGCGACCTTAAGGATGCCGTACACTCATTACAGATGGACTTCCGCAGGATCCTTGCCCGTTCCATAAACGATGAAACAAGGGCACTGCGCGACGATAACAAACGACTGAGGGCCCAACTAGAGGCCATACAAAATGACATGGTGGAAATGAGGAAGTCTATGGCAAACGGACCGACTTACAAGCCAGGAGACCTGGCCGAACTTGAAGCCCGGCTGATTAAGAATGTCGGGGAAAGAATTAACGCCCGCATCGAGGGTCTGGAGTCCCGGCTCAATCCTGAGCCCGTACTCCGTCCCCCGCTGGCGGCGGATAAAAGGAAAGAAAAGCAAATAAGCAGAAAAAATGACCCAACTGGTGCTTCGAAAACCATGGACGACGCGATGCTCCCGGCGACTGCTCCCGCGGTCCCCGCGAAGCGAAGCCCCGCCGTCTCGAACGCCAGTGTCCCAGAGAAAGTGAAGAAAACAAAAAAGAAGAAGAACAAAAAGAACTCGAACGAGGCACCGGTGGTGCCAGAAAGATCCATGGCCAGCACCTCTGCGTCAGCCAGGGCCCACTCCACCGCCGCCAGCGCTAACTCGACACAGAAAGATGCATACAGATTGCCTAACCCGGACGTTTTGGAGGACGGATGGCAAAAAGTTGGAAGGAATGGTAAGACCCAGCTTCCATCAACGTCAAGGGCTTACAAAGCCCACGGCGCTGTGGAGGTCGGCATTCCCCATGCTGGCAATAGGTCCAGGGGCCCACCACCAGCACCACCAAAGGCAAACGGGAGGGGACGTCGCAACGCTTCGGCTACTACCAATTTGCCGGTAGCGTCTAGGGCATTCAGAGCCCGGCAACAAATCGGGAGAAGTAGGTCAAGAACCGGCAGAAAGCCAGATCTACCACCAAAATTGAAGGCTCCTCGTTCTGCTGCGGTTGTTCTCACTATCTCCAAAGATGGTGGGAGCCTCTCGTATGCAGAGGCGATCAGAAGGGCGAAGGCGCAGATCAACCTCCAAGAGATAGGCGTCGATGGTCTTCGGTTCCGGCGCGCGATCACGGGGGCTGCGATTCTCCAGATCCCTGGGTCCCTGGCGACGAGCGGCCCTAAAGCGGACGCTTTAGCAGCCAAGCTGAAGGCTATCTATACAGAAGAGGAAGTGAAGGTTGCAAGACCAGTGAAAATGGCGGACATCAAAGTCTTCGGTCTTGATGACTCTGTCACAAAAGATGAGATAAGAGCAGCCATAGCCACAAAGACGGGTTGTCCGGCTGACCAAATTAAAGTCGGGGAACCCCGTGCCGATAGAGTAGGCCTCTTTACAGCCTGGGCACGGGTTCCCGTAAACGCTGCAAAGGCCCTCCAACAAGGTCGGCTCCTAATAGGATGGGTGTCGGCCAAGGTTCTTGTGTCGATTCCGAAGGACCTGCAGTGCTACCGTTGTCGTCGCACGGGACACGTAGCGAGCAGATGTCCTGAAGAAGTTGATAGGAGCGGCCTCTGCCGAAAGTGCGGTTCTGTAGAGCACAGAGCGGCCGAGTGCTCCTCGGTGCCTCACTGCCCTGTCTGCGCAGAGCAAAAGAGGAAGGCTGACCACAGCCTGGGTAGCCTGCGCTGTATGGCGCCCAAGGTTAGGGTGACACGAAGGCAAGCAGTCCAGAAGACCCGCCAAGCGCCTACAAAGGAGGGCGAAGCTATGGAGACTTCAGGGATCGTGGGACAGTAATGGATCACGCCCTGAAAGTCCTCCAAGCCAACGTCAACCACTGCGCTGGAGCCCAGGACCTTTTAGTCCAATCTCTGGCACAGTGGCATATCAACGTCGCGGTCATATCGGAGCCTTACCGAATATCAGACAGGAGTGACTGGGTAGGAGACAGCACTAATTCCGTCGCCATCGTCACTAACACCTGTGACACCCCAGTCACTTCCTCAATATCCAAGAATGGCTGCGTCGGTATCAGAATAGGCGCTATTTGTATTGTTGGTGTATATTTCTCGCCAAACCGCACCCTGGCGGAGTTCGAGGAGTTCCTGAACGAGGTTGATGTTGTCATCCGCTGGAGCAGGCCTTTCGGCCTGATTGTTGCGGGCGACTTCAATGCCAAGTCGCGGGCGTGGGGTTCATCAGTCACGGACCCTCGCGGCGTTGCGTTGCTGGAATGGGCAGCGGCACACGACCTGTCGCCGTTAAACCGGGGTTCCGAGTTCACGTGTGTGCGCATGGGCGGAGGTTCTGTGATAGACATCACGTTCGCGGAATCCTCTGTCGCGCCGCGTGTTCAAGGCTGGGAGGTACTGACCGAGGTCGAGACCCTGTCAGATCACCGCTACATTCGGTTTCAGGTCCTCCCCTCGGCAGATGCTCGGTCCGGCCAGTCCCCGGTTCATCGAACTCCGCCGGAGATCGGCCCCAAATGGGCCCTTAAGTCCCTTGTGCAGGAGGAGTTAGAGATTGCTGCGATAGTGGCGGCTTGGTCACGGCCAAGTCTCGCAAATAGCGAGGACCAGGCGACTTGGCTGGGCAAGACGCTTGGGCAGTTGTCCGACTGCTCCATGCGCCGATCCAGGGCCATGAATAACAACAGAAGTGTGCATTGGTGGAATGACGCCCTGGCGCAGCTGCGTGGTGACTGCGTCAGAGCAAGAAGGCGATACAGTCACTACCGCAGAAGGGCCAACATAAATATCGATCCAGCGGAAGAACAGCGTCTTTACACGCTGTTCAGAGAGGCGCAGACCCGCCTCAAAAAGGAAATCTCCTCTGCCAAGGAGAAGTCGTGGCGGGACTTTGTCGACACCTTAGAAGAGGACCCCTGGGGACGCCCGTACAAGCTCATCATGAGCAAACTACGGCCCCGAGGTCCTCCCCTCTCCACCACCCTGGACCCAAGTTTCTTGCGGTCTACGGTCTCGGTACTTTTTCCGCGAGTCCCGTCCACCGTACTGGACATTCCAGAGGTACCAGCAGCGACAGAGTCACCTTCTCGGCCTTTTACACCGGAGGTGACCATCTCGGAACTAGAGGGAGCACTGGCGAAACTGCGACGCAAGAAGGCGGCCCCTGGCCCAGATGGAACGCACGGAAGGGTGCTGTCGCTCGCGCTGCAGTACGGACTCGACCAGACATTCCTGGACCTGACGAGCAGATGTTTGGACGAGGGGAGCTTCCCCGATATATGGAAGACGGGCATGTTGGTACTTCTGCGGAAGCCTGGGAAGCCGGAAGACTCTCCGTCAGCCTACCGGCCCATCGTGCTGTTGAATGAGGCTGGCAAGTTATTCGAAAGAATGATTGCCGGTCGCATCAACGCGCACCTCACCACACAAGGACCGGACCTGGCTGATGCGCAGTACGGCTTTAGACGCCAGCGCTCGACAGTGGACGCCATAGCGCACTTGCGCAGAGTATCTGAGGAGACGACATGCCGGGGTGGGGTGGTAGTGGCTGTGTCTATCGACATAGCCAACGCCTTCAACACCCTGCCCTGGAGCACCATAATGGAGGGACTTGCATTACACAAGGTCCCGCAATACCTGAGAGCCGTTGTCGCGGACTATTTACGCGGAAGACGGATTTTGTTCCCAACACAGGAGGGCTGGTCCAGCCATGAAGTGTCGTGCGGGGTGCCACAGGGGTCGGTCCTTGGGCCGCTCCTGTGGAATCTCGGCTACGATACGGTGCTACGGTCGGCGTTATTGAGGGGTGTCCTGCTTTTGGGGTACGCCGACGACACGCTGATCGTGGCATCCGGGTCAGATCTGCGAGAAGCTAAAATTAGAGCAACGGCTTCGGTCGCTCAGCTTGTAGCAAAAATTAGGAAATTAGGTTTAAGTGTCGCTCTAGACAAATGCGAGGCCATCGCATTTCTACCTAAAGGCCGTGCACCCAGAGGATCTGTCATCACGGTTGGAGGAGCAAGGATTGAAATAGGCGCAACAATGAAATACTTGGGGCTGACGCTGGACTCTAAGTGGTCCTTTACACCACACTGTACAGCGTTAGTCCCAAAACTAGACGCCACCGCTGCGGCCCTAGCGAGGGTAATGCCCAATATCGGCGGGCCCAGCGAGAGTAGACGCCGTCTTTTCGCGGGTGTCTTGAAGAGTAAGGCCCTCTACGGATGCCCGATCTGGGCAGAGGAGGCGAACGGGATCAGTGCAAATAGGGCGATCCTGAGAAGAGCCCAGCGAAAGATCGCAATCAGAACGGCTCGAGCTTACAGGACGGTTTCTTTTGATGCCGCCTGCGCGCTCACTAGACTGCTACCCTGGCGGCATGCTGCAAGGGCTCTCTCGAGCGTCTACTGGAAGAGAACTAGGGCCAGAACATCAGGCTCTGAGCCTGAACCAGACGTAGTAAGGTCGTGGAGGTCGGAAGCGGAAGATTCCGCACTCGAAAATTGGGCTGTAGAGATAGGGGAGGCCAGGGCTGGGCGTTGGACGCTTGACGCTTTGGGCCCTCATTTGCAGGAGTGGACGAGGAGGAGGAGCGGACACCTCTCCTACTGGTTAGTGCAGATACTTTCGGGGCACGGTTGTTTCGGGAGGTATCTGTGCAACACGGCCGGCAGGGAGGAGACCACGTCCTGCCACCATTGTGGTTCGGCCAATGACGACGCTCGCCACACCCTCTTCGAGTGCCCAGCCTGGGCGCTCGAGAGGAGCTCTTTATACGATGTCGTTGGTCGGATTCAAGACTTGAGGGGAATGGTCGAGCAGATGCTCCAAAACGAAGAGAAATGGCAGGCTGTTGTCACCTTCGCATCTCAAGTAATGAGCAAGAAGGAGGAGGCGGAACGGAAACGCGAGATGGATCCGTGTTCCGCCCCCGCGAGGCAACGCAGACGGAGAAGACGACGCTTTCAAGCGTCGACACTGGGATAGGGAATAGGGTCTATTTACTTATTTATTATTATTTACTTTTTGTTAGCAGGCATGGGCACTATTGTGCCCTGTCTTGCGCTCAGTTGTTTTTATACACCTGTTGTAATTTTTCTTTTGTTTATTCATTGTTTAAACGAAATTGATGGCTATGTCGTCGCGCAATAGCGCCGGGGTGCTTTCCCTTCTCGGGGGTACCCCAAAAACGAAGTGCTGCGCGCCGAGGTAGGGTGCTAAGCAGCAGCCGCAGCGACATCCCGGGTAATGTAAATCGATACCGGGTCGCCGCTGATGCGGTTATTCTGGGCATCGGTGGTTATTTTAGTGGATAGTGGCCTCTTTGCGCTACAGCATTGAACTGCGCTAGGGGCTGAACTCCACACTCTCCCGCGCCTTGCACGCCCGCGCGGGGGGTTAGCTGGATAAAGAATCAGTTTTTTTCCACCGTTAAAAAAAAAAAAAAAAAAAAAAAAAAAAAAAAAAAAAAGGTCATCAGGCTCTGAGCCTGAACCAGACGTAGTAAGGTCGTGGAGGTCGGAAGCGGAAGATTCCGCACTCGAAAATTGGGCTGTAGAGATAGGGGAGGCCAGGGCTGGGCGTTGGACGCTTGACGCTTTGGGCCCTCATTTGCAGGAGTGGACGAGGAGGAGGAGCGGACACCTCTCCTACTGGTTAGTGCAGATACTTTCGGGGCACGGTTGTTTCGGGAGGTATCTGTGCAACACGGCCGGCAGGGAGGAGACCACGTCCTGCCACCATTGTGGTTCGGCCAATGACGACGCTCGCCACACCCTCTTCGAGTGCCCAGCCTGGGCGCTCGAGAGGAGCTCTTTATACGATGTCGTTGGTCGGATTCAAGACTTGAGGGGAATGGTCGAGCAGATGCTCCAAAACGAAGAGAAATGGCAGGCTGTTGTCACCTTCGCATCTCAAGTAATGAGCAAGAAGGAGGAGGCGGAACGGAAACGCGAGATGGATCCGTGTTCCGCCCCCGCGAGGCAACGCAGACGGAGAAGACGACGCTTTCAAGCGTCGACACTGGGATAGGGAATAGGGTCTATTTACTTATTTATTATTATTTACTTTTTGTTAGCAGGCATGGGCACTATTGTGCCCTGTCTTGCGCTCAGTTGTTTTTATACACCTGTTGTAATTTTTCTTTTGTTTATTCATTGTTTAAACGAAATTGATGGCTATGTCGTCGCGCAATAGCGCCGGGGTGCTTTCCCTTCTCGGGGGTACCCCAAAAACGAAGTGCTGCGCGCCGAGGTAGGGTGCTAAGCAGCAGCCGCAGCGACATCCCGGGTAATGTAAATCGATACCGGGTCGCCGCTGATGCGGTTATTCTGGGCATCGGTGGTTATTTTAGTGGATAGTGGCCTCTTTGCGCTACAGCATTGAACTGCGCTAGGGGCTGAACTCCACACTCTCCCGCGCCTTGCACGCCCGCGCGGGGGGTTAGCTGGATAAAGAATCAGTTTTTTCCACCGTTAAAAAAAAAAAAAAAAAAAAAAAAAAAAAAAGGTTAGGTTAGGTTAGGTTAGGTTAGGTTCCCCCCCCACCGCGGACGAACTTACCCGTGGCTCCCTAGGCTTGTCGTGCCGGGGGGGGGCTCAGTACCTGGAGCGACCGTTGTATTACCGTCGCGAAGGGGAAGCGAATAAGGGATTGGCCGGCCTCCACTTTGGACGCCGGTCTGTATACAGGGCATCAGCGCCCAGCGGATGACCATTCCCGCTCGTCCTTGCCAGCTGGAGCGATCGCTGATCGTGAAAGTTAAGTAAGGCTTTATGGAGATGGCCCTGTTGGGCATCATTTACAAGGAGTCGGCCTTTAGAGCCCACAGTTTATGGGTGGTGTGACGGTTGTCATCACCGTATACAGCGCGGCGGGCCGGGAATGGCGTATGAGAAATGCGCCTCCGGTTAGGGAGTTTTGCATCCCCCGTTGTCGCAACGAGTGGAGTTGGCCTAATACATGGCCCACAGGGTGAGTGATCCAGTGCGGTAGAGCGCTGAAGATCGAGTTAGTCGGCTTAACACATGGCCCACAACACGGTAGTGCACAGTGTGCGTGAGTGCTTAGTGCAGCGCAGTGCAGTGAGGAGAACCCTGCGGACTTGGAGTCTGCAGTGGACTGGACTACGCTGGACAAGGACAAGGGCGAGGATCACTGGAGTTTTTCTGGTAAGTCTTTTATATTTTTGTAAATATATTTGGAGACCCGTGTAAATATTATACACTTTATTATGAAGGTGAGGGTTCTTTACACCCATGTACATATATTTTCAATGTGTTGCGGAGAGGGTTCTTTACACCCATGTACATATCTGCGGTCCCCAGGGCTTGTCGAATCGTCGTATGTTATTCGACGGTCGCGAACTGGGAGGGTGGGCTGCTGCCACCTAAAAAAAAGAGCGCTGCCGGGATTATTGAAGGGGCGATCGGCGTCGCTGCGGAAGTAATCACCGGCAAATCAGAAGAAAGGTTTCTTACTCACAAGGAGCCTAGGTGCGTTGTTTACGCTTAGAAGTCACCCTTTTGGGTTTGTAGAAGATAGGCTGCAGTGTTGCTGCTGAAAATGCGCGGTGGGCCCCGGTGGCGATGTGCTGCCGGTGGTTAGGGGGTCTGACCCCCCATCGGGCGACCTGTTAGCCGCATCTCCCGTGCTGTCACGTTTAGCATGGAGCTGCGGTCCAGGGGGCTTGCCTTAAGAGGCCGGCTCAAGTGGAAGGACACCACAGAAAAAACCCGGAAAGAGTGTTGGCTGGGGCGCCCGATCGGGCCTCGCGTGGCCAGCACTCGCCCGCATCTGCGGGTGCCAGGAACGCTTCCTGGCCGTTAGCGGCCAACCCGCGGGTACCTCCCGCCCCCGCGGCGTACAAGGGTTACCCGGGTGTGGGGCTCCACCCGGGCGGACTACTTTTTCCCTAATTATCGAGTGAACCCTGCCGCCAGCGATGTCCCTGAAGGATGTCTGGGTGAAGGCGGCAACGACCCATGCATGATGACGGATAAAATAGGAAAAAACAATAAAACTTATATATTAAATGAGAACGGAAAGGAGTTGCGAGTTGTTGTGACGCGAACGCCGACGCCCACAACCTCGCGTAGAGAGGAGGCGGTTGATAAGAACCGCGGTTTGGATAGCGGAGATGAGTCTGACCGGTCGATGTATAGTGCGTCGTCTGGCCATTCGGGCTGTGCTGGAGTCTCCCCAGCGTCCAAGTTTTGGAAAGCGCGTAAGAGGGCGCGCCTTTCTGAGTCAGAAGAGGGCAGCTCGACCGATACACCTGCGTCGGTCGCTGCTGCCGGTAAACGCAAGCCGGGACGCCCACCCACTACTGGGGAATACATGGGCCTAGCGGCTGCGAAGCGTGAATACCTCAGGACAGAGAAGGAATTTGAAAGGGCGCGCGCGGAGGCTGAACTGGAGAAGGAGATGGCCAACGCACGGAAAACAAGAAACACCCTTCCACGTGGTATAGAAGAAGTTTCCCTCGATGATGGTGACGACCACTCCGTTGTTATACAGAAACGAGTGGAAGAAAGCCTTAATATGGTAATGAAGGTCGCGACGAAGTCCTCGTCCCTAAAGGGGACTTTCGTCCGCGACCTTAAGGATGCCGTACACTCATTACAGATGGACTTCCGCAGGATCCTTGCCCGTTCCATAAACGATGAAACAAGGGCACTGCGCGACGATAACAAACGACTGAGGGCCCAACTAGAGGCCATACAAAATGACATGGTGGAAATGAGGAAGTCTATGGCAAACGGACCGACTTACAAGCCAGGAGACCTGGCCGAACTTGAAGCCCGGCTGATTAAGAATGTCGGGGAAAGAATTAACGCCCGCATCGAGGGTCTGGAGTCCCGGCTCAATCCTGAGCCCGTACTCCGTCCCCCGCTGGCGGCGGATAAAAGGAAAGAAAAGCAAATAAGCAGAAAAAATGACCCAACTGGTGCTTCGAAAACCATGGACGACGCGATGCTCCCGGCGACTGCTCCCGCGGTCCCCGCGAAGCGAAGCCCCGCCGTCTCGAACGCCAGTGTCCCAGAGAAAGTGAAGAAAACAAAAAAGAAGAAGAACAAAAAGAACTCGAACGAGGCACCGGTGGTGCCAGAAAGATCCATGGCCAGCACCTCTGCGTCAGCCAGGGCCCACTCCACCGCCGCCAGCGCTAACTCGACACAGAAAGATGCATACAGATTGCCTAACCCGGACGTTTTGGAGGACGGATGGCAAAAAGTTGGAAGGAATGGTAAGACCCAGCTTCCATCAACGTCAAGGGCTTACAAAGCCCACGGCGCTGTGGAGGTCGGCATTCCCCATGCTGGCAATAGGTCCAGGGGCCCACCACCAGCACCACCAAAGGCAAACGGGAGGGGACGTCGCAACGCTTCGGCTACTACCAATTTGCCGGTAGCGTCTAGGGCATTCAGAGCCCGGCAACAAATCGGGAGAAGTAGGTCAAGAACCGGCAGAAAGCCAGATCTACCACCAAAATTGAAGGCTCCTCGTTCTGCTGCGGTTGTTCTCACTATCTCCAAAGATGGTGGGAGCCTCTCGTATGCAGAGGCGATCAGAAGGGCGAAGGCGCAGATCAACCTCCAAGAGATAGGCGTCGATGGTCTTCGGTTCCGGCGCGCGATCACGGGGGCTGCGATTCTCCAGATCCCTGGGTCCCTGGCGACGAGCGGCCCTAAAGCGGACGCTTTAGCAGCCAAGCTGAAGGCTATCTATACAGAAGAGGAAGTGAAGGTTGCAAGACCAGTGAAAATGGCGGACATCAAAGTCTTCGGTCTTGATGACTCTGTCACAAAAGATGAGATAAGAGCAGCCATAGCCACAAAGACGGGTTGTCCGGCTGACCAAATTAAAGTCGGGGAACCCCGTGCCGATAGAGTAGGCCTCTTTACAGCCTGGGCACGGGTTCCCGTAAACGCTGCAAAGGCCCTCCAACAAGGTCGGCTCCTAATAGGATGGATGTCGGCCAAGGTTCTTGTGTCGATTCCGAAGGACCTGCAGTGCTACCGTTGTCGTCGCACGGGACACGTAGCGAGCAGATGTCCTGAAGAAGTTGATAGGAGCGGCCTCTGCCGAAAGTGCGGTTCTGTAGAGCACAGAGCGGCCGAGTGCTCCTCGGTGCCTCACTGCCCTGTCTGCGCAGAGCAAAAGAGGAAGGCTGACCACAGCCTGGGTAGCCTGCGCTGTATGGCGCCCAAGGTTAGGGTGACACGAAGGCAAGCAGTCCAGAAGACCCGCCAAGCGCCTACAAAGGAGGGCGAAGCTATGGAGACTTCAGGGATCGTGGGACAGTAATGGATCACGCCCTGAAAGTCCTCCAAGCCAACGTCAACCACTGCGCTGGAGCCCAGGACCTTTTAGTCCAATCTCTGGCACAGTGGCATATCAACGTCGCGGTCATATCGGAGCCTTACCGAATATCAGACAGGAGTGACTGGGTAGGAGACAGCACTAATTCCGTCGCCATCGTCACTAACACCTGTGACACCCCAGTCACTTCCTCAATATCCAAGAATGGCTGCGTCGGTATCAGAATAGGCGCTATTTGTATTGTTGGTGTATATTTCTCGCCAAACCGCACCCTGGCGGAGTTCGAGGAGTTCCTGAACGAGGTTGATGTTGTCATCCGCTGGAGCAGGCCTTTCGGCCTGATTGTTGCGGGCGACTTCAATGCCAAGTCGCGGGCGTGGGGTTCATCAGTCACGGACCCTCGCGGCGTTGCGTTGCTGGAATGGGCAGCGGCACACGACCTGTCGCCGTTAAACCGGGGTTCCGAGTTCACGTGTGTGCGCATGGGCGGAGGTTCTGTGATAGACATCACGTTCGCGGAATCCTCTGTCGCGCCGCGTGTTCAAGGCTGGGAGGTACTGACCGAGGTCGAGACCCTGTCAGATCACCGCTACATTCGGTTTCAGGTCCTCCCCTCGGCAGATGCTCGGTCCGGCCAGTCCCCGGTTCATCGAACTCCGCCGGAGATCGGCCCCAAATGGGCCCTTAAGTCCCTTGTGCAGGAGGAGTTAGAGATTGCTGCGATAGTGGCGGCTTGGTCACGGCCAAGTCTCGCAAATAGCGAGGACCAGGCGACTTGGCTGGGCAAGACGCTTGGGCAGTTGTCCGACTGCTCCATGCGCCGATCCAGGGCCATGAATAACAACAGAAGTGTGCATTGGTGGAATGACGCCCTGGCGCAGCTGCGTGGTGACTGCGTCAGAGCAAGAAGGCGATACAGTCACTACCGCAGAAGGGCCAACATAAATATCGATCCAGCGGAAGAACAGCGTCTTTACACGCTGTTCAGAGAGGCGCAGACCCGCCTCAAAAAGGAAATCTCCTCTGCCAAGGAGAAGTCGTGGCGGGACTTTGTCGACACCTTAGAAGAGGACCCCTGGGGACGCCCGTACAAGCTCATCATGAGCAAACTACGGCCCCGAGGTCCTCCCCTCTCCACCACCCTGGACCCAAGTTTCTTGCGGTCTACGGTCTCGGTACTTTTTCCGCGAGTCCCGTCCACCGTACTGGACATTCCAGAGGTACCAGCAGCGACAGAGTCACCTTCTCGGCCTTTTACACCGGAGGTGACCATCTCGGAACTAGAGGGAGCACTGGCGAAACTGCGACGCAAGAAGGCGGCCCCTGGCCCAGATGGAACGCACGGAAGGGTGCTGTCGCTCGCGCTGCAGTACGGACTCGACCAGACATTCCTGGACCTGACGAGCAGATGTTTGGACGAGGGGAGCTTCCCCGATATATGGAAGACGGGCATGTTGGTACTTCTGCGGAAGCCTGGGAAGCCGGAAGACTCTCCGTCAGCCTACCGGCCCATCGTGCTGTTGAATGAGGCTGGCAAGTTATTCGAAAGAATGATTGCCGGTCGCATCAACGCGCACCTCACCACACAAGGACCGGACCTGGCTGATGCGCAGTACGGCTTTAGACGCCAGCGCTCGACAGTGGACGCCATAGCGCACTTGCGCAGAGTATCTGAGGAGACGACATGCCGGGGTGGGGTGGTAGTGGCTGTGTCTATCGACATAGCCAACGCCTTCAACACCCTGCCCTGGAGCACCATAATGGAGGGACTTGCATTACACAAGGTCCCGCAATACCTGAGAGCCGTTGTCGCGGACTATTTACGCGGAAGACGGATTTTGTTCCCAACACAGGAGGGCTGGTCCAGCCATGAAGTGTCGTGCGGGGTGCCACAGGGGTCGGTCCTTGGGCCGCTCCTGTGGAATCTCGGCTACGATACGGTGCTACGGTCGGCGTTATTGAGGGGTGTCCTGCTTTTGGGGTACGCCGACGACACGCTGATCGTGGCATCCGGGTCAGATCTGCGAGAAGCTAAAATTAGAGCAACGGCTTCGGTCGCTCAGCTTGTAGCAAAAATTAGGAAATTAGGTTTAAGTGTCGCTCTAGACAAATGCGAGGCCATCGCATTTCTACCTAAAGGCCGTGCACCCAGAGGATCTGTCATCACGGTTGGAGGAGCAAGGATTGAAATAGGCGCAACAATGAAATACTTGGGGCTGACGCTGGACTCTAAGTGGTCCTTTACACCACACTGTACAGCGTTAGTCCCAAAACTAGACGCCACCGCTGCGGCCCTAGCGAGGGTAATGCCCAATATCGGCGGGCCCAGCGAGAGTAGACGCCGTCTTTTCGCGGGTGTCTTGAAGAGTAAGGCCCTCTACGGATGCCCGATCTGGGCAGAGGAGGCGAACGGGATCAGTGCAAATAGGGCGATCCTGAGAAGAGCCCAGCGAAAGATCGCAATCAGAACGGCTCGAGCTTACAGGACGGTTTCTTTTGATGCCGCCTGCGCGCTCACTAGACTGCTACCCTGGCGGCATGCTGCAAGGGCTCTCTCGAGCGTCTACTGGAAGAGAACTAGGGCCAGAACATCAGGCTCTGAGCCTGAACCAGACGTAGTAAGGTCGTGGAGGTCGGAAGCGGAAGATTCCGCACTCGAAAATTGGGCTGTAGAGATAGGGGAGGCCAGGGCTGGGCGTTGGACGCTTGACGCTTTGGGCCCTCATTTGCAGGAGTGGACGAGGAGGAGGAGCGGACACCTCTCCTACTGGTTAGTGCAGATACTTTCGGGGCACGGTTGTTTCGGGAGGTATCTGTGCAACACGGCCGGCAGGGAGGAGACCACGTCCTGCCACCATTGTGGTTCGGCCAATGACGACGCTCGCCACACCCTCTTCGAGTGCCCAGCCTGGGCGCTCGAGAGGAGCTCTTTATACGATGTCGTTGGTCGGATTCAAGACTTGAGGGGGATGGTCGAGCAGATGCTCCAAAACGAAGAGAAATGGCAGGCTGTTGTCACCTTCGCATCTCAAGTAATGAGCAAGAAGGAGGAGGCGGAACGGAAACGCGAGATGGATCCGTGTTCCGCCCCCGCGAGGCAACGCAGACGGAGAAGACGACGCTTTCAAGCGTCGACACTGGGATAGGGAATAGGGTCTATTTACTTATTTATTATTATTTACTTTTTGTTAGCAGGCATGGGCACTATTGTGCCCTGTCTTGCGCTCAGTTGTTTTTATACACCTGTTGTAATTTTTCTTTTGTTTATTCATTGTTTAAACGAAATTGATGGCTATGTCGTCGCGCAATAGCGCCGGGGTGCTTTCCCTTCTCGGGGGTACCCCAAAAACGAAGTGCTGCGCGCCGAGGTAGGGTGCTAAGCAGCAGCCGCAGCGACATCCCGGGTAATGTAAATCGATACCGGGTCGCCGCTGATGCGGTTATTCTGGGCATCGGTGGTTATTTTAGTGGATAGTGGCCTCTTTGCGCTACAGCATTGAACTGCGCTAGGGGCTGAACTCCACACTCTCCCGCGCCTTGCACGCCCGCGCGGGGGGTTAGCTGGATAAAGAATCAGTTTTTTCCACCGTTAAAAAAAAAAAAAAAAAAAAAAAAAAAAAAAAAGGTTAGGTTAGGTTCCCCCCCCACCGCGGACGAACTTACCCGTGGCTCCCTAGGCTTGTCGTGCCGGGGGGGGGCTCAGTACCTGGAGCGACCGTTGTATTACCGTCGCGAAGGGGAAGCGAATAAGGGATTGGCCGGCCTCCACTTTGGACGCCGGTCTGTATACAGGGCATCAGCGCCCAGCGGATGACCATTCCCGCTCGTCCTTGCCAGCTGGAGCGATCGCTGATCGTGAAAGTTAAGTAAGGCTTTATGGAGATGGCCCTGTTGGGCATCATTTACAAGGAGTCGGCCTTTAGAGCCCACAGTTTATGGGTGGTGTGACGGTTGTCATCACCGTATACAGCGCGGCGGGCCGGGAATGGCGTATGAGAAATGCGCCTCCGGTTAGGGAGTTTTGCATCCCCCGTTGTCGCAACGAGTGGAGTTGGCCTAATACATGGCCCACAGGGTGAGTGATCCAGTGCGGTAGAGCGCTGAAGATCGAGTTAGTCGGCTTAACACATGGCCCACAACACGGTAGTGCACAGTGTGCGTGAGTGCTTAGTGCAGCGCAGTGCAGTGAGGAGAACCCTGCGGACTTGGAGTCTGCAGTGGACTGGACTACGCTGGACAAGGACAAGGGCGAGGATCACTGGAGTTTTTCTGGTAAGTCTTTTATATTTTTGTAAATATATTTGGAGACCCGTGTAAATATTATACACTTTATTATGAAGGTGAGGGTTCTTTACACCCATGTACATATATTTTCAATGTGTTGCGGAGAGGGTTCTTTACACCCATGTACATATCTGCGGTCCCCAGGGCTTGTCGAATCGTCGTATGTTATTCGACGGTCGCGAACTGGGAGGGTGGGCTGCTGCCACCTTAAAAAAAGAGCGCTGCCGGGATTATTGAAGGGGCGATCGGCGTCGCTGCGGAAGTAATCACCGGCAAATCAGAAGAAAGGTTTCTTACTCACAAGGAGCCTAGGTGCGTTGTTTACGCTTAGAAGTCACCCTTTTGGGTTTGTAGAAGATAGGCTGCAGTGTTGCTGCTGAAAATGCGCGGTGGGCCCCGGTGGCGATGTGCTGCCGGTGGTTAGGGGTTCTGACCCCCCATCGGGCGACCTGTTAGCCGCATCTCCCGTGCTGTCACGTTTAGCATGGAGCTGCGGTCCAGGGGGCTTGCCTTAAGAGGCCGGCTCAAGTGGAAGGACACCACAGAAAAAACCCGGAAAGAGTGTTGGCTGGGGCGCCCGATCGGGCCTCGCGTGGCCAGCACTCGCCCGCATCTGCGGGTGCCAGGAACGCTTCCTGGCCGTTAGCGGCCAACCCGCGGGTACCTCCCGCCCCCGCGGCGTACAAGGGTTACCCGGGTGTGGGGCTCCACCCGGGCGGACTACTTTTTCCCTAATTATCGAGTGAACCCTGCCGCCAGCGATGTCCCTGAAGGATGTCTGGGTGAAGGCGGCAACGACCCATGCATGATGACGGATAAAATAGGAAAAAACAATAAAACTTATATATTAAATGAGAACGGAAAGGAGTTGCGAGTTGTTGTGACGCGAACGCCGACGCCCACAACCTCGCGTAGAGAGGAGGCGGTTGATAAGAACCGCGGTTTGGATAGCGGAGATGAGTCTGACCGGTCGATGTATAGTGCGTCGTCTGGCCATTCGGGCTGTGCTGGAGTCTCCCCAGCGTCCAAGTTTTGGAAAGCGCGTAAGAGGGCGCGCCTTTCTGAGTCAGAAGAGGGCAGCTCGACCGATACACCTGCGTCGGTCGCTGCTGCCGGTAAACGCAAGCCGGGACGCCCACCCACTACTGGGGAATACATGGGCCTAGCGGCTGCGAAGCGTGAATACCTCAGGACAGAGAAGGAATTTGAAAGGGCGCGCGCGGAGGCTGAACTGGAGAAGGAGATGGCCAACGCACGGAAAACAAGAAACACCCTTCCACGGGGTATAGAAGAAGTTTCCCTCGATGATGGTGACGACCACTCCGTTGTTATACAGAAACGAGTGGAAGAAAGCCTTAATATGGTAATGAAGGTCGCGACGAAGTCCTCGTCCCTAAAGGGGACTTTCGTCCGCGACCTTAAGGATGCCGTACACTCATTACAGATGGACTTCCGCAGGATCCTTGCCCGTTCCATAAACGATGAAACAAGGGCACTGCGCGACGATAACAAACGACTGAGGGCCCAACTAGAGGCCATACAAAATGACATGGTGGAAATGAGGAAGTCTATGGCAAACGGACCGACTTACAAGCCAGGAGACCTGGCCGAACTTGAAGCCCGGCTGATTAAGAATGTCGGGGAAAGAATTAACGCCCGCATCGAGGGTCTGGAGTCCCGGCTCAATCCTGAGCCCGTACTCCGTCCCCCGCTGGCGGCGGATAAAAGGAAAGAAAAGCAAATAAGCAGAAAAAATGACCCAACTGGTGCTTCGAAAACCATGGACGACGCGATGCTCCCGGCGACTGCTCCCGCGGTCCCCGCGAAGCGAAGCCCCGCCGTCTCGAACGCCAGTGTCCCAGAGAAAGTGAAGAAAACAAAAAAGAAGAAGAACAAAAAGAACTCGAACGAGGCACCGGTGGTGCCAGAAAGATCCATGGCCAGCACCTCTGCGTCAGCCAGGGCCCACTCCACCGCCGCCAGCGCTAACTCGACACAGAAAGATGCATACAGATTGCCTAACCCGGACGTTTTGGAGGACGGATGGCAAAAAGTTGGAAGGAATGGTAAGACCCAGCTTCCATCAACGTCAAGGGCTTACAAAGCCCACGGCGCTGTGGAGGTCGGCATTCCCCATGCTGGCAATAGGTCCAGGGGCCCACCACCAGCACCACCAAAGGCAAACGGGAGGGGACGTCGCAACGCTTCGGCTACTACCAATTTGCCGGTAGCGTCTAGGGCATTCAGAGCCCGGCAACAAATCGGGAGAAGTAGGTCAAGAACCGGCAGAAAGCCAGATCTACCACCAAAATTGAAGGCTCCTCGTTCTGCTGCGGTTGTTCTCACTATCTCCAAAGATGGTGGGAGCCTCTCGTATGCAGAGGCGATCAGAAGGGCGAAGGCGCAGATCAACCTCCAAGAGATAGGCGTCGATGGTCTTCGGTTCCGGCGCGCGATCACGGGGGCTGCGATTCTCCAGATCCCTGGGTCCCTGGCGACGAGCGGCCCTAAAGCGGACGCTTTAGCAGCCAAGCTGAAGGCTATCTATACAGAAGAGGAAGTGAAGGTTGCAAGACCAGTGAAAATGGCGGACATCAAAGTCTTCGGTCTTGATGACTCTGTCACAAAAGATGAGATAAGAGCAGCCATAGCCACAAAGACGGGTTGTCCGGCTGACCAAATTAAAGTCGGGGAACCCCGTGCCGATAGAGTAGGCCTCTTTACAGCCTGGGCACGGGTTCCCGTAAACGCTGCAAAGGCCCTCCAACAAGGTCGGCTCCTAATAGGATGGATGTCGGCCAAGGTTCTTGTGTCGATTCCGAAGGACCTGCAGTGCTACCGTTGTCGTCGCACGGGACACGTAGCGAGCAGATGTCCTGAAGAAGTTGATAGGAGCGGCCTCTGCCGAAAGTGCGGTTCTGTAGAGCACAGAGCGGCCGAGTGCTCCTCGGTGCCTCACTGCCCTGTCTGCGCAGAGCAAAAGAGGAAGGCTGACCACAGCCTGGGTAGCCTGCGCTGTATGGCGCCCAAGGTTAGGGTGACACGAAGGCAAGCAGTCCAGAAGACCCGCCAAGCGCCTACAAAGGAGGGCGAAGCTATGGAGACTTCAGGGATCGTGGGACAGTAATGGATCACGCCCTGAAAGTCCTCCAAGCCAACGTCAACCACTGCGCTGGAGCCCAGGACCTTTTAGTCCAATCTCTGGCACAGTGGCATATCAACGTCGCGGTCATATCGGAGCCTTACCGAATATCAGACAGGAGTGACTGGGTAGGAGACAGCACTAATTCCGTCGCCATCGTCACTAACACCTGTGACACCCCAGTCACTTCCTCAATATCCAAGAATGGCTGCGTCGGTATCAGAATAGGCGCTATTTGTATTGTTGGTGTATATTTCTCGCCAAACCGCACCCTGGCGGAGTTCGAGGAGTTCCTGAACGAGGTTGATGTTGTCATCCGCTGGAGCAGGCCTTTCGGCCTGATTGTTGCGGGCGACTTCAATGCCAAGTCGCGGGCGTGGGGTTCATCAGTCACGGACCCTCGCGGCGTTGCGTTGCTGGAATGGGCAGCGGCACACGACCTGTCGCCGTTAAACCGGGGTTCCGAGTTCACGTGTGTGCGCATGGGCAGAGGTTCTGTGATAGACATCACGTTCGCGGAATCCTCTGTCGCGCCGCGTGTTCAAGGCTGGGAGGTACTGACCGAGGTCGAGACCCTGTCAGATCACCGCTACATTCGGTTTCAGGTCCTCCCCTCGGCAGATGCTCGGTCCGGCCAGTCCCCGGTTCATCGAACTCCGCCGGAGATCGGCCCCAAATGGGCCCTTAAGTCCCTTGTGCAGGAGGAGTTAGAGATTGCTGCGATAGTGGCGGCTTGGTCACGGCCAAGTCTCGCAAATAGCGAGGACCAGGCGACTTGGCTGGGCAAGACGCTTGGGCAGTTGTCCGACTGCTCCATGCGCCGATCCAGGGCCATGAATAACAACAGAAGTGTGCATTGGTGGAATGACGCCCTGGCGCAGCTGCGTGGTGACTGCGTCAGAGCAAGAAGGCGATACAGTCACTACCGCAGAAGGGCCAACATAAATAGCGATCCAGCGGAAGAACAGCGTCTTTACACGCTGTTCAGAGAGGCGCAGACCCGCCTCAAAAAGGAAATCTCCTCTGCCAAGGAGAAGTCGTGGCGGGACTTTGTCGACACCTTAGAAGAGGACCCCTGGGGACGCCCGTACAAGCTCATCATGAGCAAACTACGGCCCCGAGGTCCTCCCCCCTCCACCACCCTGGACCCAAGTTTCTTGCGGTCTACGGTCTCGGTACTTTTTCCGCGAGTCCCGTCCACCGTACTGGACATTCCAGAGGTACCAGCAGCGACAGAGTCACCTTCTCGGCCTTTTACACCGGAGGTGACCATCTCGGAACTAGAGGGAGCACTGGCGAAACTGCGACGCAAGAAGGCGGCCCCTGGCCCAGATGGAACGCACGGAAGGGTGCTGTCGCTCGCGCTGCAGTACGGACTCGACCAGACATTCCTGGACCTGACGAGCAGATGTTTGGACGAGGGGAGCTTCCCCGATATATGGAAGACGGGCATGTTGGTACTTCTGCGGAAGCCTGGGAAGCCGGAAGACTCTCCGTCAGCCTACCGGCCCATCGTGCTGTTGAATGAGGCTGGCAAGTTATTCGAAAGAATGATTGCCGGTCGCATCAACGCGCACCTCACCACACAAGGACCGGACCTGGCTGATGCGCAGTACGGCTTTAGACGCCAGCGCTCGACAGTGGACGCCATAGCGCACTTGCGCAGAGTATCTGAGGAGACGACATGCCGGGGTGGGGTGGTAGTGGCTGTGTCTATCGATATAGCCAACGCCTTCAACACCCTGCCCTGGAGCACCATAATGGAGGGACTTGCATTACACAAGGTCCCGCAATACCTGAGAGCCGTTGTCGCGGACTATTTACGCGGAAGACGGATTTTGTTCCCAACACAGGAGGGCTGGTCCAGCCATGAAGTGTCGTGCGGGGGGCCACAGGGGTCGGTCCTTGGGCCGCTCCTGTGGAATCTCGGCTACGATACGGTGCTACGGTCGGCGTTATTGAGGGGTGTCCTGCTTTTGGGGTACGCCGACGACACGCTGATCGTGGCATCCGGGTCAGATCTGCGAGAAGCTAAAATTAGAGCAACGGCTTCGGTCGCTCAGCTTGTAGCAAAAATTAGGAAATTAGGTTTAAGTGTCGCTCTAGACAAATGCGAGGCCATCGCATTTCTACCTAAAGGCCGTGCACCCAGAGGATCTGTCATCACGGTTGGAGGAGCAAGGATTGAAATAGGCGCAACAATGAAATACTTGGGGCTGACGCTGGACTCTAAGTGGTCCTTTACACCACACTGTACAGCGTTAGTCCCAAAACTAGACGCCACCGCTGCGGCCCTAGCGAGGGTAATGCCCAATATCGGCGGGCCCAGCGAGAGTAGACGCCGTCTTTTCGCGGGTGTCTTGAAGAGTAAGGCCCTCTACGGAAGCCCGATCTGGGCAGAGGAGGCGAACGGGATCAGTGCAAATAGGGCGATCCTGAGAAGAGCCCAGCGAAAGATCGCAATCAGAACGGCTCGAGCTTACAGGACGGTTTCTTTTGATGCCGCCTGCGCGCTCACTAGACTGCTACCCTGGCGGCATGCTGCAAGGGCTCTCTCGAGCGTCTACTGGAAGAGAACTAGGGCCAGAACATCAGGCTCTGAGCCTGAACCAGACGTAGTAAGGTCGTGGAGGTCGGAAGCGGAAGATTCCGCACTCGAAAATTGGGCTGTAGAGATAGGGGGAGGCCAGGGCTGGGCGTTGGACGCTTGACGCTTTGGGCCCTCATTTGCAGGAGTGGACGAGGAGGAGGAGCGGACACCTCTCCTACTGGTTAGTGCAGATACTTTCGGGGCACGGTTGTTTCGGGAGGTATCTGTGCAACACGGCCGGCAGGGAGGAGACCACGTCCTGCCACCATTGTGGTTCGGCCAATGACGACGCTCGCCACACCCTCTTCGAGTGCCCAGCCTGGGCGCTCGAGAGGAGCTCTTTATACGATGTCGTTGGTCGGATTCAAGACTTGAGGGGAATGGTCGAGCAGATGCTCCAAAACGAAGAGAAATGGCAGGCTGTTGTCACCTTCGCATCTCAAGTAATGAGCAAGAAGGAGGAGGCGGAACGGAAACGCGAGATGGATCCGTGTTCCGCCCCCGCGAGGCAACGCAGACGGAGAAGACGACGCTTTCAAGCGTCGACACTGGGATAGGGAATAGGGTCTATTTACTTATTTATTATTATTTACTTTTTGTTAGCAGGCATGGGCACTATTGTGCCCTGTCTTGCGCTCAGTTGTTTTTATACACCTGTTGTAATTTTTCTTTTGTTTATTCATTGTTTAAACGAAATTGATGGCTATGTCGTCGCGCAATAGCGCCGGGGTGCTTTCCCTTCTCGGGGGTACCCCAAAAACGAAGTGCTGCGCGCCGAGGTAGGGTGCTAAGCAGCAGCCGCAGCGACATCCCGGGTAATGTAAATCGATACCGGGTCGCCGCTGATGCGGTTATTCTGGGCATCGGTGGTTATTTTAGTGGATAGTGTAAAAAGGTTAGGTTAGGTTAGGTTAGGTTAGGTTAGGTTAGGTTAGGTTAGGTTAGGTTAGGTTAGGTTAGGTTAGGTTAGGTTAGGTTAGGTTAGGTTAGGTTAGGTTAGGTTAGGTTAGGTTAGGTTAGGTTAGGTTAGGTTAGGTTAGGTTAGGTTAGGTTAGGTTAGGTTAGGTTAGGTTAGGTTAGGTTAGGTTAGGTTAGGTTAGGTTAGGTTAGGTTAGGTTAGGTTAGGTTAGGTTAGGTTAGGTTCCCCCCCCACCGCGGACGAACTTACCCGCGGCTCCCTAGGCTTGTCGTGCCGGGGGGGGCTCAGTACCTGGAACGATCGCTGTATGGGCAGCCATCGCGAAGGGGAAGCGAATAAGGGAGCGGCCGGCCTCCACTTTGGACGCCGGTCTAGGTATAAGCATCAGCGCTCAGCGGACGATCATTCCCGCACGTCCCTTGCCAGCTGGAGCGATCGTTGATCGCGAAGGTGAAGCAAGGGACACCGGAGGAGCTGCTCCATCCCATCTCGCAAGAGTAGGGAAGGACGCGGCAGCCGTCCATGACGGCCAAGGAGAACCGCGCGTCAACCGACGCGCGGCAGGCGCGGGCCTGGTGGTCGGTTAAGGCCACTGGCTGACACCACCACTCGGTCCATGATGCGCCGAGGTGGGGTCCTGGTGGTAAAAGTGGTGGGTGTGTTGCCATCGCACTGCGAGCTCAGACCCCCACACTCCCTGCGCTATTCTCCGAATGCCCCGGCGCGGGGGCCCGTTATCGGGTATCACCAGGATAGTTAAGGATCGGCCGGCCTCCACTTTGGACGCCGGTCTTGATATGGGGCATCAGCGCTCAGCGGACGATCTTTCCCGCACGTCCCTTGTCAGCTGGAGCGATCGTTGATCGCGAAGGTGAGGCAAAGCACATAGGAGAGTTGCACCTGATCGTCCCGAAAGGTTCGAGAAGGACGCGGCAGCCGTTTAATACGGCATAGGAGAACCGTTTCATACGGTATGCGCGGGCCGTGTCGTGGGTTGTGGCCAAACGGCTGATACCATGGCCGGTCCAATACGCGCTGAGATGGGGTCCTGGTGGTTTTAGTGGGTATAGGCCGAACGCCTTTAGGCCGAACCCCACACTCCCCGCGCTATTCTCCGAATGCCCCGGCGCGGGGGCCCGTAGTTGGGTTTCCCCAGGTGAAAAAAAAAAAAAAAAAAAAAAGGTTAGGTTAGGTTAGGTTAGGTTAGGTTAGGTTAGGTTAGGTTAGGTTAGGTTAGGTTAGGTTAGGTTAGGTTAGGTTTTTTTTTTTTTTTTTTTTTTTTTTTTTTTAATTTCTAGTAGGCCTACCCCCCCGGCGACTCACGCCCCGGGGCCGAGGAAGCTAAGCGAAAATAAGTTTTTCAGGGGGTATTTTTATTAGTAAGAACAAAAGAAATTTTAACATGTTTGAGGTGGTTGAGGGGCAGTTTTGCTATTTGATACATGTTCTTTCCCTCAACCACCTGCGTAGAGTCCGCGTCTTAAAAAACTAGTAATTACATTAAATACATTGTTATTGAAGGGTGCAATAATTATTGTTAAGAATAGTTTCCCACGTGTAATTAGTTTGGATAACAAGGTTATGATATAGAATAGAATAGAAATATAAAGTTGACAATTATAAAGTTGGATTAATAATAGGATTACACAGTTTGTGCTTATATACTAGTGATAGAACAGTGGTGCTTATGTCTATTATTTTACATATTATTAACCTAGTTGTTGATACAGTTGTGCTTATAATTAAGATGGTCAGCATGGTGTATAAAAACTTAGCATGTACGTATAATAATAGAAAATAGGAAATAAAAGCTAGTGCGTAGTATAATTTTACAATAAAAGAAAAACATAAAACATGGGATATACAAAAAGTGACAATTATTATAAAGTATAAAAGCTAGTGCGTATTAAAAGATTGCAATAAAAGTAGAACATAAAACATGAGATATACAAACAGTGACAATTATTATTAAGTATAAAAGCTAGTGCGTAGTATAATTTTACAATAAAAGAAAAACATAAAACATGGGATATACAAAAAGTGACAATTATTATAAAGTATGAAAGCTAGTGCGTAGTAAAAGATTACAAATAAAAGAAAAACATAAAACATGAAATATACAAAAAGTGACAATTATTATTGAAATTCTAGATGCCAGATATGGTGGATATCGATCAGGCTGTAGATGGTTGATTATTAAACTCTTTGAGAGAGTCGATGATTTTGGTTACCAGGTTGAGAAGCGATTCAATTGTGTGTGGTTTGTTTTCAGTTAAGGAGTAAGGATTTTTACTTTTTCTGTTTCTCTGAAGGTGTTCGTGTCTAATGTTAGCGAATCTAGGGCACTCTTCTATGAGGTGTTGTAGTGATTGTGTAGTGTTGGAATCGCAAGGGCATAAGTCGTTGTCTGTAATGTGAAACCGTTTTAGATGCTCTTTGGCAAAAGAGTGTCCTGTGAGTAGCTGTGTAGTTTGAAAAGTGATAGGGAATTGTTGTGTGAATTTTTTAATGTTGTGTATGTTTAGTAAGATGTCTTTTGTGTGTTTGGCGGTCGGTTCGTCATTGAATCGCTTCTCCCATGTGATTGTAGTTTCACGTTTAGCTTGCTTTTTAATATAGGACATTGGGCAGTCGTTGAAAGTGTACTTGAGGTGCGAGTTAGCAGCCGATTTGGCTGCCAAGTCGGCCTCCTCATTGCCACGGATGTCTGCGTGTCCTTTTACCCATTTGAAGCGTATATGTGTATCGGGGTTGTCGGCGATGGCTTTGTGTATGTGAGTAACTATTTTGTGTGTAGAGTTGGGTTGAGTGATTGTCTGTAGGGCAGCCATTGAGTCTGAGTTTATTGTGTAGGTGTGTTTATTTTTATTAGTGTTTTTGTGTGAATGTGTGATGGCCCAATTGCATGCCCCCTGTATGGCAAGCAATTCGGCTTGATATACGGAACAAGTGGGGTGCAGCTTCCTCTTCCATTGGTGTAAAGTAGTGTTGGTGTTAGGGGAGTGCGCAATAAACGCAGCTCCCGTCTGTCCATTCTCCTGCTTACTCCCGTCAGTGAATATATTTATGTTATTTATGAGGTGTTTATCGGTATTGTTTCTGTGAGTGCTAAACTTTAAAAGTGGTCTGTGGGCTGGGTGTAATAGCTCGGTGTAGTGTGTGGGTCGTTCGATGTCAATGTCATCAGGAATGTGTTTGCTAATGCCTTTGGTACGTGCGCATTCGATTTCGCACGATTCAAGAACCTTGAGGTCAAGTGGAACGAACCCCGCAAGCGCAATTGCGGCGTTCGTGGATACGTTCCTAAATGATCTCGTGGTCCTCAAAGCAAAGCCGCGTTGAGTTTTTAGAAGTAGCTTTTTGTTATACCTTTTGTGTGCAGCGTGACCCCAAATGGAGGCCCCATAAGTGATAGTTGGTTCGATGACCATTTTGTATATAAGTTGTAAATTTTCGGGGTGTGGGCCCCAAGTGGGTCGGGTGTATGTAGTGAGTTTGTTGAAGATGTGTAGTGCTTTGTTTGTTACATGTGCGATGTGGTCTTTGTAGGTGAGTTTATTATCAATGATGATGCCAAGGTATTTGATTTTGTGTGTAAATTGTAACGGTGTGTTGTCAAAAGTGATTTTACATTGAAGCGCTTGTGTGGAAAATGAGATGATTTGGGTTTTGTCGGGGCCAAATTGTAGTTTGACTCCGTCGCCCCATTCCTTAATTATGTTTAGTGTTTGGTTGGTTTTGTTCTCGAGGGCGTTAATGTCGGTGTCAGTGACGATGAGCAAAATGTCGTCAGCGAATGCTTGTAAATGGCATCCGGTGGGTAATGTGGTGTTTAATAGTGAGTTTAAGATGATGTTCCAGAGAACAGGCCCGCAAGCCGATCCCTGGACACATCCCTTTTGTGTGTGTTGTGTGACTCTAGTGTTGCCGATTTGAATAGTGACGGTTCTGTTGTTCAGGTAATTGTGTATGAGTTTAAAAATATTGCGTGGGCAATGCACATTGCGCAGTCCACTCAGCACCGCCGGCCACCAAGCGTTATCGAAGGCAGCCTTGATGTCGAGCGAAACTGCGATGGTGTGTTGTTTGTTATGTTTGGCTGTGTGTATGATGCTAAGTGCTTCTTGTAGTGCGTGTATTGTGCTTGTTTGTTCGGTGAAGCCGAATTGATGTCGGTTCAATAGTTTCATCTTATGTGCATTGTGTGTTAGACGTTTAGTGAAAAGTTTTTCCAGCACTTTCCCGAAAACAGGGATGAGGCCTATGGGACGAAATGAACTGAGTTGTGTATAGTCTAGTTTGTTAGGCTTAGGTATAATTTTAACAATTGCTTCCTTCCACGGTATAGGAAAATGTGATAGTTGAAGGCAACGGTTGTAAAGTGTGGTGATTAGGTCGGGATAGTTGAGGGCGAAGGTCAGGCAAATGTCACTGGTGAGGTGATCATTCCCTGGCGCCTTCGTGTGTCTGATGGAGGTGATAGCGCTGGTAATTTCAGCGAGAGTGAAGGGAGGGTCATCTGCAGTTTCGGGTATGTTATTGGCTTGATTACGGGTATGTATGTGTCTTGTGTCAGTGTCTGGCGTGTCGTGAGGGTAAAAGTGATTGAGTAATGCAGTGGCGGTTTCTTCCTCGTTCTTTGTGTATATATTGTTAACTTTGAGTGTGCGTGGTTGAATGGTGTTGTGTGTTTTTAGAAGTCTGTTGGTAATCGACCAGACGTCCTCGCCACCCTGCGCTTCGCAAAATTGTCTAAAATGTTTAGTGGAAGTTTTCCTGATGGTAAGAGTGTATTGTTGTTTTGTGTCGTTATATGTTTTTAATAAGTCCGGAGGGGGTGTTTGCTTGTGTTGAGTGTGCATGTGTATTTTATGGTGTAGCCTAATGCATTGCGATTTTAGTGTTTGCAGCTCGTCACTCCACCATGGAGCTTTAGGTTTGTGAATGCCTGTTTTTAGGGCGAAAGAATCATTGCAAGCTAAGTGTATAATTTGTGTAAGTTTGGTGATGAGTTCGTCTATTTGTGTAGGTGTGAGCGTTGATATATTGATGTCCGAGATATTGTGTTTTAAAATGTTAGTGTGAAGCGTCTCTCTGAAAGTGTGCCAATTGCCTTTGCTGGTATTGTATTTAAATGTGCTGTTGGGAATAGCCCGTGCTATGGGGTCGTTAGTACAATCAAGATGGTATGTTATGGGGTTGTGTTGAGTGGAGGGAAACAAATGTTGATTCACCTCCCAATTGTGTATGTGGTGGTGTATAGGTATTGTGGATAAGGTGAGGTCAATAATGGATGACCTCGCAGTTCCATGTGTAATCGTCTCGAAGGTGGGTGTAACCCCGATGTTGTTAATGTGTATGTGATTTGAGTTTATGATGTCTATGAGATTCAGGCCTCTCGCGTTGCTGCGAGAGCTGCCCCAAAGTTGATGCCACGCGTTAAAGTCGCCGCCGACTATGATGTTAGAGTTGATATGTGTTTTAATGAAAGTGTCGAGGGTGTCTAATGTGTTATTAGCGTCGGTTTTCGGTTCAATGTAAACCGACGCGATGTAGAGTGTTTTTGTTCTGGTAGGGATGGCGATGACAACCATATTACCTGTAGTGTGTTGTGACATTATATGTGCATTAATGTGTGATTGTGTGATTATGCAGGCCTTCGTTGTGTTAGCCGAACTGGACTGAAACACGCGCAGGCCTGCAGTGTTTTTGACAGTGTTGTTGGTTGTGTAGGGCTCTGAGATGATAGCGATGTCTAGTTTATTTGTGATGAAGTGTTGTGTTAGTTCTTGTGTAGCGTTGCGAGACCGGTCAAGGTTCGCCTGAATGATGTTTAAACTTGTGTGCATATTATACGTAATTAACTTTAGCCTCGACACGGGCGCGCATGGCCCTCACTTTGGGGCAACGGTCTGAGTCGGCACGGTGTGTGGTGTCTGTGTTGGTGTTGTATTGAGAGTTGTGCTCGGCACAATTGGCACACTTTAGAGTTTCCGCCTTGCACTCTGCAGTAAGATGGTGGGCAGAGCACTTGGCGCAAGTCGGGTTCTTCGCCGGGCAGCGGCTCTTTGTATGCCCGAAGCTTAGGCAGTTTTGGCACTGCCTAAACGGCGAGAAGTTGTCACAGTGTACCCTGTGTATACCCACGTTAATCCTGCCTAGGTCGGCGAAGGCTTTCCAGGCAGGTGGGGATGTGGCTAAAACGACGTTGTAGAGTGCTGTGTTGCGATTTTTCGCGGTGAACTTAATGTGGAAAGTGTGGTTGGACAGTGATGGATTTTGGTCCTTAATAGTGTTAACAAGCTCTGCCTCCGCGATGTTTTTGTTAACGCCTTTTAAGATGACCATGGGGTCTAATCGTTTTTCGTTTTGCGCTTGTATTTGTTCGTTAGTCTGTAGCTGTTTTAAGGCGTGTGTTTTGTGTTGCTCGTTTTCAAATACCATTTTGAGTTTGCGGTTCGAGAGAGGGGTGACTTTGAGGGGAGCGTAACCGCCGCTGCGGAAATCGATGGTCTTACTTATTTGATGAATAAGCTTTTCCGCATTGTCAAAACCCTCACCGCAGACAACTATGGATGGGCCGGATGGTGGTTTAGGGATTGCAGCAGCTGCTGCATAGGATTTCCCCTTGTGTTCAGTGCTTTGTGTGTTTTGTGCGAGGGTGGGTTTGGGTATGGACTTTATCTGTTTGGATAGTTCGCCCATGGCTCTGTATGACTCGTCGAGTAACTTTGTGTGTAAATCGATTTTTTGAATCAATAAAGAAGTGTCAGGGTTGGTGGTGTTGGTGTTTGTAGATGAGGGTTCGTTTAGTGAGGGTGTTGTAGTCTCCAGTGAAGCTACTAGTCCGAAGAGTCCGTTGATCGCCTCCGTGACGGCAGTTTTAATTTCCGTCTTAATATTACGCGAGGCGGCGAGCGCATTAATGCCCTTGCGTCTGAGCTCGCGCGCCAATTCCAATTGGGTCGATTCGGACGGGGGGCTTTGTGATGTGCGGGCGAAGGGAGGGCTCAAGTTGTCGACTAAAGACCGCCTTGCGTCAGTTGTGTTGGTGAGGGGTGTCGTTGTGTCAGATCTGGGCATTTTGGTGGGAGTTCGGGCTAACATTTTGTAGGGAGAGTAGCAGACTGGGCGCAGCAGCTAACAGGAATGGACTCGCCGTCAAGAGACGAGCAGTTTGAGTATAAACACGGTGTGTGGGGTAAAAAGTTAAGGGAGAATAAGATAGGGGGGTGCGGGTAGGGGGAGCGGAGGGGAATGTGGTGAATGTATTTGAGTTCTCCGAAGGAAGACGAGTAGATTGAGCCCAAACACGATAGTGAAGGGCCTATAGGTGTCGATTTTCGAGTTGTGGGGGGTAAACTAAGTTTTTGGCGAAATGGGGGGGGGTTACGAGAGGAACGGAGTGCAGGAACGTGTAGTGCTAGTGATTCCGATTCAAATGAACCCAAGCACGATGTGTTTACGTGAGATAGTGAAAATTCACAAAATTTATGAAAGTCGGGGCTGATCATCCACCTTACCTGGCAATGTTGAGCGGGATTGCAGCTGAACCGTTGCCTCGAAGGTGTTGGTGTTCGGGCTTTCCTGAGTGCCCGCGACGAGTTCTTTCAGATGGTGTTGGTGATGATCACGGCGCTGGTGATCACCAGGAACTTTTGTTCCTGGTGGAGCCGGTGGTGAGAGGTGATGAACCGATGAGAGCAATTCCGTCGAAGAAAACAATTGCGAATGCGATGGTGGTATAATAATAATTTTAGGGTGAGTGGATCCTGTGGAAACCCTGGTTAGGTTAGGTTAGGTTAGGTTAGGTTAGGTTAGGTTAGGTTAGGTTAGGTTAGGTTAGGTTAGGTTAGGTTAGGTTAGGTTAGGTTAGGTTAGGTTAGGTTAGGTTAGGTTAGGTTAGGTTAGGTTAGGTTAGGTTAGGTTAGGTTAGGTTAGGTTAGGTTAGGTTAGGTTAGGTTAGGTTAGGTTAGGTTAGGTTAGGTTAGGTTAGGTTAGGTTAGGTTAGGTTAGGTTAGGTTAGGTTAGGTTAGGTTAGGTTAGGTTAGGTTAGGTTTTGGGAGGACACCCTGGACAAGAGGTCCAACCAGAGGTGCCTTCGCGGGGCGCAGCGTACGATCGCCAATCGAATAGCCAGATGCTACAGAACGGTGTCGTGCGATGCGGCCTGCGTGTTGGCGGGCACTTTGCCGTGGGGCCTCGAGGCCCGGATGAGCGGTGCCCTCTATAGGATGAAGGTGGAGATGGGCACCGAAGAATGGAGTCAGTCTCAAGCGCAGATCAGACGTGAGGCTGACTCCATTCTTGAAGAGCAGTGGATGGAGTTCCTGCAGAATGCCACTGCGGGGACGAGTACCATTGGCGCCGTTCTTCCGGTCCTTAAGGACTGGAGGAAGCGGCGTCATGGTGCTATGTCATTTAGACTTGCGCAGGTGCTGTCCGCACACGGATGCTTCGGGCGGTACCTGCACAAGGTGGTTCGGAAAGAGCGGACTCCTCGGTGTCATCACTGTGACGATGACGCCGAGGAGGACGACGCGGAGCACACCCTCCTGAGGTGCGTGGCTTGGGAAAGACCCCGCCACGACCTCAGGATGGTGTTGGGTTCTGACCTCTCGCTGTCGAGCATGATAAAGGGCATGCTCGACGGCGAAGAGGCCTGGAGGGCGGCTTCCCTCTTCTGCGAAAAAGTAATGTCGCAGAAGGAGGAAGCCGAAAGGAGGCGAGAAAGAGAGTCTGGTAGCTCCCGAGTTGCCGCCCGCAGGACCAGAGGTTCTAATACTGGTCCAGGCGGGCGGCGGCGTAGAGGGGGAGTTGAATCTTTTTCAGGACGGACGAGGCAACAGAGGGCTGGCGGCACTCGGCGGTTGCCGGTGTTACGAGGTGGCACGCGCCGAGCTACGGGCCGTAGCTCAGGCGGCTCAACGCGGGGGCAGCAGCCTCACCGACGGGCCAGTGGAGAAGATGTGGGGCTGCGGGGGGGAACGATGGCGTCCCCTTTCCGCACTCAAGAGCGGGCGGGGGATGACCATGGAGACGGAGAGAGAGTCATTAACCCCCGCTGTCATGGAGGGGGTTAATGGCCCTCGTTTTCCCCGGCGTATTCGGTGTATATTAAATATGATCCCGGATACGTCATATGGGGCTCCGTGTGGGCCCTGGATGGTTTAGTTAGGGTAGGGGCCGAACGACTTTAGGCCGAGTCCCACACTCCCGCGCCACTGCACAGCCCAGGCGCGGGGTCGTAAAACGATTCCTCCAGGATAAAAAAAAAAAAAAAAAAAAAAAGGTTAGGTTAGGTTAGGTTAGGTTAGGTTAGGTTAGGTTAGGTTAGGTTAGGTTAGGTTAGGTTAGGTTAGGTTAGGTTCCCCCCCACCGCGGATGAATTTACCCGCGGGTCCCCGGGCTTGTCGTGCCGGGGGGGCTCAGTACCTGGAGCGATAGCAGATTTGCTGTCGCGAAGGGGAAGCGAATGAGGGATTGGCCGGCCTCCACTTTGGACGCCGGTCTGTATACAGGGCATCAGCGCTCAGCGGACGATCATTCCCGCGTGTCCCCTGCCAGCTGGAGCGATCGTTGATCGCAAAGGAGAGGCGAGGGACATCGGAGAGAGCTGCTCCATCCCATCTCGCAAGAGTAGGGAAGGACGCGGCAGCCGTCCATGACGGCCAAGGAGAACCGCGCGTCAACCGACGCGCGGCAGGCGCGGGCCTGGTGGTCGGTTAAGGCCACTGGCTGACACCACCACTCGGTCCATCATGCGCCGAGGTGGGGTCCTGGTGGTAAAAGTGGTGGGTGTGTTGCTATCGCACTGCGAGCTCAGACCCCCCACACTCCCCGCGCTATTCTCCGAATGCCCCGGCGCGGGGGCCCGTTATCGGGTATCACCAGGTTAGGTAAGGATCGGCCGGCCTCCACTTTGGACGCCGGTCTTGATATGGGGCATCAGCGCTCAGCGGACGATCATTCCCGCACGTCCCTTGCCAGGCTGGAGCGATCGTTGATCGCGAAGGTGAGGCAAAGGACATAGGAGAGCTGCACCTGACCGTCCCGAAAGGTTCGAAAAGGACGCGGCAGCCGTTTAAGACGGCATAGGAGAGCCGTTTCATACGGTATGCGCGGACCGTGTTGTGGGTTGTGGCCAAACGGCTGATACCATGGCCGGTCCAATACGCGCTGAGATGGGGTCCTGGTGGTTTTAGTGGGTATAGGCCGAACGCCTTTAGGCCGAGCCCCACACTCCCCGCGCTATTCTCCGAATGCCCCGGCGCGGGGGCCCGTAGTTGGGTTTCCCCAGGTAAAAAAAAAA